>SJYW01053720.1:38574-77582 GCA_006410735.1 Raphicerus campestris
TTGTGAGTTTATCACGGAGCCCTCCTTGCCCCATGCCCTCAGTATCTTGTTTCTGGCTTTACTCTTTATCTTCAGTCTCTTCAGAATGTCGAGTTGTCTGATCATATGTGCTGTTATCAGCTGCTGCTTTGGGATCCTGTTTTGCCTTTTAAAGCCTAGGGTGGCATCACACCAACCTAAATCATCTCGTCATTGAAAACAAAACACAATTAGCCTTGATGTGGCTTCTTCAACAGTTCAGGCTTTCCCAGGGCCTCAGCCCTGCTTCATGGCCATTGATGACGAGGTTTGACACCCATGAGGAGAGTCATCTTCACCCCCATTCTGAGCTCCTGGCATAGTTCTTGTGTACTCCTGTTGATTTCTGTTGATGGCAGTTCTGAAAAAAAGTTCTGGATGCTTTCATTTGAAAGATTGACAAAATGTGAGTGGAAGGTAGAGCAAAAAACTTCTAAGAAAGGGGAACAATTTCCTTCTTGGGGTAGGGTGTCTCGTGTTCTCCAGGATATGGGTACCTATGTGGGAACTATCAAAATAGTCCTAGATCTTATAAGACATAATTTATCTGGGGGAAAAAAGACATTTTTAAAATCTACATTCTTCAAACTCTTCTTCCCTCCCTGCCTCAGAAAAATATCCTTGGCCAAATCTAGTTGACATTCAAGCTTAATTTATATGCATTTTATCTACAGACTAAAGGTCATGTTGTGTAAAACAAGCTGAAGCTTTTAGGTTGTAATTCTGCTACAAAGGGAGCATTTTTCAGCCTGTCAGTTGCTTTTTTTATGTAGCTCTTTGAGTTCTAACAGCTCTATATTTTAAGTAGATATAATTTACTTCTAGCTTAACTGAAGTTCAGACACAATTTTCTTTACTGAAAGGTGGAGTTAAAAGAACAAGGTCAACTAAAGATTACTTAAAATGCAGTTCATGGAATTGTTCAGAATGCTATAAGTAGAGTAACCCCATCTTCTGGCCACTCAGAAAGTTTCTAAGTGTTCATTAAAGTGCTGGGAATTTTGGCGATGCTGCATAAGCTATATGTAAAAACTGTGAAGGACTTGGAAATGCATTGTGGGTAACTGTACCCAATCTAAAATGATGAACCAGCAACTGCAAAATAATTCCCCAGTTTTTCAGTGACTCAGTGCTTTTGGGGTCTGGAATCTTTTCACTCAAAGGTGGAAAATGCCTTCTTCCAATAGGTAACACTTGAGGTCCTTGGAATCCATCCCTCTGAACAGGCAGGCCTTTAGAGAAAATTCTTTAACAGTGAGCATCAGGGCAGTGACAGAGAAAACCAGTCCTCACTCAAGTGATGAGGGAAGGTTTTGTGGAGCAGACAGAACTGGAAATGGGTAATGAAGGGTGGATGATATTTAAGCAGGCAAGGAGGGGAAATCAGTGCAAGTACAGTTAATAACTTGAGCCAAGGTCTAGGGACAGGATCGAACATGGTTGCAAGGCTGAGAGAGCAAGAAGCTTTCCTACACTGAGGAGTTTGGGCTGTGGGAGAGGAATTAAGGGGGCCACAGGAGAGCCTTCAATTTCTGCTTTTGAAAAGCTGAGAATGAATCTGATGAGCAATTGGGAAAATTTTCCATGGGGCACTCATGAAGGAAGTGATTTTATAGGACTGATCTGGCTGTACAATATAGGAAAGATTGTACTGGGGAGAGATGAGAGGCAGGAAGGAAGTTAGGAAGTTATTGCCTTAATCCAGGCAGGAAATGATTTTGTCTAGCTGAGGTGATGGTATCAGAAATGGAGAATATCTATATCCTAGAAATACCATGAAATAAGGATGAATTGAACTTGGGAACTAATTGGATGTAAGAAAAGAGAAAGGAGCCACCTGGTCCACGGCCATCCAAAGACGGTGGAGTAATCAGAAATGAGGAAACTGAAGTGGGTTAGTTTAGATGTGAGAATGCTGCATTTGTTTTGAGATTGTACCTGAGGTGAAAATAGAAGAAAAGGGGAAGGAAAAGTGAAGAATGAAAGAATATTCAAGGAAAAGGGTATACCCTTCTTCCAAGAACTATGTGTTCTCCATCAGAGAGGTCTTCACAAGTCTAAAAAGTAAAAGTCAGTTCCCAAAGCCTATATAATGACCTCTAGAAAGACTGTTATTTCCCAGATAGTCATTTTTATGGTTTATGAGTTCAAACCATACATATATGCTGGGTATTGAATTTAGGGAAGTTAATTACACTAAGCATAATTTGTAAATATTCAAGTTCAAGGTGAACTAATGCATTCATTCTTCTGTTGATCAAAACTTTTTGAACCCCACAAAAACAGCATGTTTGTCAAACCAACAGTTTCATCCAGCCAGTGTTTCAGTGCTAACAACATCCACAGCTGTTGTGGATGAGCATCTCAACCCAGCTGCTGCTGCTGCTGCTGCTAAGTCCTTTCAGCCATATCCGACCCTTTGTGACTCCATAGACAGCAGCCCACCAGGCTTCTCTGTCCACAGGATTCTCTAGGCAAGAATACTGGAGTGGGTTGCCATTTCCTTGTCCTCTCAACCCAGGGACCTTCCCTAAATATTTTCTGGACTAACCTCTTAGAGCTGTTCCTTGTGCAGAGGGAGGAGGGGGCTGAGCAGGGAGTAGCTTGACAAAACATCTTCGCAAGTAGTTTTGCTATGTACAAAGAATGCCAAAGGGCAGAGTTTGGGATAATGGATTAATTCTTTGTCCTTCCCCCCAACACTGGACAAGTTACTTAACTACCATTTATGTATACTTTTCTGACTATAAGGTGAAAATAAGCATACTTAGATAAAAATCAAAATTATCTGAAGATGCTTGTTGAAAGGAATAATGGGAGCATGGAATATTATTATTAACAGTTAGCGAAAGATTATTCCAGCAGCACTCCTGCTTCAGAAAAATCCATTAGAGGCCTAGGGGAGACAAGTGATTCTTAGCTCACTTCAAAACACTCATCTCTTCCACCCATAACCTCTTATGCACTTATCGTCTGTATCACACGACTAAAACTTTGTTTGTGTACAGTTTTGGTCTCTAATTTGTCATCTCTAGTCACCCTTTGTCTCTTTAAATATATCTCACCACTCTGCTACACCATTAGCGAGGTGTTTGATGAATATCTCTTCACTGATACATGCATCTACAACTCAGCAAGGGCAAATATAGACTAAGATATCTGCCAGTTTCTGAATCTAGTTTCTTTACACATGAGGAGTTTTGGAGATGAGTCCTGGAGTGTTTTTTAAAGTCTTGTCTAAGAATTCTTGCTATCCATCAAATAGGAGTTTGTGTCAGGTATTGGTAAGACTGATGTAGCAGGCCTGCTCTACCTGTTGGAGATTCCTTCATTCATTTGACATGTAGTTACCTACTATATCACAGGCACTATCGTGGGTGCACAAGAAACCGTATAAGCAAACCATGCAAATCCCTGTCCTGTTGGGGTTTACATTCTGGGAGGGTAGCGACAGACAAGAGCCAAGGTAAATAAGTAAATTACCTGCAGTATTAGAAAGTGGAAGTATTATGAAGAACAGTAAAGCAGCGTGAGGATTAGGGAACAGGAAGGGGGAGATGCAGGTAGAGTCTTCTGGCGGGGAAAGACCTCACTAAGAAGGTGAGATTTGAACAGAAAACTTGAAGGAGGTGAGGGAGTGAGCCATGTGGAAATCTACGGAAGGGCTGTTCAGGCAGAAGGAAGAGCGAGAGCAAAAGCTCCAAGATGGGGGAGTGTACAGAGAGCACAAGGAATAGTAAGAAGAGGGAGTGGGAGGGAGTAGTAGGAAATGGGGTCAGAGGATAACCCGGCAGAGAAAGGACCAGAGGACCAGTTCATGCAGAGCCTTGCAGGATGTTGTCAAGACACTGGCCTTTATGCAGGGGGGGCGGGGGTGGTTTTTGAAGGATTTTAGGCAGACTGATATGATCTGACTTGCCTTTCCAAAGGATCACTACAGTAGACTAGAGTCTTTGGAGGGGAAGCATGGGCAGTGGTAGCAGGGAAGCTATTTACTTGGCTATTGCAATGAAAAAAGGTAGTGGCTGAGGGGTGGTATGCTAAGTGGACTCTGTCTAGATATGTCTGATGTCAAGCTGCTAGAATTTGCTGACAGCTTGAACCTGCGATGTGAGGTGGCGGGGCGGGGGGAAGGAGTTCAATGACATCAAGGTTAGTGGAAAGACAGAATTGTCATTAATGAGAGAAGAACTGCAGATGGAACGATTTTGAGGGGAATATCAAGAGTTCAGCTTGGGATATGTTAACACCAAGATTTCTGTTAGATGTTTAAGTGAAGATATTGAAGAGGCAGGGAATCCCTGCTGGCAGTGTACCTAAGAAATAGTGGGGAGGGCGAGCATGATAATATTCACTACCTGGACACAGGGAGACTCTAACCAACAGTCCATCTACTCCTGAGGTTACTGAGGCTTAGAGAGATAAAACATCCTGTTCAACGTCACAGAGCCAGTGAGTGAAGGAACTGGCACTCACATCAGACTTAACTGTGTCTGATTCCCAAAACGCATGTACTTTATATCACACCTTTCAGCCCTGGGTGTTATCTTTTAATTCTTTTACAGGGTTTTCTTTTTTTCTGGGGGGATGGGAGGGGTGGGTGGTGATTTTGTTGTTCAGTCTCTTAAGTTGTGCCCAACTCTTTGCAACCCTATGAACTGCAGCATGCCAGGCTTCCCTGTCCTTCCCTATCTCCCAGAATTTCTCAAATTCATTTCCATTGAATGGATGATGCCATCCAACCATCTCATCCTCTGTCATCCCCTTCTCCTCCTGCCCTCAGTCTTTCCCAGCATCAGGGTCTGTTTTCCAGTGAGTTGGTTCTTGCATCAGATGCTAAAGTATTGGAGCTTCAACATCAGTCCTTCCAGTGAATATTCAGGGTTGATTTCCTTTAGGATTGATTGGTTTGATCTCCTTGCTGTCCAAGGGACTCTCAAGAGTCTTCTCCAACACCACCGTTCAAAAACATCAATTCAGTGGAGACTAGCCTTCTTTATGGTCCCGCTCTCACATCTGTACATGACTACTGGAAAGCCGTAGCTTTGACTATACAGACCTTTATTGGCAAAGTGATGTTTTTCCTTTTTTAATACACTATCTACGTTAGTCATAGCTTTTCTTCCAAGGGGCAAATGTCTTTTAATTTTACACTGCATTTCATTGATGTTTGAGACCACTTTTCATTCTTCACCCCAGTCTCTGTCTGGCTGACCCAGCCCTAACCAGATGTCTCTACTTAAGAGAGCATGAAAGGTTTGTGTTATTTCCGTCCAAACCAGGGGCACATCAATAGCTCCTGGTTTTGCAGTGATGTTGCTATGGGCAGGAGAGAGATGGCCATGTCTCAGGGACCCTAATAGGATAAGCCTCAAATCTCTGGGCTCCCATTTTCTAGGGATTAATGGAGTATTTGCCAAAATAAAGTTATTTTAAGCAAATAGACACAAAGAGAAACAGTAACCACATGCTAGACGTTTGGTTCCCATAATCTACTGGTCAAAAATGAGTAATATCTTTGGCTGAAGAGCACATTCTGTTCCCAATTGACTGAGTAATCAATCAGTTCAGTTGAGTCGCTCAGTTGTGTCCTACTCTTTGTGACCCCATGAATTGCAGCACGCTGTCCATCACCAACTCCCAGAGTTCACTCAAACTCTTGTCCATCGAGTCGGTGATGCCATCCAGCCATCTCATCCTCTGTCGTCCTCTTCTCTTCCTGCCCCCAATCCCTCCCAGCATCAGAGTCTTCCAATGAGTCAGCTCTTCACATCAGGAGGCCAAAGTACTGGAGTTTCAGCTTTAGCATCATTCCTTCCAAAGAACACCCAGGACTGATCTCCTTTAGAATGGATTAGTTGGATCTCCTTGCAGTCCAAGGGACTCTCAAGAGTCTTCTCCAACACTACAGTTCAAAATCATCAATTCTTTGGTGCTGAGCTTTCTTCATAGTCCAACTTTCACATCCATACATGACCATTGGAAAAACCATAGCCTTGACTAGATGGAGGTGTTAATACTTATGAAATATCTACTATATGTTGAATGTCATTCTAATGCTGGCAAAGGGACCAGATGAGAGAATGGGGCATACAGGAAGAAGATGAAAGAGTTCTTACCAATAGGTGTCTATTTGGTTGGGGAGCCAGAGTAACATGAAGGAACACGGTGACGCTGCTGGGCTGTAGAAGGATCAGTCAGTGGGGATGGAAGTCTTTGGGGAAGGTTGGGCAGGATTTAGCTGGACTCTGAAGATACCCATTTGAACCAAGAGCATTCAGCCCCAAGCCATCGACATGGGATGGCCAACATTTGTTCCCTTGCATCAACAAATGCCTGGACCTTTGGCTGATCTTCCTGTGGGGCTACAAGAAGGTCATGCCTCAGTATTTCATCCACAGATATGGGCAAAGCCTACCTTCCTGTTGGGGTCTGTAGATTGTCATCACCACAACTTAGTCCCAGTGTGAATTCCTGCCTTTCAGAGGGATGAGTCCGGGGTAGCTGACCCCAGCTTCAGACTCCATGAGGAATTCCTACAACGCCTGTGGTCGAATCCTTCAGCAGCTGGGCCAAGGCTTTCCTAGCTTAATCCCAGGCTGATTATCAGCTCCCAGGAAACTGTTTCTAAAGGACCATTTGTATGCACATAATAGCAGCAATTTGCACAATTAAGGAGAGCCATAAAGGGTATTCAATTGTCTAAGAAAAATGGAATTTAAGTTACAAAATAGGTCACATCTGAAAGGTGACTTGGAATTAAACAGCATTCTCCACCTCAAACCAGAGCCAGTACTTGGGGAACGGCAGAGAAGCCATGACAGGATATATTATTTCAGCAGCATGCAAACTGGTGGTGATGGGCAGGTTCGCTCTTTTACTTTTTTTTATGATCAGTCTTGAGAGTAAAATGTGAGAGGAAGGGAGTTCAAGAGGGCAGCCAGCCAACCACCTGAGGCTTTGTGTGCAGATGAGCAGTGGCAGTACACAGAATTTCGCTCTATTCATCCTGATGAGAGAGAAACACTTTTGATTAAGCCTTTCATTTTTTAACAGAAGAGACTGCTTGAAGTTGATGCATAATCAACTAGTAAAAATCTAGTGTCTTGTTCACATTCAAAGTAAACTAAAGCAGAGATTTGCATTTCCTGTTGAATTTCACACAATTCCTTTTGCAAAATCTAAATGGTATAAAAATAGTAGTGCATGCTAAGTCACTTCAGTTGTGTGCAACACTGTGCAACCCCATGGACCACAGCCTACCGGGCTGTCCATGGGATTCTCCAGGCAAGAATACTGGAGTGGGTTGCCAAGAGATCTTCCTGACCCAAGGATCAAAGGATCTCTTAGGTTTCCTATATTGACAGGCGGGTTCTTTACCACTAGCTTCATCTGGGAAGCCACAAAAAATATAGATGTGGTAGAAAATAGGACTTCTGCCCTGGAAGCCAGCTCTGGGAGCCTGGGCCAGCTACTTCACTTGATTTCTTTGGACCTCAGCTTTCTCATCCCTCCTCCGCCTGACTCTAGTCTCTGGTTGTCTCCCCCTACTTCCTCCCCAACTCCTCCTGGGAGTAGAATTTGAAATCATCCAACTGTCTCATTTTATGGATAAGTCAACCCAAAGTAGCTCCATTCTATTTGTTTTCTATTGAGGGGTTTGGCAATTTATGTGGGAAAAAGAAAAATCTTAAGATTAATGAACAACTTCAAAATCACTAGACAGCTATTCTAGTTCGTTCTACGTTCACTTGTCAAGAAGAAACAGAGATCTGTCCAAGTTATTGCAAGTGATGGGCGTAATGAGGAATACATGACATTGAGATTCCTAGGGAAAGCTCTGTAATTAAAACCATCCTTTGGGCTCATATAATGTTTGCATGCTCTCTTCTCTCACTCTGAATTATTAAAAACACAGCAAGTAAAAACCACCCATAATCCAAATATATCTTTTCAAATGATATAAACTAAGAAGTGAAAATTACCCTTTAATCTCCTATTCTCAGTTTTCAAGAGGAAACAAGATCTCAATGGTTTGGTTCATGAGCCTTCAAAGTTTTCTCTGTGCTTATCCAGACATATCTAAATGTTCTTTTTCAACCAAAAAGTTCTACTGTTATGTGGCTTGTGTTGTTTTTGATCACTCAGCAGTATGCTTTCAAGATTAGTCACATAGATCTGCTTCATTATTTTGCGTCTGCTTAATAAGTACCTTATTCTAAAGGAGATCGGTCCTGGGTGTTCTTTGGAAGGAATGATNTGACAGGCGGGTTCTTTACCACTAGCTTCATCTGGGAAGCCACAAAAAATATAGATGTGGTAGAAAATAGGACTTCTGCCCTGGAAGCCAGCTCTGGGAGCCTGGGCCAGCTACTTCACTTGATTTCTTTGGACCTCAGCTTTCTCATCCCTCCTCCGCCTGACTCTAGTCTCTGGTTGTCTCCCCCTACTTCCTCCCCAACTCCTCCTGGGAGTAGAATTTGAAATCATCCAACTGTCTCATTTTATGGATAAGTCAACCCAAAGTAGCTCCATTCTATTTGTTTTCTATTGAGGGGTTTGGCAATTTATGTGGGAAAAAGAAAAATCTTAAGATTAATGAACAACTTCAAAATCACTAGACAGCTATTCTAGTTCGTTCTACGTTCACTTGTCAAGAAGAAACAGAGATCTGTCCAAGTTATTGCAAGTGATGGGCGTAATGAGGAATACATGACATTGAGATTCCTAGGGAAAGCTCTGTAATTAAAACCATCCTTTGGGCTCATATAATGTTTGCATGCTCTCTTCTCTCACTCTGAATTATTAAAAACACAGCAAGTAAAAACCACCCATAATCCAAATATATCTTTTCAAATGATATAAACTAAGAAGTGAAAATTACCCTTTAATCTCCTATTCTCAGTTTTCAAGAGGAAACAAGATCTCAATGGTTTGGTTCATGAGCCTTCAAAGTTTTCTCTGTGCTTATCCAGACATATCTAAATGTTCTTTTTCAACCAAAAAGTTCTACTGTTATGTGGCTTGTGTTGTTTTTGATCACTCAGCAGTATGCTTTCAAGATTAGTCACATAGATCTGCTTCATTATTTTGCGTCTGCTTAATAAGTACCTTATTCTAAAGGAGATCGGTCCTGGGTGTTCTTTGGAAGGAATGATGCTAAAGCTGAAACTCCAGTACTTTGGCCACCTCATGTGAAGTGTTGACTCATTGGAAAAGACTCTGATGCTGGGAGGGATTGGGGGCAGGAGGAGAAGGGGACGACAGAGGATGAGGTGGCTAGATGGCATCACCGACTCGATGGACAAGAGTTTGAGTGAACTCTGGGAGTTGGTGATGGACAGGGAGGCCTGGTGTGCTGCAGTTCTTGGGGTCACAAAGAGTCAGACATGACTGAGCAACTGAACTGAACTGAATAAGTGCCTTGTTGTGTGTGTGTGTGTGTGTGTGTGTGTGTTAGGCGTGCAGTCATGTCCAACCCTTTGTGACTCCCTGGACTGTGTAGCCCACCAGGCTCCTCAGTCCACGGAATTCTCCAGTCCAAGAACTCTCCATGGAGTGGGTTGCCATTCTCTTCTCCAGGAGATCTTCCCGACCCAGGGATTGAACCCAGGTCTCCTACATTCCAGATAGATTCTTTACCATCTGAGCCACCAGGGAAGCCCAATAAGTGCCTTACTGATAAGCATTTAGATTGTTTGCATGCTTTTGCCATCACAGTGTGGAGATGAACATTCTCATCAGATATCCTTGTATAGTTTTCTTACAAGTGAGGTTCCCAGTTCATAGCATTTTCTTTCTCATAGAGGCTGCCAAATTAGTCCCATCTAATTAAACACAACTCAAGCCAACTGGTGCCCAATTAACAAGAAGTCCATTATTTTTCTTCAGAGGCTTTTTCCTTGCCTCTGAATTGCCCAAGATTCCATGGGTTCTACTAGTCCAGTGAGACCAGTTCTGTATTCAGAGAGAAAACTGAGAGATCTGGTCAGGCCACAGATGGGACCTCTTCGGGCTGTCTTTTCCTCCATTGCTGCCATATGTTACAAAAGTTGAAAGCAAGTCCCCATGTATTGTGATATGTCTTCATCCACTATAGCATGAACTCAAGGTGACCCTGAGATGCCACAGCATTTCTTCTCGGAGGATGGCCCCACCTCCTCAGCAAAACTCCTGACCTAAGCTATCCAGGGGTACCATTCTTTATGTTACACCCAGGTTGACAGCTGTTGTCACCTACTCTCAAGACAAGCTGTCTTTTGGAGACCATTGACATACTTTCTACTTGAACCCTATCTCACCAGTGGAAAAGTTCTAGGTCTGGAAACAGGTACTGTTCTGTGGACAGGGATACAGACAAAATAGCAAATTCTCTTGCTGTCAAAATGCCTTCATTCTTTGGAGAAAAGGTACAGGTAATAAACAAATGCATACAGAAGCCAAGATAATATTGGATAACGGTGAGTNTTTCAGCTTCATCAAGAGGCTCTTTAGCTCCTCTTCACTTTTTGCCGTAAGAGTGGTGTCATCTGCATATCTGAGGTTATTGACAATTCTCCCAGCAATCTTGATTCCAACTTTTGTTTCTTCCAACCCAGCGTTTCTCATGATGTACTCTGCATATAAGTTAAATAAACAGGGTGACAATATACAGCCTTGACATACTCCTTTTCCTATTTGAAACTAGTCTGTTGTTCCATGTCCAGATCTAATTGTTGCTTCCTGACCTGCATACAGTTTTCTCAAGAGACAGGTCAGATGGTCTGGTATTCCCATCTCTTTCAGAATTTTCCAAAGTTTGTTGTGATCCACACAGTCAAAGGCTTTGGCATTGTCAATAAAGCAGAAACAGATTTTTTTTTCTGGAATTATTTTGCTTTTTCCATGATCCAGCACATGTTGGCAATTTGATCTCTTGTTTCTCTGCCTTTTCTAAAACCAGCTTGAACATCAGGAAGCTCACAGTTCACATATTGCTGAAGCCTGGCTTGGAGAATTTTGAGCATTACTTTACTAGCACGTGAGATGAGTGCAATTGTGCGGGACTTGAGCATTCTTTGGCATTGCCTTTCTTTGAGATTGGAATGAAAATTGATCTTTTCTAGTCCTGTGGCCACTGCTGAGTCTTCCAAATTTACTGGCATATTGAGTACAGCACTTTCACAGCATCATTTTTCAAGATTTGAAGCAGCTCAACTGTAATTCCATCACCTCCACTAGATTTGTTCATAGTGATGCTTTCTAAGGCCCACTTGACTTTACATCTCAAAATGTCTGGCTCTAGATGAGTGATCACATCATCATGATTATCTGGGTCTTGAAAATCTTTTTTGTACAGTTCTTCCGTGTATTCTTGCCACCTCTTCTTAATATCTTCAGCTTCTGTTAGGACCAGACCATTTCTGCCCTTTATCGAACCCATCTTTGCATGAAATGTCCCCTTGATATCTCTGATTTTCTTGGAGAGATCTCTAGTCTTTCCCATTCTATTCTTTTCCTCTATTTCTTTGCATTGATCACTGAAGAAGGCTTTCTTATCTCTTCTTGCTATTCTTTGGAACTCTGCATTCAGATGCTTATATCTTTCCTTTTCCCCTTTGCTTTTCACTTGTCTTCTTTTCACAGCTATTTGTAAGTCCTCCCCAGACAGCCATTTTGCTTTTTTGCATTTCTACTCCATGGGGATGGTCTTGATCCCTGTCTCCTGTACAGTATCATGAACCTCATTCCATAGTTCATCAGGCACTCTATCTATCAGATCTAGGCCCTTAAATCTATTTCTCACTTCCGCTGTATAATCAGAAGGGATTTGATTTAGGTCATACCTGAATGGTCTAGCGGTTTTCCCTACTTTCTTCAATTTCAGTCTGAATTTGGTAATAAGGGGTCCATGATCTGAGCCACAGTCAGCTCCTGGTCTTGTTGTTGTTGACTGTATAGAGCTTCTCCATCTTTGGCTGCGTAGAATATAATCAATCTGATTTCAATGTTGACCATCTGGTGATGTCCATGTGTAGAGTCTTCTCTTGTGTTGTTGGAAGAGGGTGTTTGCTATGACCAGTGCATTTTCTTGGCAAAACTCTATTTGTCTTTGCCCTGCTTTATTCCACATTCCAAGGCCAAATTTTCCTGTTACTCCAGGTGTTTCTTGACTTCCTACTTTAGCATTCTGGTCCCCTATAATAAAAAGGACATCTTTTTTGGATGTTAGTTCTAAAAGGTCTTGTAGATCTTCATAAAACCGTTCAACTTTGGCTTCTTCAGCGTTACTGGTTGACTTGCATAATTGTGATACTGAATGGTTTGCCTTGGAAACGAACATAGATCATTCTGTCGTTTTTGAGATTATATCCAAGTACTGCATTTCGAACTCTTTTGTTGACCATGATGGCTACTCCATTACTTCTGAGGGGTTCCTGCACGTAGTAGTAGATATAATGGTCATCTGAGTTAAATTCACCCTTTCTAGTCCATTTTAGTTTGCTGATTCCTAGAATGTGAACGTTCACCCTTGCCATCTCTTGTTTGACCACCTTCCAATTTGCCTTGATTCGTGGACCTGACATTCCAGCTTCCTATGCAGTATTGCTCTTTACAGCATTGGATCTTGCTTCTATCACCATGTACAACTTGGTATTGTTTTTGCTTTGGCTCCATCCCTTCATTATTTCTGGAGTTATTTCTCCACTGATCTCCAGTAGCATATTGGGCACCTACTGACCTGGGGAGTTCCTCTTTCAGTATCCTATCAATTTGCGTTTTCATGCTGTTCATGGGGTTCTCAAGGCAAGAATACCGAAGTGGCTTGCCATTCCCTTCTCCAGTGGACCACATTCTGTCAGACCTCTCCATTGTGACCAGCCTGTCTTGGGTTCCCCCACAGGCATGGCTTGGTTTCATTGAGTTAGACAAGGCTGTGGTCCTAGTGTGATTAGATTGACTAGTTTTCTGTGAGTAAGGTTTCAGTGTGTCTGCCCTCTGATGCCCTCTTGCAACACCTAGCAGGAGCAGGAGGGCCTAGAAGAGCTATCCCACATTGAAGTTCAAGAAGGCAGCAGTAAGGAGATACCCCTCATTCAAGGTAAGAAAGAGCAGCTGTGCTTTGCTGGAGCAGCCATGATAAGATACTCCACGCCCAAGGTAAGAGAACCCCAAGTAAGATGGTAGGTGTTGCAAGAGGGCATCAGAGGGCAAACACACTGAAACCATACTCACAGAAAACTACTCAATGGCATTCTTATGTTCTTGTTTTTCTGGTGAGGATACTAAGGCACAGAGAAATTCAACAGGCAGCTCCAGACACAAAGTAGGAAGTAGGGTGTGAGCCTCAGCATGCAGACCCCAGAGCCTTCTCCTTATCTCTGCTTTCTTCCCAAAGGCTAAGGTGGAAGTGTCCACATCAAATAGCAGTTTATGATACACACTGAGAGGGTGTTTTTTTGTAAGGAAAGAAGTACTGCCGATTTACAGATGTCTGACCTGGCCTCAAGAAAAGCTGAATTGTTAAGAGCTGTGAACATTGAATTTAACTGTTAGACAACAGAGACCCTCTTGAGGATTAGAGATTTTGCAGCAAAGAAGGAAACTGCCATGTCCATGCTTTAGATGCACGGGTATTTGGCAGCTGGGTACAGAGGTTTGGAAGAAAGAACCAGGTGTGGGAGTGAGGGGTTAGGATGGAGGAGAAAGGATTTTGGACAAATCTCACAACTGTCTAGGTGTGCTGTGATTTGGACTTGTGACAGTATGATTTCAGGAGACAAGGGAAAGATAAACAAAAGATAAGCCTTAATAACTTCTCTTTTCCTCAGTTTTTCTTCCTTACCACAAGCACACTTAATTTTTCTGTTATCATTTCTTATGAAGCAGCCAAACAGTCGTGTTTCCTTTTGATATCTGAGGCTCATCAGACTCTATTCTACTCTTTATGAATTAAAAGTAACCATATGGGACAAATTAAAGCCTGATGTTCAGTCTGTCTCTCTGATGGCAGACTTTGTTCAGTACCTTCAACAGCTTCTATGATGTTTGACATAATCTAGATATTTAAACATAAGCAGAGCCCTTTGAAGGCCTGAATGGCGACCTCCAAAAAATAACAGGGTGTGACCCAATCTCCCAAGGAACATAACAGGAGAGCATGCACTTTCCATTCCTGACCTTCATATTAGAGAGGATTGTCCTCTCAAGGGAAGTTTTAGTGCCTTTATATCTGCTGGTGCTTTACATTTCAATTTATTAGTAATTCTTTTTTTGCTAGTAATTTTTTCTAGGGTCTGCTGTAGTGTGCAGTTCTTTGTTTTGTTTTCCTGGACTTGAGGCCACCTCTTTTCAAAATGAATCATCTTGAAACATTACATGAAGTGAAATGTCAGACATAAAAGGACAAATCTTGTGTGATTCCACTTACATGAGATTCCTAGAGCAGTCAGATTCATGAAGATGGCTGGAATGGGTGAGAGATTAACGGAGATTATTGTTTAGTTGGTACAGAGTTTCAGATTGAAATGATGGAAAGATTCTGCAGCTAGCTGGTGGTGATAGCTGCACAACGATGCAATGAACCTTATACCACTATACTGTATCTTAAAATGGTTAAATTGGCAAACCTCATGTTATGTATATTTTATCATGATTTTTTAAGAGAATCATTCTAGCTTACTTTACTCTGTATAATTGGCTCCAGTTTCATCCATCTCATTGGAACTGATTCAAACATTCTTTTTAATGGCTGAGTAATACTCCATTGTGTATATGTACCCCAGTTTTCTTATCCATTCATCTGCTGATGGACATTTAGGTTGTTTCCATGTCCTGGCTGTTATAAACAGTACTGCAGTGAACACTGGGGCACATGAGTCTCTTTCAATTCTCATTTCCTTGGTGTGTATGCTCAGCAGTGACCTTGTATGTGAGACAGCAAAAGAGACACAGATGTATAGAATGGACTTTTGGAGGGAGAGGGAGAGGGTGGGATGATTTGGGAGAATGGCATTGAAACATGTATACTCTCATGTAAGAAATGAAGCACCAGTCTATGTTCAATGCAGGATACAGGATGCTTGGGGCTGGTGCATGTGGATGATCCAGGGAGATGATTTGGGGTGGGAGGTGGGAGGGGGGTCCAGGATTAGGAGCTCATATACACCCATGCCAGATTCATGTCAATGTATGGCAAAACCAATACAGTAAAATAAAGTTTAAAAAAATAATAAATAAATAAATAAATAAATAAATAAAATAAAATAAAAAGAGAAACATACAGACTTAACCTACCCACACTCTCACTGCCACCCTNGCAGGAGCAGGAGGGCCTAGAAGAGCTATCCCACATTGAAGTTCAAGAAGGCAGCAGTAAGGAGATACCCCTCATTCAAGGTAAGAAAGAGCAGCTGTGCTTTGCTGGAGCAGCCATGATAAGATACTCCACGCCCAAGGTAAGAGAACCCCAAGTAAGATGGTAGGTGTTGCAAGAGGGCATCAGAGGGCAAACACACTGAAACCATACTCACAGAAAACTACTCAATGGCATTCTTATGTTCTTGTTTTTCTGGTGAGGATACTAAGGCACAGAGAAATTCAACAGGCAGCTCCAGACACAAAGTAGGAAGTAGGGTGTGAGCCTCAGCATGCAGACCCCAGAGCCTTCTCCTTATCTCTGCTTTCTTCCCAAAGGCTAAGGTGGAAGTGTCCACATCAAATAGCAGTTTATGATACACACTGAGAGGGTGTTTTTTTGTAAGGAAAGAAGTACTGCCGATTTACAGATGTCTGACCTGGCCTCAAGAAAAGCTGAATTGTTAAGAGCTGTGAACATTGAATTTAACTGTTAGACAACAGAGACCCTCTTGAGGATTAGAGATTTTGCAGCAAAGAAGGAAACTGCCATGTCCATGCTTTAGATGCACGGGTATTTGGCAGCTGGGTACAGAGGTTTGGAAGAAAGAACCAGGTGTGGGAGTGAGGGGTTAGGATGGAGGAGAAAGGATTTTGGACAAATCTCACAACTGTCTAGGTGTGCTGTGATTTGGACTTGTGACAGTATGATTTCAGGAGACAAGGGAAAGATAAACAAAAGATAAGCCTTAATAACTTCTCTTTTCCTCAGTTTTTCTTCCTTACCACAAGCACACTTAATTTTTCTGTTATCATTTCTTATGAAGCAGCCAAACAGTCGTGTTTCCTTTTGATATCTGAGGCTCATCAGACTCTATTCTACTCTTTATGAATTAAAAGTAACCATATGGGACAAATTAAAGCCTGATGTTCAGTCTGTCTCTCTGATGGCAGACTTTGTTCAGTACCTTCAACAGCTTCTATGATGTTTGACATAATCTAGATATTTAAACATAAGCAGAGCCCTTTGAAGGCCTGAATGGCGACCTCCAAAAAATAACAGGGTGTGACCCAATCTCCCAAGGAACATAACAGGAGAGCATGCACTTTCCATTCCTGACCTTCATATTAGAGAGGATTGTCCTCTCAAGGGAAGTTTTAGTGCCTTTATATCTGCTGGTGCTTTACATTTCAATTTATTAGTAATTCTTTTTTTGCTAGTAATTTTTTCTAGGGTCTGCTGTAGTGTGCAGTTCTTTGTTTTGTTTTCCTGGACTTGAGGCCACCTCTTTTCAAAATGAATCATCTTGAAACATTACATGAAGTGAAATGTCAGACATAAAAGGACAAATCTTGTGTGATTCCACTTACATGAGATTCCTAGAGCAGTCAGATTCATGAAGATGGCTGGAATGGGTGAGAGATTAACGGAGATTATTGTTTAGTTGGTACAGAGTTTCAGATTGAAATGATGGAAAGATTCTGCAGCTAGCTGGTGGTGATAGCTGCACAACGATGCAATGAACCTTATACCACTATACTGTATCTTAAAATGGTTAAATTGGCAAACCTCATGTTATGTATATTTTATCATGATTTTTTAAGAGAATCATTCTAGCTTACTTTACTCTGTATAATTGGCTCCAGTTTCATCCATCTCATTGGAACTGATTCAAACTTATTCTTTTTAATGGCTGAGTAATACTCCATTGTGTATATGTACCCCAGTTTTCTTATCCATTCATCTGCTGATGGACATTTAGGTTGTTTCCATGTCCTGGCTGTTATAAACAGTACTGCAGTGAACACTGGGGCACATGAGTCTCTTTCAATTCTCATTTCCTTGGTGTGTATGCTCAGCAGTGACCTTGTATGTGAGACAGCAAAAGAGACACAGATGTATAGAATGGACTTTTGGAGGGAGAGGGAGAGGGTGGGATGATTTGGGAGAATGGCATTGAAACATGTATACTCTCATGTAAGAAATGAAGCACCAGTCTATGTTCAATGCAGGATACAGGATGCTTGGGGCTGGTGCATGTGGATGATCCAGGGAGATGATTTGGGGTGGGAGGTGGGAGGGGGGTCCAGGATTAGGAGCTCATATACACCCATGCCAGATTCATGTCAATGTATGGCAAAACCAATACAGTAAAATAAAGTTTAAAAAAATAATAAATAAATAAATAAATAAATAAATAAAATAAAATAAAAAGAGAAACATACAGACTTAACCTACCCACACTCTCACTGCCACCCTTTGCAGGACTGATTGTTTTCAGCAAAGTCACTAACAGCAGTATATTGCTTTAATTTCCTTTCATAAAATGGGCAATCTATGAGTATTCATTCAGCATTGATCAGACCCTGTACTCACTTCCATCCAGGAAAGTATTTGGTCTTCCTTACATTGAACAGACCTTATTCTCCTGAAAATCAGATCCACAAGGTATTATTAAATGTCCTAGGAAACAAAAATAGAAGAATTCTATAGCTTGAGAAAATGTGAGTTAAGAATACTTAGAGAAATATATTTGCCATCAAACTTCTCAGAAATTTTAGACACAAACAGACAAAAATAATATTCAAGAACGGAGCATATTATGCATATTTCTCCCAAATTTCTGACCACAGAACTGTTTAATAATAGAAAATATCATGGGTCTAGGATCCCTTGGATAATAGTTTTAGCAATCAGTTCAGTTCAGTTGCTCAGTTGTGTCCAGCTCTTTATGACCCCATGAATCACAGCACGCCAGGCCTTTCTGTCCATCACCAACTCCCAGAGTCTACTCAAACCCATGTACATAGAGTTGGTGACACCATGCAACCGTCTCATCCTGTGTCATCTCCTTCTCCTTCTCCCCTCAATCCCTCCCAGCATCAGANACATGAGTCTCTTTCAATTCTCATTTCCTTGGTGTGTATGCTCAGCAGTGACCTTGTATGTGAGACAGCAAAAGAGACACAGATGTATAGAATGGACTTTTGGAGGGAGAGGGAGAGGGTGGGATGATTTGGGAGAATGGCATTGAAACATGTATACTCTCATGTAAGAAATGAAGCACCAGTCTATGTTCAATGCAGGATACAGGATGCTTGGGGCTGGTGCATGTGGATGATCCAGGGAGATGATTTGGGGTGGGAGGTGGGAGGGGGGTCCAGGATTAGGAGCTCATATACACCCATGCCAGATTCATGTCAATGTATGGCAAAACCAATACAGTAAAATAAAGTTTAAAAAAATAATAAATAAATAAATAAATAAATAAATAAAATAAAATAAAAAGAGAAACATACAGACTTAACCTACCCACACTCTCACTGCCACCCTTTGCAGGACTGATTGTTTTCAGCAAAGTCACTAACAGCAGTATATTGCTTTAATTTCCTTTCATAAAATGGGCAATCTATGAGTATTCATTCAGCATTGATCAGACCCTGTACTCACTTCCATCCAGGAAAGTATTTGGTCTTCCTTACATTGAACAGACCTTATTCTCCTGAAAATCAGATCCACAAGGTATTATTAAATGTCCTAGGAAACAAAAATAGAAGAATTCTATAGCTTGAGAAAATGTGAGTTAAGAATACTTAGAGAAATATATTTGCCATCAAACTTCTCAGAAATTTTAGACACAAACAGACAAAAATAATATTCAAGAACGGAGCATATTATGCATATTTCTCCCAAATTTCTGACCACAGAACTGTTTAATAATAGAAAATATCATGGGTCTAGGATCCCTTGGATAATAGTTTTAGCAATCAGTTCAGTTCAGTTGCTCAGTTGTGTCCAGCTCTTTATGACCCCATGAATCACAGCACGCCAGGCCTTTCTGTCCATCACCAACTCCCAGAGTCTACTCAAACCCATGTACATAGAGTTGGTGACACCATGCAACCGTCTCATCCTGTGTCATCTCCTTCTCCTTCTCCCCTCAATCCCTCCCAGCATCAGAGTCTTTTCCAATGAGTTTTAGCAATAGAGTCCTACAAAATAAAATCTAACAATTTATTGTGATTTCCAACATATTCCATGAAGATTTCCACTAAAATCCCACCTTTTCTCATATTTTCTGTCACTCCTATGACATAGCCATATTACATTTCATGATTTTTTGAGCCTAAATCTCACTCTTGCTTCCATGCATTTAGGTAGTCTCAGTTAGGAATAAAATTTTCTCATGTTTATTCTCTGGAAACACTATTTTATTCATTGAGTTTTCCCTGGTCTTTTAAGTGTAAAAGCAGTGTCTCCTGTAATTACTATAGCGAACCCCTGAGTAAGCATTCATGCATCCCATCTGTTAATTGTTCACAAGTCTCTTACCTATTCCATGTTGTTTCATAAGTGACAGGTAAGACTATATATTCTTCATCCTTGCATTTTCCACAGATTATTATAATTCACATTGAGTATGTATGTACATTTACAAACTGAGAAGGTTTATTTGGCAGGATTAAAAAATACTGGTCACAGTTTTTGTTTTCTAGGAGATAGGAAATCGACATATGCAGAATTGCAATAATTTTGGAAAATCATAATGTGAAATAGCTGGTGCAAATAGTGGGATAAAAGTAGAACAGGTGAATGATTAAGCAATGAACAGTTGCTGCTGCTGCTGCTGCTAAGTCGCTTCAGTCGTGTCCGACTCTGTGTGATCCCAGAGACGGCAGCCCACCAGGCTCCCCCGCCCCTGGGATTCTCCAGGCAAGAACACTGGAGTGGGTTGCCATCTCCTTCTCCAATGCATGAAAGTGAAAAGTGAAAGTGAAGTCGCTCAGTCGTGTCCGACTCCTAGCGACCCCATGGACTGCAGCCTACCAGACTCCTCCGCCCATGGGATTTTCCAGGCAAGAGTACTGGAACTAACTTGGCTGATTTAGGGATATCATCTGAGCTGAGTTTTTAAGGAAGTGCTGGTCATGGTTCAGAGACAAGGACCTATTATCCTTTATTATCATTTTACTACTATATATCCTCATCATCAAAGTCATCATTCCTATCACCAGTTTTTTGTTTGTTTTGTTTTTTTAACAAAAAGCTGTCTGTGATGCTATCTACTGAGCCTTACTCATCCCTCTAGTGTCACTGGGCTTCCAATACTCAGTAAACTATTTGTAGAAGTATTATATTCTACCTCATTGGTGATGCTATTTTCTTCTTTGATTCTGAAGATGGTGCATACATGACAAAAGGAAAATGATAAAGGTGTTTTATACTCTAACAAGTCATAGGGTATCAACCAAACAACAATTTTTATGTAAATTGTTATTCCATAAATCATTAATTTGACCTGAACCTTAATGCTATGGCTATGTTAAGAGCACATACGGGTGGCAAAAAGACTCATACTTTTTTTTTTTTTCCTCCGCTTTGATTTTATTTACTTAAATACTTCTGGTTTTTAAGACACCAAAAAAGTCTTCACAACTCTTACTTTATGGAAACCTCCTAAAGGGAATTTTGCTGCCTAAACGACCTCTGGCTTTTGCTTGACTATCACTTGACTCACAAGCATCATGGATATTCTTGCCCTTGCTGGCAAATGATAAGGGACAGATAATGCCGCAGGCTGTCAGTTGCAGAAATAGACTGATTCTGGCAGCTCTAGTAATGAAAATTTAAAAGGAAAAATTGTTGAAAAAATTCAGGTGCATTTTTGGTTGTGTAACAGAAATAATGGAAATACTAAGACCATATAAAAATGGTGCTCAGAGACATAATTGCATTTAAAGGATTGTCTATCTCATTTGATAAGCCTCCTACAGTTCACCTTCCCCAAACTGGGCATGTGTCTCATTTACTAGGTGAAAGACTAGATGTGCTTGCTTTTCTGAGTATTCAGCTTAAGAGAGAAGGCCAGGTTTCCTTAACACTTATGAACGAGTAACATTTCCTTTCACTGAAATACTGCTTTTGAATGAGATATTAATCTATTACATGCATATGTGTCCTGACGTTTTGTAACCCTGTGGACTATAGCCTGCCAGGCTCCTCTGTCCATGGGATTCTCCAGGCAAGAATACTGGAGTGGATTGCCCATGCCCTCCTTCAGGGGATCTTCCCCACCCCGGGATTGAACCCAAGTTGCGTGCATTAGCAGGCGGGCTCTTTACCACTGCCACTACCTGGGAAGTCCATTGAGCCATTACATTTAACCAAATAGCTCATGGGAAGGTCCTTTGTAAGCAGAAGAGTGATTCTCTGAAGCTATCACAGAATAACACTTAATGAATTATGACCTATGTCCAGCATTTCTTTACATATGTGAATGTTCTTATTTTTATTATTTGAGGCAATTTCTTGCATGGGAATTTAGATCTTATTAACTTTTGGTTTGTAAATCAGATTTCTTATTATCATTTGATATGGTGAGAAATAGGAAAACATTGGTCAAATATTAAAAATTAATAAAGGGCAGTGGCGCTGATGTATATGGTAGCACGTGGGACATAATTGAAAGGGCTGTTTTGAGAATAGATATTATTCAATTGGTAGAATTGTTACTACTGTAGGAGGCTCATTTCAGAGTAGCATCCTTGCAGGGCACTAATGAGGAAAGTCACAGGGGAGAGAATAAGAAGTGGGCTACAAGGGGGTGGTGACTATGATTGAGTGAATTTGGCCCTGCTGTTTTTATCTTGCTGTATATATAATGTTATAAATAAGTCTAACTTCACCTGACTCTACTATTCTCAGTTATTCTATAATAATTGAGATTACTATATCTTGAGATATTATTTGTTGATATTTTCTTTCCCTCAAAGTATTTTCTCCTATAGTCAGAGACACCTATGTTGCTCCAAGAACAGGAAAGAATATTATAAAAGGAATAAAACAAGAAGAGTGAGCATGCCATTTTCTTGACTTTCAGCATAGAGCATTGAGATGAATGAGGGAAGAGCTGGCACATGTAGGGGACCAATTGTTCACACTACAGAGGAGGATGAATAAAGTTGACCATGGATGATATTATGCTTGAGTGGGGTCATTTTACTCTAGCCCCTGAAGCGAGGGGTGGGGGTGGGGGGTGTGGACAGATGGAGCAACAGGCCAAGATCACTTTCAGGGGACTTCAAGTAGAGGATTGGTAGTACTGAAACCCTGGAGATCATTTGACCACCTGCTGAGGGACTCTGCCTGCTGCCAGGATTAAGGAACTGTGACAGTGCTTACCCTGTTAGGGTCCTCTCTGTATTAGCTGCTGACATAGTGTTCATTTGTCATTTTGTAGAATTTTGTCAGACTTTCTGAACTGCTTCATATGGATACCATACTATCTCCACTCCTTCAAGTAGCCCATTAGAAACTCCGAAGTTGAGTGATTTGCCAAGGGAATATGGCCAGTAAGTCTATTGCTAAGATTTACCCCAAATGTATAATTAGACTGCAAACTCAGTCTAATCCAAGGAGTGGGGCATTAATCATGGTGAATAGAGAAAGATCCAAGAAGTTGAATCATAAGAACTGTCACCATTTTTGGACTGGACAGCCAGCTGCTTAGAAGGGACAATTTTCACTGTGTCTTGATCTTGTGAAAATGAAAAAAAAAAAAATTTATATTTGGGTTGCTCTTTTTATAGATGTTGGTGATAATAAGCTCACACTCTATTCAAACTAACTCAAGAAATCATCAACCTTGTATCCTTTGCCCTTCTTTGAGGTTCAGTTTGTAAAGTTAAAGTAAAACACCTAATGTACAGCACTATGAGGATTAAGCTAGATAACTTATCAAGTGTCAAAGCACTTAGCAAAGTATCTGACACATAGAAGACCTAGAAAATTTTAGTTATCTTCTCAAAAAGAGAGAGTGAGACAAAATGTTTCTAGTACTATTTTCATGTGTCAACCACATAAAAATGTCAGGTTCCAGAATAAAATATGTAACATTTCTATATAATGACCATGCCTCTTTATTTGCTTTAGTGATTTACCCAAAGGCATTCTATTTTTTGATAGGCTGATTCTGTTAAGATTCTGAGAAAGGGTCTCAGTGCTTTCTCAGATGGGAATGAAATAGGAAGCAAGACAGCACACCTGCATCATCCTTCCTGGACCACACTCCGGAAGAATCAGGGCACCTGCTTCCCTCTAGCCCAAGGGATAACCTGAGCTCTGTCCCCAGGATGCCAGAGCCACCAACCAGCACACAGCCTAATGCCTGTCTTTGAGGAGATTGTATTTATTTTGAATGAGAGAACTCAAACTCATATTTGTTATCTTTAAGATCGATGTCCCTCGGTACTTCACTCGTGGTCCAGGGACTAAAGACTCCATGCTCTCAATGCAGGGGGTTCAGATTCGAACCCTGGTCAGGGAACTAGATCCCACATGCAGCCACTGAAGATTCTGCATGCCAAAAAGGAGATCAAAGATCCTGTATGCTGCAGCTAAGACTTGGCACAAATAAATGTACCAAGTGAAAAATCATTTTAAAAGATTGATGTACCTGTATATATATATTTTTTCCTTAAGAATCCATGCCATTTTAACTAGGAATTTTTCTTTCCTATAAAGGAAAGTCTTTGGTTTGCAAAATTAAGGCAGCTAAAAGGGGAAAAAGCATTATTTGACATTACACAGGAAATTAAGGAAAGTACTTGCTCTTTCTAGAATGTAAAGTAGAACTCACATAATAGGAGGTGTGAGATTTCCACACTGGAACATCTCAGGGGTGTTTGAGATCAATGTATGTACTTCTATTATTACTATTTTTTGAGCTTAATTAAGATAATCACTTTTAATTATCTACCGCTTAATTCAGTGGTTCTACAACTCAAAGTCCACAGTAATCTCATTCAACACAATAGCTACATTTATTAGAAAAGATTTCCTGTTTCGTCTTGATGAGTTCTTCACAATTGTCATATTGTGGATAATGTAGTAGAAATAATTTTGTTTTAATGACTAGACCTACGGTCTCATCATTTTTATTATGACTGGTGAAGACAATAAATTGCTGTTAAATTCCAGTACTCTAAAGATCATTAAAGTGATTGAGCATCTGTTAGTTTGAGCTATTTCTCCCTGGGGCATCAATTTGAATTTTTGTGAACTTAATTTTTCTTGGTTGTCTGTGTTTGTTGAAGCAATAGTATTTAAATATTCATGCAACTCTTTATTTTTTCTTCATGAGAAGGAATTCTCAGAGTTTACAAGCTCCTTTCCACCTCTATCTGCCTTGTTTCAAAGGCTCCTAAAGGGTGCTGGTGACAAAAATGGGACTTTTCTTTACTGTATTGAAATGGGAAAGACAAGCCCTCTGGGGGAAAAGAAGATCTTGACATTGGTGCTATTTCCTAGTCTTTTGCTCAAACCCTTCCTGAAATAAATAATTCAACATGTCAGGGTGGTTTCAAAGCCTGATAAACCCAAGGTAAAGAAGGGTGTGTCTGGTCTCTGCTGCGGATAGTTAATTTAAAACTTGAATGTACTGAATGTGCTCATGGAGGAAGAAAGAGCCTGTTCAAATCTTACAGAGCATATAAGAACTATGTGTGTGTGCATATATATATATGTGTGTGTGTGTGTGTGTGTGTGTGTGTGTGTGTTTATACACACACACACACACACTTACACATATACCAGTTCAGTTGCTCAGTTGTGTCTGACTCGTTGCAACCCCATGAACTGCAGCAAACCAGGCTTCCCTGTTCATCACCAACTCCTGGAGTTTACCCAAACTCATGTCCATTGAGTTGGTGATGCCATCCAACCATCTCATCCTCTGTCGTCCCCTTCTCTTTCTGCCTTTAATCTTTCTCAGCATCAGGGTCTTTTCAAATGAGGCAGCTCTTCGCATCAGTTGGCCAAAGTATTGGAGTTTCAGCTTCAACATCAGTCCTACCAATGAATATCCAGGACTGATCTTTAGGATGGACTGGTTGGATCTCCTTGCAGTCCAAGGGACTCTCAAGAGTCTTCTCCAACACCACAGTTCAAAAGCATCAATTCTTCAGTGCTCAGCTTTCTTCACAGTCCAACTCTCACATCCATACATGACTCCTGAAAAAACCATAGCTTTGACTAGATGGACCTTTGTTGACAAAGTAATGTCTCTACTTTTTAGTATGCTATTCAGATTGGTCCTAACTTTCCTTCTGAGGGGTAAGCATCTTTTTTTTAATTTCA
Organism: Raphicerus campestris; assembly: GCA_006410735.1. Lineage (NCBI taxonomy): Eukaryota > Metazoa > Chordata > Mammalia > Artiodactyla > Bovidae > Raphicerus > Raphicerus campestris. The sequence goes on from SJYW01053720.1 coordinate 64,067, forward strand.
TGGCTGAAATCACCATCTGCAGTGAGTTTGGCACCCCCCAAAACAGTCAGCTACTGTTTCCACTGTTTCCCCATATATTTCCCAGATGCCATGATCTTCGTTTTCTGAATGTTAAGCTTTAAGCCAAATTTCTCACTCTCCTCTTTCAATTTCTTCAAGAGACTCTTTATTTCTTCTTCACTTTCTGCCATAAGGGTGGTGTCATCTGCATATCTGAGGTTATTGATATCTTCTGTGGCAATCTTAATTCTAGTTTGTGCTTCTTCCAGCCCAGCGTTTCTCATGATGTACTGTGCATATAAGTTAAATAAATAGGTTTCCAATTTACAGCCTTGACGTACTCCTTTTCCTATTTGGAACCAGTCTGTTTTTCCATGTCCAGTTCTAACTGTTACTTCTTGATCTGCATACGAGTTTCATAAAAGACAGGTCAGGTGGTCTGATATTCCCATCTCTTTCAGAATTTAATATATGCAACTTAAGGGAACTTATGCCTTATTCTGAAAGGTCATGAGAATATACTTGAAACCAGAAGAGTAAAACCTTTAGTATTGTTCTATAAGCAGTTAAATATGTTTTTATTTTATTTCTTTTAAAAATATCATTATAGAATTTTTAATGAAACAAATTTCAATTGAAATAAGTGTTTTCATCTTAAATAAATAAATAAATAAAAGCTAGTTCACATCATGGAAGTAAAATCCTAGACTTCCTTAGATAATATTATGAGGACAAAGTTGAAGTAGTTATTTTTATAAAAAAATAGAAGCATTGTGAATATTTTTGGCACAGCCCTGATGTGTTTCTGGACACTTTTTTCCAGAGCATCTCTAGGTTTAATCATTTACCTACTAATGCACTGTTGTGCATTCAGCTTACTTGACCACACTCATAATCACTTCTCTTGACAGGAGCAAGCAATGACTTCAAGATTGTCTGCTAGACCAGTGCTTAGTATAACCAGTCTACTACATCAGTTGGACTATTTCCTTTGAATTTTGAGGAAGCTATAAATTATACTTTATTTTACTTCAGAATATCTCAATAATGAAGGAAGTCATTTCCTTAAAACCTAGTTTCATGTTTCTTCCTAGAGGAAAGTTCATAATGTAGAGAAACTCATAGGTAGGTCTTTGGACAAAATACACAGCTTTAGTTTTCATTGAGGAGTTTGCAAGTACTAGTTTTATCTTCCAGCTTATTTAAAAATCTACTTAATTCTGTACAGAGGTAAGAGAAGTTGATTAGGGTCTTCATCTCTGACGTTGAATGTTTACTATGGATTTTCACTAGTCTGAACATACCATATGTTTCTCTGTCATTTATATATTTCACAGTCCTGTAAAGTAAGCTGATGTTCTCATGCAAATGCAAAGGAAGGGGAGAGGAAATGCAAACCAACCCCAGGACAGAGCTGCGAGGTGGGATAAGTTTGGTGTCCATTCTTCCTAGAAACTCTCCTAGACAAGCAGTGCTAACTTTTGTGACTATTAGTTAATTAACCTCACACTGTCCCATAAAAATTATTTAAGAAAAATTTTATCTGACAAATTGAAGATGTTATATAACTCTGAAAAGCAAATTATACCATTTTCCTCCTCTAACTTTGCTGCTGCTTTATAGTTTTTGAGTTTCGTCAGTCACCAAACTGTTCTCTAAGTGCCTTTTGTAGGTAGAAAGTTCTAGGATTTCCTGTATAAGGGAAATAAGGATGTATGAAACATGTGTCTTGCTTAGAAGAGCTTTTGTGAGGGGAGGCAAGGCATCCACTCAGTAACACTAAACAATCATTTAGGCATTATTTGATTAAATGTCATGTAAGCAACACAGAGACCTCATGTTACACTGGGCTGGAGGTGATGGGCTTCAGAATACCTCAATATCCAGGTGGGGCTAAAGAGACCTTGACTCTCAGTCTAGCTGGCCTTGAGTGAATCACAGAATATCCCTGTTTCTCATTCTTTATCACATGTAAAATGAAAAATCTGCATATAGTTTTATTGTCTAGCTAGATCTAAAGGTTTAGGTCAGTAGGAGTCCTTGAGATTAAGTAGAGGCAGCCTCTGCAATGCTGCTATTCATGGGCGCATTGAGGAACAACACTTCAATGATTAGATTATGAAATAGCTGGACATTTCTCTTGCTAGCAGNGACTCTTTATTTCTTCTTCACTTTCTGCCATAAGGGTGGTGTCATCTGCATATCTGAGGTTATTGATATCTTCTGTGGCAATCTTAATTCTAGTTTGTGCTTCTTCCAGCCCAGCGTTTCTCATGATGTACTGTGCATATAAGTTAAATAAATAGGTTTCCAATTTACAGCCTTGACGTACTCCTTTTCCTATTTGGAACCAGTCTGTTTTTCCATGTCCAGTTCTAACTGTTACTTCTTGATCTGCATACGAGTTTCATAAAAGACAGGTCAGGTGGTCTGATATTCCCATCTCTTTCAGAATTTAATATATGCAACTTAAGGGAACTTATGCCTTATTCTGAAAGGTCATGAGAATATACTTGAAACCAGAAGAGTAAAACCTTTAGTATTGTTCTATAAGCAGTTAAATATGTTTTTATTTTATTTCTTTTAAAAATATCATTATAGAATTTTTAATGAAACAAACTTCAATTGAAATAAGTGTTTTCATCTTAAATAAATAAATAAATAAAAGCTAGTTCACATCATGGAAGTAAAATCCTAGACTTCCTTAGATAATATTATGAGGACAAAGTTGAAGTAGTTATTTTTATAAAAAAATAGAAGCATTGTGAATATTTTTGGCACAGCCCTGATGTGTTTCTGGACACTTTTTTCCAGAGCATCTCTAGGTTTAATCATTTACCTACTAATGCACTGTTGTGCATTCAGCTTACTTGACCACACTCATAATCACTTCTCTTGACAGGAGCAAGCAATGACTTCAAGATTGTCTGCTAGACCAGTGCTTAGTATAACCAGTCTACTACATCAGTTGGACTATTTCCTTTGAATTTTGAGGAAGCTATAAATTATACTTTATTTTACTTCAGAATATCTCAATAATGAAGGAAGTCATTTCCTTAAAACCTAGTTTCATGTTTCTTCCTAGAGGAAAGTTCATAATGTAGAGAAACTCATAGGTAGGTCTTTGGACAAAATACACAGCTTTAGTTTTCATTGAGGAGTTTGCAAGTACTAGTTTTATCTTCCAGCTTATTTAAAAATCTACTTAATTCTGTACAGAGGTAAGAGAAGTTGATTAGGGTCTTCATCTCTGACGTTGAATGTTTACTATGGATTTTCACTAGTCTGAACATACCATATGTTTCTCTGTCATTTATATATTTCACAGTCCTGTAAAGTAAGCTGATGTTCTCATGCAAATGCAAAGGAAGGGGAGAGGAAATGCAAACCAACCCCAGGACAGAGCTGCGAGGTGGGATAAGTTTGGTGTCCATTCTTCCTAGAAACTCTCCTAGACAAGCAGTGCTAACTTTTGTGACTATTAGTTAATTAACCTCACACTGTCCCATAAAAATTATTTAAGAAAAATTTTATCTGACAAATTGAAGATGTTATATAACTCTGAAAAGCAAATTATACCATTTTCCTCCTCTAACTTTGCTGCTGCTTTATAGTTTTTGAGTTTCGTCAGTCACCAAACTGTTCTCTAAGTGCCTTTTGTAGGTAGAAAGTTCTAGGATTTCCTGTATAAGGGAAATAAGGATGTATGAAACATGTGTCTTGCTTAGAAGAGCTTTTGTGAGGGGAGGCAAGGCATCCACTCAGTAACACTAAACAATCATTTAGGCATTATTTGATTAAATGTCATGTAAGCAACACAGAGACCTCATGTTACACTGGGCTGGAGGTGATGGGCTTCAGAATACCTCAATATCCAGGTGGGGCTAAAGAGACCTTGACTCTCAGTCTAGCTGGCCTTGAGTGAATCACAGAATATCCCTGTTTCTCATTCTTTATCACATGTAAAATGAAAAATCTGCATATAGTTTTATTGTCTAGCTAGATCTAAAGGTTTAGGTCAGTAGGAGTCCTTGAGATTAAGTAGAGGCAGCCTCTGCAATGCTGCTATTCATGGGCGCATTGAGGAACAACACTTCAATGATTAGATTATGAAATAGCTGGACATTTCTCTTGCTAGCAGGCTCTCTCCATTGCCTTCTTGGCTTGTGCACTTCAATTAAGCAAGATGCTATGTTGCAGAGACCCCCAGACATTTGGTGCACTTCCAGACAAGAACAAGTGAAAAATCAAGGACCTCAGTCCAACAGCCCACAAAGAACCTGCTGACAATTTCCGGTGACCCTGGAAGCAGAGCCTTTCTTGATTGAGCCTCCAAATGAGCCTGCAGACTTTGGGTCAACAATTTAATGGTGTCTCATGAGAGACTAGAGAATCAGCTAAGCCATGCCCAGCACACAGGAACTATCGTTGTTTTAACATACCATGTTTTGGAGTAATTTGATACTCAGTAGTGATAGGGTCTACAGGGGGCTCATGGTTGAAATGGTTTATTATTTGACCTCACAAACAAAGAATAAGGTCACAGTGACCCTTGAGACTGACCAAATTGCCCAAATTCTGTTTTTCCACTGGCACTTACCTTCTCAAGGCTACAGGATCACTGGATTCCAGACCTCTGGCCATGTGGCCCCAGGGCTCAGCTATAGGCTAAATACGAATTTTTCGTTGGTGGGATTTAAGACCCTGTCAAGAAAGGGAGGACACTGGTTCTTCTCAAGGCCCAGTCACGCTCTTGTTCCGGCTAGCTGGCACTTACCTTACAATTATTAGATAATTAATATTTTCATTCAATTAAAAACTTTGCTCAATATCATGAAACATCCCTTTTAATGCTACAGCTTTCATTACAGTGTAAATAATAAAGATAACTTTTATTATAATGTAGCTAAATTAAGCAGCATATATATAATTCTTTCTACTTAGAAATAATCCCTGTTACCTGACAGGTAACCCTGTCAGGCTTCTTTCACCATGCACATGGGGTATGATTTTGTTTTACTAAAGAAGGGCACAGGGGAGGTGGTACCCGCAGGGTTCCCCAAGGCCCAGGTCATCTGCTTTTTATAAAAACTTGGACTTTTACAAAATAAAGCTCATATTATTGCTTGGAAATTGGAGTTGGTCCAAGGCAAATCTTTGGGCTTAGTCCTCATTCATGCTGATGCTTTCTTTTCCTAGTTCTCTTCGTCTTGAATTCAGTGGCAACACTTGTGTCCAGTCTTCCCTTTCTTTTGAGGACCTCCTTCTCTGCTCAGTCCAGATGTGGTATTCTAGTACATTGTTTGCTCTTCTTTATATGCTCACCTCTTAAATATGAGGGTTTTATTTTGTTTTTGTTTTTGTTTTTCCTAGTCTAACTCTCTGCATTCTCAGTATTTATCCTATATATATGGTTTAAATCAGCATCAAACCTTTGATTTTCACCACTTTAAGGTGAGGCTTAATATAAATCAATTTTAAAAAAACAAACATTGAGTGAATAATAATATGGATTTGTCTTGGATTGTGATGGCAGACTTAATAGTAGAATTAGGAAATTCTGGCTTAAGCAAATCACTTTTTGAACTTGTTACAACATTGCTTCTGTTTTATGTTTTTGTTTGTTGGCTGTGAGAAAAGTGAAATCTTTGCTCTCTGACCAAGGATCAGAGTCACACCCTTTGCACTGGAAAGTGAAGTCTTAACCACTGAATTGCCAGGAAGTCCCATCACTCTGATGATTCTTAAATCCATATATCCTGAATAGATCACTCTCCTAAATTTTAGTTTCAAAAAAAAAATCATCTAAATGGCTCCCTCAATTATATGCATTTTATTCAGTTCAGATCTTCAATAATTCTGTCTTTGCTCATGATAGGTACTTCCTAATTTGCTTTCTTCTGCTCTGTCCACTTGCCACACCACTTCCAGACGCATCTCACTGAAACAGAAATAACAGCGTATTACTATCATGCCTCAAATCCATCAATGGCTTTCTTCAGTTCAGTTCAGTCGCTCAGTCATGTCTGACTCTTTGCGACCCCATGAATCACAGCACACCAGGCGTCCCTGTCCATCACCAGCTCCCGGAATCCACCCAAACCCATGTCCATTGAGTTGATGAATCATCCAACCATCTCATTCTCTGTTTCTCCCTTCTCCTCTTGCCCTCATCTTTCCCAGCATCAGGGTCTTTTTCAATGAGTCAGCTCTTCACATCAGATGGCCAAAGTATTGGAGTTTCAGCTTCAACATCAGTCCTTCCAATGAACACTCAGGACTGATCTCCTTTAGAATGGACTGTTTGGATCTTCTTGCAGTCAAAGGGACTCTCAAGAGTCTTCTTCTAGTGGTTCAAAATAAAGCTCAAATTTCTTGACATCTTACACAACATGCATGAATTAACCTTCCACCATAATCTCACACTCTTCTCCCCCTTCTACCTGTTATTCAGTTTTACTGAACTACCGACACAGGTTGGTAACTCCCAACTCTCAGGCCCTTGCACCTCTGCCGTTTTATCTAACTGATTCCTGCTTAGTCAAGACTCAGCCAACCCCATCCCCCATGGTAATAAATTGTGAATATGTCTATCATAATATCTATCACACTATTTATCACTGTAAGTTTTTTGAAATCATGGAGTGCTTGATTGTAAACTTTCTAAATGTTATCAAAGTGTAAAGAAAATCTCCCTTCCTTCCCTTTCCCCCTCCAGCTAGAACTGTTAAGAGCTTAATGTGTTTTCTAGAAATTTTATCTGCATTTACAAACATACAGGTAAATAATGGAATCTAAGAAAGGTTCAGCAGCTTCCTTTTTTTTTTTTANAATTATATGCATTTTATTCAGTTCAGATCTTCAATAATTCTGTCTTTGCTCATGATAGGTACTTCCTAATTTGCTTTCTTCTGCTCTGTCCACTTGCCACACCACTTCCAGACGCATCTCACTGAAACAGAAATAACAGCGTATTACTATCATGCCTCAAATCCATCAATGGCTTTCTTCAGTTCAGTTCAGTCGCTCAGTCATGTCTGACTCTTTGCGACCCCATGAATCACAGCACACCAGGCGTCCCTGTCCATCACCAGCTCCCGGAATCCACCCAAACCCATGTCCATTGAGTTGATGAATCATCCAACCATCTCATTCTCTGTTTCTCCCTTCTCCTCTTGCCCTCATCTTTCCCAGCATCAGGGTCTTTTTCAATGAGTCAGCTCTTCACATCAGATGGCCAAAGTATTGGAGTTTCAGCTTCAACATCAGTCCTTCCAATGAACACTCAGGACTGATCTCCTTTAGAATGGACTGTTTGGATCTTCTTGCAGTCAAAGGGACTCTCAAGAGTCTTCTTCTAGTGGTTCAAAATAAAGCTCAAATTTCTTGACATCTTACACAACATGCATGAATTAACCTTCCACCATAATCTCACACTCTTCTCCCCCTTCTACCTGTTATTCAGTTTTACTGAACTACCGACACAGGTTGGTAACTCCCAACTCTCAGGCCCTTGCACCTCTGCCGTTTTATCTAACTGATTCCTGCTTAGTCAAGACTCAGCCAACCCCATCCCCCATGGTAATAAATTGTGAATATGTCTATCATAATATCTATCACACTATTTATCACTGTAAGTTTTTTGAAATCATGGAGTGCTTGATTGTAAACTTTCTAAATGTTATCAAAGTGTAAAGAAAATCTCCCTTCCTTCCCTTTCCCCCTCCAGCTAGAACTGTTAAGAGCTTAATGTGTTTTCTAGAAATTTTATCTGCATTTACAAACATACAGGTAAATAATGGAATCTAAGAAAGGTTCAGCAGCTTCCTTTTTTTTTTTTAAATTTTATATCTTATGGACACCTGTGCATGCCTGGGCTTGAAAATCCACTACATTCTTTTTAGCAACCTTTTCTTTAAAGAGAGATCAAGGGGAGAGACTGATTTTCATGTCTCCAAGTTCTTTAGGAATGTAAAATCATCTTCATTTAATGCAGAAACTTGTTTTATTTTTCTCCTGACTTTATGTCCTTGAATAAAATAGGTATACTGTTTTCCCAGAGTAATTTCAAGCAGAATATAGCAACTGACAGTTCTTGTTTCATTTGTCTATGTATTCACTTACCTATGTCATCAACCATTCCCCATCATAATGCATGTTTTTGTCCTTGTGACCCTCTGACTTCAGGACCCATTCCTCCATTTTCTATATAGGAATGAAACATTGGAATCCTTCAGGAATATTATGAAATTGAGTGTTCACAGTAACTCTATATGCTAAGCAAGATAGAAATATTCTTATTTTACAAAAAGAAAGTTGAAGCTTTGAGAAAGCTGCCTAACTACAGACTGGGCATCCTGTTCATCCCATGTCCACATTCTCCTACTTATTTGCTTAGGATTCACCCTTGTGATATTCCAGTGGGTATGCTCTGAATCCTTGCTTCCTCACTCTTTAACATAAATATCTAGTTTGTTTAGTTTCCTTTGAATGAATTAATTTACACTGAAAATATTCACACCTACAGTGACTATGTTACCCCTCCTAGAGTCATTAAATAGAAGTTAGTGAATTAATGTAAACAAATGAGAAATATAGTAGGAATTGTTGGAGAAAATAACTTTCATTGGAATAGACCTTTTAGTACACCCCAATTTTAGATAGCAGATCTACCTAATCCATATCTGTTTATCAGGTCACATCTATTGGTTGTGTGTTAGGAGGATACAGCTCTACCAGATTTGTTTTGCATATCTTGCTACTACCCCCCATTCCCATCCACTCCAGTCAATTTTTCAAATGACCCTGAAAAGAAATTAATACTTGTTTAGTTTCTTTGAAAACTCTTCTTCAAAATATCTTTGAAAAATTTTAAACAGTTGGTATTCATTTTCCAAAATAACCCTTTATGAAAATGTCCAAAATAATTTTCAGAAATTAAACCACTGAGATCTCGTTACTTTTTAATTGCTACCTTACTCTTGAGATCTCACTTTAGTTCTGCGAATCTGAGATTATTAGTGCCAGAACATAACTGAGGAAACTAACAGCAATAACGGTCACTTATTATTTTGTTGTAACATATTATCCTTCTGTCTTGTGTGTATATTATTGTTTGGAAAAATGAGGCCCCAAGAGTAATAAGATTCAACTCTTGCAAAGAGTTTGTCTTCTTTTCCTTAAGTCTGCAAGAAAATAAGATTTTTTTTCCAAAAAAAAAAATGTTAGCACTGAAATATCTAACTTTTTTAAGAAAGATGACTTAAAAAAATAGAATTAGGCTGCATCTTTGTTAGCAAGATTTTCTTTATCCCTCAATGCTTTTAAATACTTTTAGAAAGATGGTTGTTGACACTGAGAAAAAGCAGTGTGATTTCCTGTTGGAAGGGAAGGAGAATCAGTAGCATCTGTCCCCAGAAGAGGGTTAGAGAAATGTAAGAAATAGAATCATGGGTCTGAGCTAACTGATCTCTTCAGGGAGGATGCCAGGAACAGCATCTCTGGTTTGCTACAAATGAGATTTAATCAACTTTAGGAAACAAATGAAAAATCTGGAGATTTTTCTGACCCAGGGAACAAACCCAGGTCTCCTGCATAAACAAGCAAATTATTTACGGTCTGAGCCACTAGTGAAGCTCTTTTCATCAGAGGGATTTAGAACACAAAAGCAGGAAGTCAACAGATACTTGCAGTAACAGGCAAATTTGACCTTGGAGTACAAAATGAAGCAGGGCAAAGGCTAACAAAATTTTGTCAAGAGAACACATGGGTCATAACAAAAACACTTTAACAACAACACAAGAAACAACTTTACACATGGACATCACCAGATGGTCAATACCAAAATCAAATTGATTACATTCTTGAAGCCAAAAATGGAGAAGCTCTATATGTCAGCAAAACAAGACTGGGAGCTGGCTGTGGCTCAAATTATGTACTCCTTATTGCAAAACTCAGGCTTAAATTGAAAAAAAACAAAAACAAAAACAAAAAAAACACAAGAAAACCACTAAGTCATTCAGATACGACCTGAATAAAATCCTTTATTGTTATACAATGGACATGACAAATAGATTCAAGGGATTATATCTGGTAGACAGAGAGCCTGAAGAACTATGGATGGAGATTTGTAACATTGTACAGGAGATAGTGGCCATACTTATCCCCAGGACACACACACCCCTACATCCCCCCCAATGCAAGAAGGCAAAGCGGTTACCTGAGAAGGCTTTATAAATAGCTGAAGAAAGAAGAGAAGCTAAAGACAAAGGAGAAAGAGAAGGATATATCCAGTTGAGTGTAGAGTTCCAGAGAATAGCAAGGGGAAACCAGAAAACCTTCTTAAATGAACAGTACAAAGAAATACAGGAAAACAATAGAATGTGAAATACTAGAGATCGCTTCAAGAAAACTGGAGATATCAAGGGAAAAATTCTTGCAAGAATAGGCATAATATTTGACAGAAATGGTAAGGACCTAACAGAAGCAGAAGGGGCCAAAAAGAGGTATCAAGAATACACAGAAGAACTATAAAAAAAGGTCTTAATGACCCAGATAACCACAATGGTGTGGTCACTCACCTAGCATCAGACATCCTGGAGTGTGAAGTCAAGTGGGCCTTTGGAAGAATTACTATGAACAAAGCTAGTGGAGGTGATGAGATTCCAGCTGAGCTATTTCAAATCCTAAAAATGATGCTGTGAAAATGCTGCACTCAATATGCCAGCAAATTTGGAAAACTCAGCAGTGGCCACAGGACTGGAAAAGTTCAGTTTTAAATATAATCCCAAGGAAAAGTGAAAGTTGCTCAATGATGTCTGACTGTTTGTGACCCCATGACTACACCCTGTCAGGCTCCTCTGTCCATGGAATCCTCTAGGCAATTCTACTAGAGTTGGTAGCCATTCCTTCTCCAGGCTATTCCTTCCCAACCCAAGGATCAAACCCAGATCTCCTGCATTGCAGGCAGATTCTTGACCATCTGAGCAACCAGGAAATCCCAATCCCAAAGAAGGGCAATGCCAAAAAATGTTCAAACTACCATACAATTTTACACATTTCCCTTGCTAGTAAGGTTATGGTCAAAATCTTTCAAGCTAGACTTCCAGATGCACAAGTTAGAGTTAGAAAAGACAGAGGAACCAGAGATCAAATTGCAAACATCCACTGAATCAAACAAAAGCAAGGTAATTCTAGAAAAAAAAATCTACTTCTGCTTCATTGCCTTTGACTGTGTGGATTGCAACAAACTGTGGAAAATTCTTAAAGAAACGGGAATACCAGACCACCTTTCCTATCTCCTGAGAAATCTGAATGCAGGTCAAGAAGCAGCAATTAAAACCCAACATGGAAAAATGGACTGGTTCAAATTTGGGAAAGGAGTATGAAAAAACTTTGTATTGTCATCCTGCTTATTTAACTTATGTGGAGAGTTCTGTTCAGTTCATAAATCATGTGAAATGACAGGCTGGATGAATCACAAGCTGAACTTCTTTCCCAGGAGATTGCCAGGAGAAATATCAACAATCTCAGATGTGCTGATGACACAACTCTAATGGAAGAAAGTAAAGAGGAACTAAAAAGCCTCTTGATGAGGGTGAAAGAGAAGAGTGAAAACCTGGCTTACAATTCAACATTCAAAAAACCAAGATCATTACATCCAGTCCTGTCACTTCATGCAAATAGAAGGGAGAAAGGTAGAAGCAGTGACAAATTTCATTTTCTTGGGCTCCCAAATCACTGTGGATGGTGACTGCAGCCATGAAGTTAAAAGACACTTCCTCCTTCAATGGAAAGCTATGACAAACCTAGACAACATATTAAAATACAGAGACATCACTTTGCCGACAAAGGTTTGTATAGTCAAAGTTATTATTTTTCCAATAGTCATGTACAGCTGAGAGAATTTGACCTGTGCAATGAAGGCTGAATAATGACAAATTGATGCTTTCAAAGTGTAATGCTAAAGAAGACTGAGAAGGTAACAGGTAGGAAGGCTAGGGGCCTCCAAACAGAGAAAATAGGCTGTAAGTGTCAGACTTGTTTTTACCTTTCTCTTAAGCGACAGGAGGAAACAAACTACAAGTGTCATTTTTTTTTCTTCCCCCTTTCTCTATACAAAATTAAAAGGAGGTTTCTCTTAAAATTCTGTGTGGCCATGATGACACCTGGTTCCACCTGAATTTAACTTTTCTAAAACCTTGAGCTAACCAAAGTATTTTTCTTATGGAAATGTTTTTCTTAAGCAATGGTAATGAACTATGTGTTTACCTTAGACTCTGTCTTTCCTCAGGTTGGTTCCACCTGAGACTCAGAATTAATAAGGGCTAAACAAACCAGTATGTTTTACTCATGGAAATATTCTCTTAAGCTATGTTAATGAGACTATGTATTTGCTTGGAAAACTGCCTTTCTTCAGAAATCATGTCAATTGTTTTATGGCCTAGCATGACTCACCTTGTGCCAATGTTTTCTCAAAATATGTGTTATGGGTGAGGAACCTGGTGCCACTTTCTGAGTTCTGAGACATTACCTTTTAACAGCCTCCTGCTGCTGTTGCTGCTAAGGTGCTTCAGTCATATCTGACCCCACAGATAGCAGCCCATTGGGCTCCGCCATCCCTGGGATTCTGCAGGCAAGAACACTGGAGTAGGTTGCCATTTCCTTCTCCAATGCATGAAAGTGAAAAGTGAAAGTGAAGTTGTTCAGTCGTGTCTGACTCAGCGACCCCATGGACTGCAGCCTACCAGGCTCCTGCATCCATGGGAGTTTCCAGGCAAGAGTACTGGAGTGGGATGCCATTGTCTTCTCCAAACAGCCTCCTAACAGGTATATAACTTCTTGCTAAAAAACTAGTAAGGGGGTACTCTTTCTGCCCCCTTCTGATGTCTATGTCAGAAGCTTTCTCTATCTCTTTTATACTCTAATAAAACTTTATTACACAAAATATCTGAGTGATCAAGCCTCATAATTGGTACCAGATTGAATACCTCTCCTCTGGAGGCCAAGAATCCTGAAACTGTTCACAGTTCAGCAACAGGATTGAGAGGAGATCAAGCCAGTCAATCCTAAAGCAAATCAACTCTGAATTGGAAGGACTGATGCTAAGGCTAAAACTACAGTATTTGGCCACTTGATTCAAAGAGCCAACTCATTGGAAAGACCCTGATGCTGGGAAAGACTGAGGGCAGGAGGAGAAAGGAATGGCAGAGGATAAGATAATTAGTTAGCATAACCAACTCAATGAACATTTATTTGAGCAAATTCCAGGAGATAGTGAAGGACAAGGGAGCCTGGCATACTAAAATTCATGGGGTTGCAAAGAGTCAGACATTACCGAATGACTGAACAACAACAACAGCAAATGGGAAAGTGCTGTAGAGTACAGGATGCTCATCTCAGTGCATTTTAGTACCCTCTAGAGGTAGAATGTGGTGATGGGAGTTCTAAAAAGAAGAGGTATATGTGTACCTATAGCTGATTCACTTTTTTTTTTTTTTTTTTTTTTTTTTTTTGA
>SJYW01053720.1:78422-91682 GCA_006410735.1 Raphicerus campestris
TTTTTTTTTTTTTTTTTGTACAGCAGAAACCAACACAGCATTATACAGCAATTACAGTCTAACAAAAAATAAATTTTTTTAAAAGGTGACACCTGCAGATATACATTGTGACTGTACTTGTGACTTACCTGCCTTTACGACTCCAGGAACTCTGACTGACAGATAACAAAATCCAGGTTGACCTGAAGGGTGATGACTTCCTTGTGACCAAGTGTCCTGTCATCTGGGCCAGACACATGAGGGAAATTATCCTACTAAGTGACTGTAGGATGACTCATTAACCAGTCCAACTAAAATCATTAGCTGAGTTAACCTTAACCAGAGGAACCTGCACAGCTAGCTAATAGAATTTGAGATAAAGAAATAGTTATTTCTTTAAGTCATTAAGTTTTGAGTGGGTTGTTCACAGCAAAAAGTAAGTAATAGAAAATCCAATAAAAAACTATAAGCCATCAGTAAAAACATATGTCCTGCCTACCCCCATGGCCTTGATGAGAGGCGAATGACTGTGCTGGATGGGGAAGGCTCTGAAGGGCAGAGCCTATGGGAGGATGAGGCCTGAATGTCAGAGGTGCTTAGTGAGCAACAGTCAGGATGGCAGCCTCTTTTTCTGAGATTGGCCAGCGGAAACTTGCCCAAGTTTCTTGCCATAGTCAGAAGGACATATATTGCCAACTGTCATCTTTCCCCTTGGCATTAACCTTTTCTCAGTCATTTGTTGACTTATATCCATTTAAAAAAATATGTAGCATATCTGGATTACATCTGAATATCATTTCCATAGAACTATTCATAGAGTCCACAATAAGAATTTTTGAAAGCACAGTTTAGAGATAAGGAAATATATTTCCTGTCTGTGACAACATAAGGAATGAAAAGTCCATAAATGAGATTTACTCAAGACAGGGGCAATTTCTTCCTCAGACAAAATGTACTTGACCCAATTGTTCCATAAGTGTATTTGTGTATCTTCATTCATGTTTGTCTAGTTGACAATTCTTTTCAATAATCTATTTCTATTGTGACATAAAGGCAATATAGAGAAAAATGCACAAAACCTAGAAGTATTATTTATTGACAAATTATGAGGCAAACACCCCTGTCACCACACTCAAGTCAGAAAGGGAGCCTTGTCCTCACACCAGAGTCCCTTTCTGTTCACAGTCAGTGTTCACAATCCTGACATGTGTGGTGACTGAGTCCCTGTTTAATTGGATACTTTTACTATCTCTGCAGAGGTGAAAAATAGTTACATGTGTATCCTGAAATGCAACAGTTCAGTCTTACTTGCTTTAAATTTTATATAATTGAACTCATTCCTCATTGTCTCACTTCTTTTGCTTAATATTGTCTCTTGCTTTGTGTGACTGTAATCTATTCATTTTCATCAACAAGTAGTCCACTGTATGAACACACTGGTCAATTTATCATAGAAAGACATCCAAGGTTTCCAACTTTCAGGTATTACAACAGTATTGCTGTGACTTTTTTTACATGTCTCCTTGTGCACATGTTTTTCTGGGGAGGGCCCTTTTTGAATTGTAAGATAAACACATCTTCATATTTAGTGAAACAGTCTAAGAGAGTGTAACCATTTCACCTGCCACAAACAGTAGAGTTGCTTCCAATGTTCCACATCTTGTAAGCACTTGATATTGTCAGACTTTTAATTTTTGCCAATCTGATAGGTATGTGGTAGAATATCTTATTTTTTTTTGTTGTTGTTGTTTCAGCATTGTAGTCAGAATTTTATCTTTTCAATTTAAATGTATGTATTCTTAATTGAAAGATAACTGCTTTACAATTTTACAGTAAATACATTATGTTAGTCTCTTCCATACATAAACATGATTCAGCCACAGGTATACATATGTCCCTCTCTCTTGAACCTCTCTCCTACCTGCCACCCAACCCCATCCCATCCCTCTACATTGTTACAGAGCACTGGGTTTGAGCTCCCTGATCATGCAACAAATTTCCACTGGTTCTCTATTTTACATATGGTAGTGAATACTCTCTCCATTTTTCCCACCCTTTGCTTACCCACACCCTATGTCCACAAATCTGTTCTCTATGTCTGTGTCTCCATTGCTTTCCTGCAAATAGGTTCATCAGTACCATCTTTCTAAATTCCATGTATATGTATTAATATGAGATATTTGTTTTTCTCTTCCTGACTTACTTCATCTGTATAATAAAATCTAGATTCATCCACCTCACTAGAACTAACTCAAATACATTCTTTTTTATAGCTCCATTGTATAGCTCATATATGTACAACTTCTTTATTCATTCATCTATCAATGGACATCTAGGTTGCTCCCATGTCCAAGTTATTGGAAATAGTGCTGTAAAGAATATTGGGGTACATCTGTCTTTTACAATTTTTGTTTCCACAGGGTGTATGTCCAGTAGTGGGATTCTTTGAGTAATATGGTAGTTTTATTCCTAGTTTTAAAGAGTATCCATACTGTTCTTTTCATACTGTTCATAGGGTTCCCAAGGCAAGAAAACAGAAGTGGTTTGCCATTCCCTTCTCCAGTGGGCCACATTCTGTCAAAACTCTCCACCATGACCTTGCTATCTTGGGTGGCCCCACATGGCATGGTGTAGTTTCATTGAGTTAAAAAAGGCTGTGGTCCGTGTGATCAGATTGGTTATTTTTCTGTGATTATGGTTTCAGTGTGTCTGCCCTCTGATGAACTCTTGCAACACCTCCCATCTTACTTGGGTTTCTCTTACCTTGGATGTGGGGTATCTCTTCACGGCTGTTCCAGCAAAGCACAGCTGCTGCTCCTTCCCTTGTACGAGTGGTATCTCCTTACCTGATGTTGAACGTGGAGTGGCTCGTCTCAGCCCTACTTCGCCTGCACAGCTGCTGCTCCGTGGATGTGATGTTCTTCTCAGCTGCCACCCCTGACCTTGAACATGGGTAGCTTGTCTCAGCCGATAGGCTACTGAAAGGGAAACTCCCTGGGTTGGTAGGTGCCCAATGTGCTACTGGAGATGAGTGGAGAAATAACTCCAGAAAGAATGAAGGGATGGACCCAAAGTAAAAACAATACCCAGTTGTGGATGTGACTTGTGATAGAAACAAGGTGCAATGCTGAAAAGCACAGTATTGCATAGGAATCTGGAATGTTAGGTCCATGAATGAAGGCAAATTGGAAGTAGTCAAACAAGAGATGGCAAGAGTGAACATTGACATTCTAGGAATCAGCGAACTAAAATGGACTGGAATGGGTGAATTTAACTCAGATGATCATTATATCTACTACTGACAGCAGGAATCCCTTAGAAGAAATGGAGTAGCCATCATGGTCAACAAAAGAGTCTGAAATACAATACTTGGATGCAATCTCAAAAAAATGACAAAATGATCTCTGTTTGTATCCAAGGCAAACCATTCAATATCACAGTAATTCAAGTCTATGGCCCATCCAGTAACACTGAAGAAGCTGAACAGTTCTATGAAGAACCACAAGACCTTTTAGAACTAATACCCCCAAAAAGGTCTTTTTCATTATAGGGATGCAAAAGTAGGAAGTCTAGAAACACCTGGAGCAATAGGCAAATTTGGCCTTGGAATACGGAATGAAGCAAGGCAAATGCTAATAGAGTTTTGCCAAGAGAATGCACTGGTCATAGCAAACACTCTCTTCCAACAACACAAGAAAACACTCTACACATGGACATCAACAGATGGTCAACACCAAAATCAGATTGATTATACTGTTTGCAGCCAAAGATGGAGAAGCTCTATACAATCAACAACAACAAGACCAGGAGCTGACTGTGGCTCACATCATAAACTCCTTATTGCCAAATTCAGACTTAAATTGAAGAAAGTAGGCAAAACCGCTAGATCATTCAGGTATGACCTAAATCAAATCTCTTCTGATTCTATACTGTAAATGAGAAATAGATTTAAGGGACTTGATCTGAGAGACAGAGTGCCTGATGAACTATGGACGGAGGTTCTTGACATTGTATAGGAGACAGGGATCAAGACCATCAATGGAAAAGAAATGCCAAAAAGCAAAATGGCTGTCTGCAGAGGCCTTACAAATAGCTGCGAAAAGAAGAGAAGTGAAAAGCAAAGGAAAAAAGGAAAGATATACACATCTGAATGCAGAGTTCCAAAGAAAATCAAAGGGAGATAAGGAAGCCTTCCTCAAAGGTCAATGCAAAGAAATAAGAGGAATAGAACAGAATGGGAAAGACTAGAGATCTCCTCAGGAAAATTAGAAATATGAAGGGAACATTTCATGCAAGATGGATTCGATAAAGGACAGAAATGGTATGGACCTAACAGAAGCTGAATATGTTAAGAAGAGGTGGCAAGAATACACAGGAGAACTGTACAAAAACAGGGCTACACGACCCAAATAATCATGATGGTGTGAACACTCTCCTAGAGCCAGACATCCTGTAATATGAAGCCAAGTGGGCCTTAGAAAGCATCACTACGAACAAAGCTAGTGGAGATGATGGAATTCCAGTTGAGCTATTTCAAATCCTGAAAGATGATGCTGGAAAGTGCTGCACTCAATATGTCAGCAAATTTGGGAAACTCAGCAGTGGCCACAGGACTGGAAAATGTCAGTTTTCATTCCAATCCCAAAGAAAGGTAATGCCAAATAGTGCTCAAACTACCACAAAATTGCACTCATCTCACATGCTAGTAAAGTAATGCTCAAAATTCTGCAATCCAGGCTTCAGCAGTACGTGAACTGTTAACTTCCTGTTGTTCAAGCTGGTTTAAGAAAAGGCAGAGGAACCAGAATTCAAATTGCCAACATCCTCTGGATCATCAAAAAAGCAAAAGAGTTCCAGAAGGAAAAAACAAAAACAAAAACAAAAACACATCTATTTCTACTTTATTAGAGGATCTGGTCGCTCAGATGGTAAAGCGTCTGTGTGCAATGCAGGAGACCCGGGTTCAATCCATGAGTTGTGAATATCTCCCTGGAGAAGAAAACGGAAGCCCCCTCCAGTATTCTTGCCTGGAAAATCCCATGGACAGCGAAGCCTAGTAGGCTACTGACCATGGGGTCGCAAAGAGTCGCACACGACTGAGCCACTTCACTTTCACTTTCTTTCACTTTCTGCTTTATTGACTATGTCAAAGCTTTTGAGTGTATGGACCACAATAAACTGTGGAAAATTCTGATAAAGATGGGAATACTAGACCATCTGACTTGATTCTTGAGAAGCCTTTATGCAGGTCAGGAAGCAACAGTTAGAGATGGACAATTAGAACTGGACAGACTGGTTCCAAATAGGAAAAGGAGTACGTCAAGGCTGTATGTTGTCACCCTGTTTATTTAACATATATGCAGAGTATATCAAGAGAAATGCTGGGCTGGAGGAAGCACAAGCTTGAACCAAGATTGCTGGGAGAAATATCAATAACCTCAAATATGCAGATGACACCACCCTTATGGTAGAAAGTGAAGAGGAACTGAAAAGCCTCTTGATAAAAGTGAAAGAGGAGAGTAAAAAGGTTGACTTAAAGCTCAACATTCAGAAAAGTAAGATCATGGCATCAGGTCCCATCACTTCATAGCAAATAGATGGGGAAACAATGGAAACAGTGTCAGACTTTATTTTGGGGCCTCCCAAATCACTGCAGATGGTGATTGCAGCCATGAAATTAAATGGTGTTTACTCCTTGGAAGGAAAGTTATGACCAGCCTAGATAGCATATTGAAAAGCAGAGATATTACTTTGCCAAATAAGGTCCGTCTAGTTAAGGCTATGGTTTTTCCAGTGGTCATGTATGGATGTTAGAGTTGGACTGTGAAGAAGGCTGAGCGCTGAAGAATTGATGCTTTTGAACTGTGGTGTTGGAGAAGACTCTTGAGAGTCCCTTGGACTGCAAGGAGATCCAACCGGTTCATTCTAAAGGAGATCTGTCCTGGGTTTTCATTGGAAGGACTGATGCTGAAGCTGAAAGTCCAATACTTTGGCCACCTCCTGAGAAGAGCTGACTCATTGGAAAAGACTCCCATGCTGGGAGGGACTGGGAACAAGAGGAGAAGGGGATGATCGAGAATGAGATGGCTGGATGGCATCAGCAACTTGATGGACATGAGTGAGTGAACTCCGGGAGTTGGTGATGGACAGGGAGACTTGGCATGCTGTGATTCATAGGGTCTCAAAGAGTCGGACAGGACTGAGTTACTGAACTGATACTGTTCTCCATAGTGGCTGTACCAATTGACATTCGCACCAATGGTGCAAGATAGTCCCGTTTTCTTAACAACCTCTCCAGCATTTATTGTTCGTAGAATTTTTGCCAGTGACCATTTTGAAAGATATGAGGTGTACACCATTGTAGTTTTATTTGTATTTCCCTAATTATGAGTGGTGTCGAGCATCTTTTCATGTGTTTATTGGCCATGTGTATGTCTTTGGCTAAATGTATATTTAGGTTTTCTGCCCACTTTTTGATTGGGTTACTTGTTTTGCTTGAACTGATTTGTATGAATTGCTTGTGTATTTTGGAGATTAATCCTCTGTCAGTTGATTCATTTGCTTTTATTTTCTCCCATTCTGAGGGTTGGTTTTCACCTTATTGATAGTTTCTTTTGCTGTGTAAAAGCTTTTAATCATGTCTCATTTGTTTATTTTTGTTTTCATTTTTATTATTCTAGGAGGTGAGTTACAGACAGTCATGCTGTAATTTATGTCAAGAAGTGTACTGCCAATGCTGTCCTCTAGGAACTTTATAGTTTCTAGCCTTCCATTTAAGTCTTTAATCCATTTTGAGTTTATTTTTGTGTATGGCATTAAAAGGTGTTATAGTTTCATTCTTTTCCATGTAGCTGTAAAGTCTTCCCAGTACCACTTATTGAAGAGGCTGTCTTTTTTCTTTGTATATACTTGCCTCCTTTGTCAAAGATAAGGTACTCAAAGGTATGTGGGTTTATTTCTGGGCTTTCTATCTTGTTTCATTTGTCTATATTTTTGTTTTCATGCCAATATCACACTATTTTGATGACTGTAGCTTTGTAGTACAGCCTGAAGTCAGGAAGCTTGATTCATCCAGCTTCATTTTTGTTCTTTTATTCTCAAGATTACTTCGGCTATTTGGAGTCTTTAGTGTTTCCATACAAATTGTGATTTTTTTTTTTCTCTAGTTCTGTGGACATTACCATTGGTAGTTTGATGATATTGCATTGAATCTGTAGATTGCATTGGGTCATATAGTCATTTTCCAGTGTTGATTCTTACAATTCAAGAAAATGGTATACTTCTCCATCTGCTTGAGTTGTGTTTGATTTCTTTCATTACTGTCTTATAGTTTTGTGCATACAGGTATTTTTTTTTTCTCTTTAGATAGGTGTATTCCTAGGTATTTTATTATTTTTGTTGCAATGTTCAATGGATTGTTTCCTTAATTTCTCTGTCTGAATTTTCACTGTTAGTGTATAGGAATCCAAAGGATTTCTGTGTATTGATTTTACATTCTGTGATTTTACTATATTCATTGATTAACTTTAGTGATTTTCTGGTGTCATCTTTAGGGTTTGCTCTATACAGTATCATTTCTTCTGCAACAGTTGTAGTTTTACTTCTTCATTTCCAATCTGGATTCTTTTCATTTCTTTCTCTTTCTTTCTTTTTTTTTTTTTTTTCCTTTGACTGTTGCGGCTAGGATTTCCAAAACTATTGAATAGTAATGGTTATGGTAGGCACCCTTGTCTTATTCCTAATCTTAGAGGAAAGGCTTTCAGGTTTTTACCACTAGAATAATGTTTGCTGTGAGCTTATTATCTTGAGGTAGGATTTTTCTATGCTTACTATTTGGAGAGTTTTTATCATGAATTGGTGTTGAATATTGTTGAACACTTGATCTGCATCTACTGAGATCATCATATGGTTTTTATCCTTCAATTTGTTACTATGGTGTATCACATCGATTGATTTGTGTATATTGAGGAATACATGCCTCCCTGGGATAAAGCCCACTTGATCATGATTCATGATTTCTTTATGTGTTGTTGGATTCTGTTTGCTAGAATTTTGTTCAGGATTTTTGCATCTATGTTCATTATTGATATTGGCCTGTAATTTTTGTGTGTGCATGTGTGGAATCTTTGGCTTTATCAGGGTGATTGTGGCCTCAAAGAATGAATTGAGGAGTTTTCCTTCCTCTACAATTTCCTGGAAGTGTTTGAACAGTATAAGTGTTAGCTCTTTAAAATTTGATAGAATTCACCTGAAAGCCATCTCACCCTGGTTTTTGTTTGTTTGTTTGTTTGTTTTTTAGAATATTTTTTGTTGCAGTTTATATTTCTGGGCTTTTCATTGGTCTGTTCATATTTTCGATTTCTCCCTGGTTCAGTTTTGGAAGGCTATATTTTTCTAAAAATTTGTCCATTTCTTCCAAGTTGTCCATTTTATTGGCATATAGTTGCATACAGTAGTCTCTTATGATCCTTTGTATTTATGTGTTGTTTGTTGTAACTTCTTCATTTTCATTTCTAATTTAATTGATTTGAGTCTCCTCCCTCTTTTCCTAAATGAATCTGGCTAATGGTTTGTCAATTTTGTTTATCTTCTCAAAGAACTAGCTTTTAGTGATCTTTGTTATTGTCTATTTAATTTCTTTACCATTTATTTCTTCTCTGGTTTTTATGATTTCTTTCCTTCTACTAATTTTGGGGGTTTTGTTTTGCTCTTCTGTTTCTAGTTTCTTTAGGTTCAAGGTTAGGTTGTTCATTTGAGGTTTTTCTT
The DNA here is from genome assembly GCA_006410735.1 of Raphicerus campestris. Lineage (NCBI taxonomy): Eukaryota > Metazoa > Chordata > Mammalia > Artiodactyla > Bovidae > Raphicerus > Raphicerus campestris. The sequence goes on from SJYW01053720.1 coordinate 87,168, forward strand.
GTTTCTTGAGGCAAGTTTGTATTGGTATAAACATCCCTCTGAACACTGCTTTTAATGAATCCCATAGATTTTGAGTTGTCATTTGTGTATTTTGATTTCCTTTTTGATTTATTCAGTGATCTATTGGTCATTAAGAATCATATCATTTAGTCTCAATATGTCTGTATTTTATATAGTTTTTTCCTTCCCCCTGTGGTTGACATGTAATCTTATATCATTGTGGTTCATAAAATATGCTTAAAATAATTTCATTTTTTGTTTATTTTGCCAATGTTTGATATGTGATACAAGATATAATCTATCCTGGACAATATTCCATGTGCACTGGAGAAAAAAGTGAAATCCACTGTTTTTGCATGAAGTGCCCTGTAGATTTCAATTAGATCTGGCTGGTTCAATATATCATTTAAAACTTATGTTTCCTTATTAATTTTCTGTCTGAATGAGCTGTCCATTAGTGTGAATTGTGTAAATTCTCCCATTATTATTTAATTACTCTCAATTTCTCCTTTAATAGTTGTTAGCATTTGTCTTATGTATTAGAAAGCATATGTATATTTATAATTGTTATATATTCTTCTTGAATTGATCATTATGCAGTGTCCTTCTTTGTCTCTTGTTACGGTCTTTAAAGTTTATTTTATCTGATATGAATATTGCTACTTCTGCTTTCTTTTGATTTCCGTTTGCATAGTAAATATTTTTCCAGCCCTTCACTTTCAGTCTGTATTTATCCTTAGATCTGAAGTAGATCTCTTATCAACAGAATATATAAGGGTCTTGTTTTAGTATCCATTTAGACAACCTGTGTCTTTTGCTTGGAGTATTTGGTCCATTTACATTTATGGTAATTATCGATATGTATGATCCTCTTACCATTTGTTTTTTGCGTTTGGTTTGTAGGCCCTTTCTTTCTCTTTTGTTTTCTGTCTAGAGAAATTTCTTTAGCATTTGTTATAAAGCTGGTTTGGCAGTACTAAATTCTCTTAATATTTGCTTGTCTGTAAAGATTTTTCTTTCCTCCTTTGAATCTGAATGAGATTCTCGCTGGATAGAGTAATCTTGGTTGTAAGTTTTTTTCTTTTAATCACTTTAAGTATATCTTGCCACTCCCTTATGGTCTGCAGAACTTCTGTTGAACAATCAGCTGTGTGCCTTTTGGGAATCCTCTTGCATTTTATTCACTGCTTTTCCTTTGCTGCTTCTAATATTAGTCTTTTTTCTTTAATTTTTGTTAGTTTGATCAATATATGTCTTGGTGTGTTTCTCTTGGGGTTTATCCTGTATGGGACTCTCTGGGCTTCCTGGATTTGGGTGATTATTTCATTTCCCATTTTAGGGAAGTTTTTGACTATAGTCCTCTCAAATATTTTCTCATGCCCTTTCCTTTTGTTTTGTTCTTCTGGGACTGCTAATGATGATTTTAATGTTATGCTTAATGTCTCAGAGGTCTCTGAGACCATCCTCATTTTATTTTATTCTTTATTATTATTATTGCACTCTGCTTCAGTTATTTCTACCGTTCTATCTTCCATCTCATTTATCTGTTTTTCTGCCTCTGCCACTGTTACTCTGCTTTTGGGTCCCTCTGCTGCTGCTGCAGCAGCTGCTGCTGCTACGTTGTTTCAGTTGTATCCGACTCTGTGCGACCCCCTTGATGGCAGCCAACCAGGCACCCCATCTCTGGGATTCTCCAGGCAAGAACACTGGAGTAGGTTGCCATTTCCTTCTCCAATGCATGAAAGTGAAAAGTGAAAGTGAAGTCGCACAGTCTTGTCCGACTCTTAGAGATCACATGGACTGCAGTCTACCAGGTTCTTCAGTCCATGAGATTTTCCAGGCAACTGTACTGGAGTGGGTTGCCCTTGTCTTCTCTGATTGGGTCCCTCTGGTATATATTAAATCTCAGTTATTACATTGTTCATTGAAGATTGCTTATTCTTTAATTCTTCTAGGTTTTTACTAAACGTTTCTTGCACCTTTTTGATCTACTCCTCCAGTTTATTTATTCATTTTATTTTCAAGATTTTAGATCATCTTTACTATTATTACACTGATATTTTTTCAAGTATATTGTCTATTTTCTCTTCATTTGTTTGATATTGTGAGTTTTAAAAATGTTCCTCATCTACGGAATGTTTCTCTGTCGTTTCAGTTTGTTTAATTCACTGTATTTTATGTCTCCTTTTTGCAGACTAGAAGGCTGTAGCTTCTGTTAATTGTAAATTCTGCTCCCTCTGGATGAGACTGGACCAGTGATTTCTAAATATCTCCTGGCTGGTTGGATTCTTGCCTGTGTTCTGGAGGATAGAGATAGATCTTGTCCCTCTGAAGGGCTAGTGCTATATCCAATAGTGTGTTTTGCAGTGTCTATGAGTTTTATATGGCTTTGAGCAGCCTGTCTGCTAATGTGCAGGGTTGTGGTTCTGTTTTTCTGAAGTACTGGCATGGGGCATCTGGCACTGGAGCTTGCTGCCCTTTGGGTGGGGCCTGGTATTAGTGTTGAAATGGAAGTCTTTGGGATAGCTCTTGTTGATTAGTATTCCATGGGGTCAGACGTTCTCTCATAGTTCAAAGTCTTGGACTTGGGTCTCCCACCTCAGAGATTAAGGTCCAACCCTTTACTGTAGCACCAAGACCTCAGAAGCTATGTAGCACAGGAGACAAAAACCCAAAGCTAATGATGAAAGCAACACTCAACGGCCAGGAACACCGAGGAAAACTCACACCAAAACCCTCCAATACTTCTAGGAAGGTCTCACGACCCATTGTGTGCAGTGCAGTCTCAGATCTGGCCTTACTCCAGCTTGTATTTGCCCCCAGAGTCCACACTTGCCCCTAACTTCCACAGTCTTGGGCCAAATGTAGGTATTTAATCTGCTACACCTGCAACTGCTGGAGCTAATTTTCTTTCTCTTCTTTGGTCACACAGTCTCTGGTGTTCTGCTTTATTTTGAGGTCTGACTTCGCTTATATGCCACCCTTACATGTTTGTTCCCTGTCCAGACAAAGATAAAGGACAAGGCTTATTAGAGCTCACTTGCCCAATCTGGCTGGGGGAGAGAGGAGTATAGCAGCCACAGTTGGGATATGCCTGGGGGTGCCTGCACAGATAGAGACCTGCCACATGTTGTTACAGTCTGAGGCAGGTGATGCACTCTGCCAGAGAAATTTGCCCCAAGTTGTGTGTCCCTAGGGAGAGCCAAATTGCTTAGGCTCCCAGAAAAGTGTGGACAATAACCTGTGCCTGCTCACAGCCTGGTGGTAACTACCACCTCTGGGGTCAGGACTGCATTGGGGGCTTTTGTCTACTACCTCAGGCACTTTCTTTGGCTTTGTCTGTGCCTGTGACTTACTCTTCCCCTTCTGGGCTCATAAACTTCAGTCCTGTCAAATCTGCCCTCTGGAGCTTCAAGAAGTTTTTCAGGTTTTAAAAGCTGTTGGAGAGCTTTTAGCAGGTGTCTGCCAAGGATCTAAATTAGTGTCCTGGGCATCAGTAACCTCTTACTACTCAGGGACTCTCAGTGTTTTTCCTGGACTCCCTCAACTGTCACATTGGCCACTCAGAGTATCCTCATGGCAGTCAACCTCAGTCTTTTCCCTTGGGTCTGACACCAGTGTCTGAGCCTTGCACCCTGCCCCTCCCCTGTACAGCACTGGGGTCAGGGAGGCATATGAGCTGCTTCTCAGCTGGGAAGTGCTGCTCAGCAATGATATCTGTGGTGAGTTCTCCATTTTGCCTTCTGAGCACCCATTGTTCACTCCCATCTGATATTCCAAAGCTCTACCTTTAACCTCACCTGTGAGGGGGTTTCTGAGTATATTGAAACTTCCTCCTTCGTGGTTTCCTCCCTGGGGTTCAAGTCCCATCTTGAAATTATTTGTTTATTGTTTTCTTTTTTGCCCTACCTCATTCTAAGGAGCTTGAATTGCCTTTTTTGAAGTTAGGTCTTCTGCTAGCATTCAAAAGTTTGTGTTGTAGGAGCTGTTCCATATTCAAATGAATTTTTGATGTACTTATGCAGAAGAAGATTATTTTCCTGTCTTATTCCTCCACCATCTTCTTTTATTGGTCTTCTCCTTACGACTTTATTTTCCATTTTTTAATTGTGAATAAGGTTGAGCATGTTTTAATATATTTTTAATAAATGGATTTCTTTTTCATGAAGTACCTGTTCAAGTGTCTTTTGTCCTTTGTGTGTGTCTTTTTATTTTTATTTTTTAATGCTTTGAAGTGCTTTATTTATTTTATTTTAAACATGTTTTAAATATGAAAGTTCATCTGGTTTTATGTGTTGCAACAGTTTTTCCTTTTTTTTTCTTTATTAACATGTGCCTCTTTCAGGTTGCTTGTAATGTGTTATTTTAAAAAAAATCCTTTTTAAAATCTTAGTTTTAATTGGAGGGTAATTGTTTCACAATATTGTGTTGGTTTCTGGCATACATAAAGATGAATCAGCCTTAGGTATACATATGTTCCCTCCCTTTTTAACCTCCCTCCCATCTTCCACCCCA
>SJYW01053720.1:130542-142037 GCA_006410735.1 Raphicerus campestris
CCATCTGCAGTGATTTTGAAGTCCCCAAAAATAAAGTCTGACACTGTTTCCTCTGTTTCTCCATCTATTTCCCATGAAGTGATGGGACCGGATGCCATGATCTTCGTTTTCTGAATGTTGAGTTTTAAGTCAACTTTTTCACTCTTCTCTTTCACTTTCATCAAGACGCTTTTCAGCTCCTCTTCATTTTCTGCCATAAGGGTGTTGTCATCTGCATATCTGAGGTTACTGAGATTTCTCCCAGCAATCTTGATTCCAGCTCCACCGTTTCTCATGATGTACCCTGCATATAAGTTAAATAAGCAGGGTGACAGTATACAGCCTTGACGTACTCCTTTTCCTGTTTGAAACTAGTCTGTTGTGCCATGTCCAGTTCTAACTGTTGCTTCCTGACCTACATACAGATTTCTCAAGAGGCAGGTTAGGTGGTCTGGTATTCCCATCTCTTTCAAAATTTTCTAAAGTTTATTGTGATCCACACAGTCAAAGGCTTTGGCATAGTCAATAAAGCAGAAATAGATGTTTTTCTGAAACTCTCTTGTTTTTTGCATGATCCAGTGGATGTTGGCAATTTGATCTCTCGTTCCTCTGCCTTGTCTAAAACCAGCTTGAACATCAGGGAGTTCATGGTTCACGTACCTCTGAAGTCTGGCTTGGAGAATTTTGAGCATTACTTTACTAGCATGTGAGATGAGTGCAATTGTGCGGTAGTTTGAGTATTCTTTGGCATTGCCTTTCTTTGGAATTGGAATGAAAACTGACCTTTTCCAGTCCTGTGGCCACTGCTGAGTTTTCCAAATTTGCTGGCATATTGAGTGCAGCACTTTAACAGCATCTCTTTCAGGACTTGAAACAGCTCAACTGGAAATTCATCACCTCCAGCCTCCTGGCTGGATGGCTAGTGGTGATATCCACTAGCTGTGTTCATAGTGATGCTTTCTAAAGTTTACTTGACTTCACATTCCAAGATACCTGGCTCTAGATTAGTGACCATATCATCATGATTATCTGGGTTGTGAAGATCTTTTTCGTACAGTTCTTCCATGTATTCTTGCCACCTCTTCTTAATATCTTCTGCTTCTGTTAGGTCCATATCATTTCCGTCCTTTATCGAGCCCATCTTTGCATGAAATGATCCCTTGGTATCTCTAATTTTCTTGAAGAGGTCTCTAGTCTTTCCCATTTTGTTGTTTTCCTCTATTTCTTTGCATTAATTGCTGAAGTATGTTTCTTATCTCTTCTTGCTATTCTTTGGAACTCTGCATTCAAATGCTTATATCTTTCCTTTTCTCCTTTGCTTTTCACTTCTCTTCTTTTCACGGCTATTTGTAAGTCCTCCCCAGACACCCATTTTGCTTTTTTGCATTTCTTCTCCATGGGGATGGTCTTGATCCCTGTCTCCCATACAGTGTCACAAACTTCATTCCATAGTTCATCAGGTACTCTATCCATCAGATCTAGTCCCTTAAATCTATTTCTCACTTCCACTGTATAATCAGAAGGGATTTGATTTAGGTCATACCGGAATGGTCTAGCGGTTTTCCCTACTTTCTTCAATTTCAGTCTGAATTTGGCAAAAAGGAGTTCATGATCTGAGCAACAGTCAGCTCCCAGTCTTGTTTTTGTTGACTGTATAGAGCTTCTCCATCTTTTGCTGCACAGAATATAATCAATCTGATTTCGGTGTTGATTATCTGGTGATGTCCATGTGTAGAGTCTTCTCTTGTGTTGTTGGAAGAGGGTGTTTGCTATGACCAGTGTTTTTTCTTGGCAAAATTCTATTAGTCTTCGGCCTGCTTCATTCCGCATTCAAAGGCCAAATTTGCCCGTTACTCCAGGTGTTTCTTGACTTCCTGCTTAACATTCCAGTTCCCTATAATGAAAAGGACATCTTTTTTGGGTTAGTTCTAAAAGATCTTGTAGGTCTTCATAAAACCGTTTAACTTCAGCTTCTTCAGCATTACTGGTTGGGGCATAGACTTGGATAACTGTGTTACTGAATATTTTGCCTTGGAAATGAACAGAGATCATTCTGTCATTTTTGAGATTGCATCCAAGTACTGCATTTCAGACTCTTTTGTTGACCACGATGGTTACTCCATTTCTTCTGAGGATTTCCTGCCCTCAGTAGTAGATAAAATGGTCATCTGAGTTAAATTCACCCATTCCAGTCCATTTTAGTTCGCTGATTCCTAGAATGTCGACATTCACTCTTTCCATCTCTTGTTTGACCACTGGGAACAGTGGCGGTAAGGAGATACCCCTCATCCAAGGAGTAAGCGTCTCCTAATTTCATGGCTGCCAGCTCCATCTGCAGTGATTTTGCTGCCCCCAAAAATAAAGTCTGACACTGTTTCCACTGTTTTCCCATCTATTTCCCATGAAGTGATGGGACAAGATGCCATGATCTTCATTTTCTGAATGTTGAGCTTTAAGCCAACTTTTTCGCTTTCCTCTTTCACTTTCATCAAGAGTCTTTTTAGTTCCTCTTCACTTTCTGCCATAAGGGTGGCGTCATCTGCATATCTGAGGTTATTGATATTTCTCCTGGCAATCTTGATTCCAGCTTGTGCTTCTTCCAGTCCAGCGTTCTTGTGATGTACTCTGCTTATAAGTTAAATAAGCAGGGTGACAATATACAGCCTTGACGTACTCCTTTTCCTATTTGGAACCAGTCTGTTGTTCCATGTCCAGTTCTAACTGTTGCTTCCTGACCATCTCTAGTCTTTTGTACTAAGTTCCAGGTGATTTCCTTCATTAGCTTTCTCATCCACTCATTCATTTACGAATTCGTTCATTTATATTTTAGTTTAATAAACTATACTGAATGTCAGGCATGGGGCCAAGTTGAAGTGTCAGTGTGAATAAGAGTCAGTCTCTGTGGCTATTCTTATGTTGTTACCAACCCAGTTTTTGTTTAGAAAAACTAGGCATAGTTAAGTAAAACAGGAAGCCATTTCTAAATACTCTGCATTCAAATACATACAATATCTTATACATATTAAGTAGGTTTAAAGCGATGCAAATGTATTATAGACAGGAAAACTCCTGCTGATTCCACCCATATTATCCCTTACTAGCTTGACATGGCTAACTTAAAGCACTCTCTTATATAGAGAGTGGGCAATGCTGGTTTATGTGTACTTGCTATGAGTCATTTTATTGCTGCTTGGCTCTTGGTAAAGCTTGTGTGTGAACGCTTTGTTATTTCTGGATGGATTCGCACCACTGAGTGTTCCTTTGGGGGTAGGGGGGAAACTGCAGGCAATGCTTGCTAAGGAAAAAAAAAAGAATTGTGGAAAGCCAACACCAAAAGAGCAGAGCTCTCACAGCTTGGGCCCTACTAGGCAAGACTACAGAGTAGAAAACTTATTAGAACATGTTTATTGTGTGGGTGAAGAAATTTTGAGACAAGAGTTGAGATCGGTGGTTCCAGGCCATGATGATGAAAAGTCTCTCCCACAAACATGCCTCCTGGATGGCTTTCAGGTAATTGTTTCTATTCAGGTTGAATTACCATATCTAAGCTGTTCTTCTTTCTGTTTCTCTTTATCTATGTACATACCTCCAATATCAGTGATAATCCTAAAACTGTCTGAAGAATATATTCTACAGTACATACCACATCTCAATGTCATGTTATTATTTGGGAAGACTATACCATTTTACATAGAAATATTTAACTGTAAAATAAAAATGTACTTACTCTTCTATATTTGTCATCATGGAAGCTTTTGATCTTTTCAGTGTGGTTTAAGCTTTTGTTTCTTTATACCACATCCTTGCCTGTACTTCACAAAACAATTTGTTAGAGACAGCACTGACTAGGTTCTGGGAAAAGTAGCAATGAATTATAGTCCGTTATTTTGACGTTTTGTTAATATTATCCTGTCCTTTGGTACTAGACTGATAAAAACAGTAAATTTGGCTTATGCTAATAAATACAAGTCGAAAGAAGGTATAAAGGATGTGCTGTGTCCTATATGCCTTTTTTTTTTTTTTTGTCTGATAAACCTATGGAGAATCAGTTTTAATCATGAAGAGTGAGAGGAAAGGGAAGAAGAAATTGGGGTGGTGGCAGAGACGATGTGACATCATCCCACCGTATTTTGCAGAAGCCAAGTGGAATTGCTAATGTTTCCACATAATTGTCATTGTTGTTTAATCATTAAGTCATGTCTGACTCTTTACAACCCCATGGACTGTAGCCCGCTAAGCTCTTCTGTTCATGGAATTCTCCAGGCAGGAATACTGAGTGGGTTAACATTTCCTTCCCCAGGGGATCTTCCTGACCCAGGGATTGAATCGTATCTCTTATGCTGGCAGACAAATTCTTTACAGGAAAGCCCAATATTTCCATACACATAATATGTGTTATGTATTTAAAAATTTTTTTTAAATATAGTAGAGATACTTAAAATTATCTGAGAGATCAAAGTCCTTTTAGAGAGATATGGATGCACATGGATTATGTCTGAAAGCCACAGATTAAAAAAAATAGTGCTATTTAATTTCTGGCCTACTTTTTAGAGAAACTAATTTGAACACACATGTACATGCACAAAAACATTTATTAACATCTACTCTAATATTAAGTAGCAGAAAAATAAGCCTTTAGCTAATATGTCCACTAAGTGCTAACTTGAACAGTTTGATCCTCTGTGGGTACAATTTAAAGGCAAGAAAGAACTATATCAGTAAAGAGAAGACCCAAGACGCTGAGGTGCTTAGTGAGCAGTGTTCTCTCTCCAGTTGTCTAGCTTGGAATTCGAGCATCACTAGTACCCAAGCAGATGAAAATGTTACCTGTTTCTCCAAACCTTGCTCATAGTTTTTTAACTAGTACTATTTTTAAAGAGAACATTGGTTTAGAAAAAAATAGTTCCAGTCAACTACAGCTCAAGACAGAGATGATTTTGACACACTGATGCTCTCTGTCTTTGGATACCTGCTAAGGTGCTTGGTCATACCTGAATAGTCTAGCGGTTTTCCCTACTTTCTTCAATTTAAGTCTGAATTTGGCAATAAGGGGTTCATGACCTGAGCCACAGTCAGCTCCCGGTCTTGTTTTTGCTGACTGTATAGAGCTTCTTCATCTTTGGCTGCAAAGAATATAATCAATCTGATTTCAGTGTTGACCATCTGGTGATGTGCATGTGTAGAGTCTTCTCTTGTCTTGTTGGAAGAGGGTGTTTCCTATGACCAGTGCATTCTCTTGGCAAACTCTATTAGCCTTTGCCCTGCTTCATTACGCAGTCCAAGGCCAAATTTGCCTGTTACTCCAGGTGTTTCTTGACTTCCTAGATTTGCATTCCAGTCCCCTATAATGAAAAAGACATCTGTTTTAGGTGTTAGTTCTAAAAGGTCTTGTATGTCTTCATAGAACCATTCAACTTCAGCTTCTTCAGCATTACTGGTTGGGGCATAGACTTGGATTATCGTGATATTGAATGGCTTGCCTTGGAGAAGAACAGAGATCGTTCTGTCATTTTTGAGATTGCATCCAAGTCCACATTTTGGACTCTTCTGTTGACCATGATGGCTACTCCATTTCTTCTGAAGGATTCCTGCCTGCAGTAGTAGCTATAATGGTCATCTGAGTTAAATTCACCCTTTTAAGTCCATTTTAGTTCGCTGATTCCAAGAATATCGAAGTCCACTCTTGCCATTTCTTGTTTGACCACTTCCAATTTGCATTGATTCCTGGACCTGACATTCCAGGTTCTTATGCAATATTTCTTTTTACAGCATCGGACCTTGAGTCTATCACCAGTCACATCCACAGCTGGGTATTGTTTTTGCTTTGGCTCCATCCCTTCATTCTTTCTAGAGTTATTTCTCCACTGATCTCTAGTAGCATATTGGGCACCTACTGACCTGGGAAGTTCCTCTTTCAGTATCCTATCATTTTGCCTTTCATACTGTTCATGGGGTTGCCAAGGCAAGGATACTGAAGTGTTTTGCCATTCCCTTCTCCAGTGGACTACATTCTATCAGACCTCTCCACCATGACCCGCCCATCTTGGGTTGCCTGTCGGGCATGGCTTTGTTTCACTGAGTTAGACAAGGCTGTGGTCCTAGTGTGATTAGATTGACTAGTTTACTGTGAGTGTGGTTTCAGTGTGTCTGCCCTCTGATGCCCTCTTGCAACACCTAGCATCTTACTTGGGTTTCTCTTACCTTGGACGTGGGGCATCTCTTCATGGCTGCTCCAGAGAAATGCAGCCACTGCTCCTTATCTTGCAAGAGGGATATCTCCTCACCATCTCCTTTACTGACCTTCAACGTGGGATGGCTCCTCTAGGCCCTCCTGTACCTATGCAGCCACCGATCCTTGGACATAGGGTTGCTCCTCCCAGAAGCCACCTCTGGCCTCAGGCGTGGGGTTGCTCATCCTGACGGCTGCCCCTGGCCTCACATGTGGGGTAGCTCCTCTCAACCACCACCCCTGACCTTGGACGTGGGTAGCTCCTCTCAGCCGTTCCTGCATCGTTGCAGCCTGGCACTTTAGGCCACTTGCCCCTGACATCAGACATGGGGTAGCTCTTCTCAGCGACACTTAGTACACTGGCTACAGCCGCCTGGACTTAGTAGAAGTGAGAAATAGATTTAAGGGCTTAGATCTGATAGATAGAGTGCATGATGAACTATGGAATGAGGTTCGTGACATTGTTCAGAAGACAGGGATCAAGACCATCTCCATGGAAAAGAAATGCAAAAAAGCAAAATGGCTGTCTGAGGAGGCCTTACAAATAGCTGTGAAAAGAAGAGAGGTGAGAAGCCAAGGAGCAAAGGAAAGATAAGCATCTGAATGCAGAGTTCCAAAGAATAGTAAGAATAGATAAGAAAATCTTCTTCAGCCATCAATGCAAAGAAATAGAGGAAAACAACAGAATGGGAAAGACTAGAGATCTCTTCAAGAAAATTAGAGATACCAAGGGAATATTTCATGCAAAGATGGGCTCGATAAAGGACAGAAATGGTATGGACCTAACAGAACCAAACGATATTAAGAAGAGGTGACAAGAATACACAGAAGAACTGGACAAAAAAGATCTCCATGACCTGGATAATCACATTGATGCGATCACTCATCTAGAGCCAGACATGCTGGAATGTGAAGTCAGGTGGGCCTTAGAAAGCATCACTATGAGCAAAGCTAGTGGAGGTGATGGCATTCCAGTTGAGCTATTTCAAATCCTGAAAGATGATGCTGTGAAAGTGTTGCACTCAATATGCCAGCAAACTTGGAAAACTCTGCAGTGGCCACAGGACTGGAAAAGGTCAATTTTCATTCCAATCCCAAAGAAAGGCAATGCCAAAGAATGCTCAAACTACCGCACAATTGTATTCATCTCACATGTTAGTAAAGTAATGCTCAAAATTCTAGAAGCCAGACTTCAGCAATACGTGAACCATGAACTTCCTGATGTTCAAGCTGGTTTTAGAAAAGGCAGAGGAACCAGAGTTCAAATTGCCAACATTCATTGGATGATGGAAAAAGTAAGAAAGTTCAAGAAAGAAAACCATCTATTTCTGCTTTATTGACTATGCCAAAGCCTTTGACTGTGTGGATCACAATAAACTGTGGAAACTTCTGAGAGAGATGGGAATACCAGACCACCTGACCTGCCTTTTGAGAAATCTGTATGCAAGTCAGGAAGCAACAGTGAGAACTGGATATGGAACAATAGAGTGGTTCCAAATAGGAAAAGGAGTATGTCAAGGCTGTACATTGTCACCCTGCTTATTTAACTTATATGCAGAGTATATCATGAGAAACGCTGGACTGGAAGAAACATAAGCTGGAATCAAGATTAGCAGGTGAAATATCAATAACCTCAGATATGCAGATGACACCACCCTTATGGCAGAAAGTGAAGAGGAACTAAAAAGACTCTTGATGAAAGGGAAAGAGGAGAGTGAAAAAGTTGGCTTAAAGCTCAACGTTCAGAAAACGAAGATCATGGCATCTGGTCTCATCACTTCATGGGAAATAGATGGGGAAACATTGGAAACAGTGTGAGACTTTATTTTTGGGGGCTCCAAAATCACTGCAGATGGCGATTGCAGCCATAAAATTAAAAGATGCTTACTCCTTGGAAGAAAAATTATGACCAACCTAGATAACAGATTCAAAAGCAGAGACATTACTTTGCCGACAAGGTCTGTGTAGTCAAGGCTATAGTTTTTCCAGTAGTCATGTATGGATGTGAGAGTTGGACTGTGAAGAAGGCTGAGCCCCGAAGAATTGACGCTTTTGAACTGTGGTGTTGGAGAAGACTCTTGAGAGTCCCTTGGACTGCAAGAAGATCCAACCAGTCCATTCTGAAGGACGTCAATCCTGGGATTTCTTTGGAAGAACTGATGCTAAAGCTGAAACTCCAGTACTTTGGCCACCTAATGCGAAGAGTTGACTCACTGGAAAAGACTTTGATGCTGGGAGGGATTAGAGGCAGGAGGAGAACGGGAGGACAGAGAATCAGATGGCTGGATGGCATCACTGACTCAATGGACGTGAATCTGCGTGAACTCCAGGAGTTGATGATGGATAGGCAGGCCTGATGTGCTGCTGTTTATGGGGTCCCAAAGAGTCGAACACGACTGAGTGACTAAACTGAACTGAAGATGCCTGGACTCAAGGCAAAGTGTGGAAAAAAGCAGATGAGCTGAAAGTCCTTCTGACCTCCCTTCTAAATGTGTCCCTTCCCCAGCTCCATATGTACTATTCAGTGGAAAATTCTTGCAATGATATTTAAGATTCTTGCAATGTCATATTCCAGTAATTGTCATTGCCACTGTTGAGGGTAAATTGACCTTTTTAAACAGCACAACAGTGATGCATTTCACAGTGATAGTGATACTTTTCCTTGCTCACTGCCTCATTTTAAAAGAATTCTGCATGGCTTCAGAAGACTGTAAGATCCAGGGTCATTGCTTATATCAATAATACCTGCATACATTACCGTGTATCCTTTCAACAGTCTCCCCATGCATACTAAGTGGGAGGTATTATGTTGGCTATGGGGCTACGTTTGTGAACATACAGACATGTACAACTGACCTTTGTGTTCTCCCTTTTTCTGGAAAATCTTCTCTTTCTCTTGTGTTTGTTCTGTGTGAACTTCAAGGCCAAGCTCAAGGTCCCTCTTGCCCTGTGAAGATTTCATGCACCCTTCTGCTTTCTAAACAACCTTCTCTATCACATACATGGCGTTTAACTGTATTCTGAGTTCCTTTTGTTTCTGTAGTTCCTCTAGCACTATGCTGGCCATGAAAAGTACTCAGTAAACACTGCTGATTGATTATTATCATTATTTTAGGTAAATAAGTGATTATTATGATAGGCAAAGAGATGATAAAAATAAAGTGCTTTGGACACACATGGATATAAAATGCAATTAAAATCTGATATCTGCTAAGGATAAATTATTTTAGAGAAAAAAAAAAAAAAACCCAGCTTGACCAGCAAAGAGAAGTTACAAAGTTTCTACAAGGTGCTGCATTTTTTTAAGAATGGCATTGAAGCAAGTATACTACTATGTAAGAAACGAAGTGCCAGTCTATGTTCAATACAGGATACAGGATGCTTGGATCTGGTGCACAGGAATGATCCAGAGAGATGATATAGGGTGGGAGGTAGATGGGGGTTTCAAGATTGTGAGCTTGTGTACACCTGTGGCTGATTCATGTCAATGTATGGCAAAACCAATACAGTATTGTAAAGTAGAATAAAGTAAAAAAAAAAAAAAAGAATAATAATGGTCCTATTTGCACCTTCCTTGTGTTTTGTTTAGTTGCAGCCTTTTTATGTGAAAGTAGACAATATCCCTGAGCCTTACTCTTTTTTTTTTTTTTTTTTTTTGGTCTCTTACTAAATGACTGCTGCATTCGAATATGTTTTCTGTGCCCAAAGCAATAACTAGATGTTTGAAGAAAGGATATCCTGGCCAAAATAATTTTGGTTGATGGTCTGTCACATGAAAACACAGGCTATTTTCTTATTTGCTTTAATGGTGCTCATGAGGTAGCTATGCTTTTTTGCTGGGTCTTATGCTCATTAGCTCTCTAAGTACTTTATTTTTTTAAGGTTCATTAAAGAGTGGGCTTGATAATGTTCCATCATGATGCAATCATACAAAAGATGGATTTCTTCTTCAGACAAATTGAATTAGAAAACTATTATTCTTTTCCCACTTTCTTCCCCCAATTAATGGATCATTTAAAAGCAATGGGGGAAAGACATCTTAAAAATCTCCAAGAAACAGTTTTAATAGTCATAGTATGTTCAAGACGTAAAATTAAATAAAATAAAAATATAAAAAATTTTCTGGGAAAGTTTTTACCTAAATTATTTTACTTTATTCTTCCCTAAGGTGCGTTTCTCCACAGCATTCAGAAAAACCAACATAGAAACTCAACTCCAATGTTAGGTTAAGAATATTGCAGCTTCCTGTTTGGATATTGCAATCATTTTTGGCCACCTGCTGTGAAGAGCTGACTCATTTGAAAAGACCCTGATGCTGGGAAAGATTGAAGGCAGGAGGAGAAAGGGGTGACAGAGGATGAAATGGTTGGATTGTATCATTGGCTCAGTAAACATGAGTTTGAGTAAACTCCGGGAGTTGACGATGGATAGGGAGGCCTGGCATGCTGCAGTCCATGGGGTCACAAAGAGTCAGACATGACTAAGTGACTGAACTGAAGTGAAGTGCACACAGATAAGCCAAACTACTTGATTCAGGATACATCAGGTACTGCAGTCTTCAGAGTTGTCCATTTGCATTTAAACAACAGAATAGTAATGAGGGCTTCCCTAGTATCTCAGTTGGTCAAGAATCCACCTGCAATGCAGGAGACCCTGGTTCGATTCCTGGGTCAGGAATATCCTCTGGAGAAGGGGCAGGCTACCCACTTCAGTTTGCTTGGGCTTTCCTGGTGGCTCAGCTGGTAAAGAATCCACCTGCAATGCGGGAGACATGGGTTCGATCTCTGGGTTGGGATGATACTCTGTAACTTGAAAAGACTAAAATTAAGAAAGATTGTGTAGCCATTTAAATATTTTCTAAATAAATCATTTTCAAGACTTACATGGAATTTTTATTCAATGGTTTTGAACTTCAAAAAAGTTTAAAAAAATTTTAATAATATCTTGTAAATATCAAATTTTAGATAATATGTATATATATGTATATATGCTTTTAGATACCTAATATGTGTATATATACACATATATGTATATGTACTTAGTATATATATACATGTGTATATACACACATATATGTGTGTATATACATATGTATATATGTATATACATGCATGTATATGTATATATGTATATATATACGTATACACATACATAAATATCATGTATGTGTGTGTATACATGCATAAATATACATATCACAAATATCACATTTTAGATACTTAATATATATATATATGCATATATGCTTTTAGATACTTAATATGTATGTGTGTATATATATATATAT
>SJYW01053720.1:144431-213430 GCA_006410735.1 Raphicerus campestris
TGTGTGTGTGTGTGTGTGTGTGTGTATATATATATATATATATATGCATATACACACTAAGGAATATTCTCCCTGATGAGTATATAACTTGTCAGCTGAGGAACTCTCTTTTTTAAAAAGAGGGGCGTGGGCAGTGTTCTCAGGCCATCAGATGTATTTGCTGACATTCATTCATTGGGCAATAAGATCATTATTCTCATCTGCTCTTTCCATTTGAGTTCCCTTTGGCCAGGATAGAGAACTAGGTTATCTTAGTGTATATACCCCACAGACACAGAATTCAGCAGGGTGTTTGTACACTTCGTGAATGTGCATTGAATGGAAATATTTGGGAAATCCTTGGTCTAACACAAGGAATCACTACTTTTTTCTTTTACTGTTTTTGTCTCTAGGATATGCATGGACAGTTCTTATTCTGCATTTTCTGCTGGTAGATTATGACCAGTATCTTCTTTGGAAAAATGGGAGGACTTGGAGATTCAGAATTGAGGGATGCTATCTTTGCATGTGAAAACTAAAACATGCAGAGAAGAAAGAGGAGATGACAGGAGACAGAGGCCTTCCTTTGGGTAGTGAGAGCTGAGCCTTCCTTTATGTGGTGTCTGTGATCATTATTCTCCCTTTCTCTCCAAGTCCAGGCTAAGCAGCAACAGGCAACATGGACTGTCTTCTCTTCTGATTTAGAAACAGTAAAATAACATCCACATAGATACAAAAAGATTGCCCAATAGGATGTAAGTCAAGAGAGATGTGACTGAATGAGAAAACCACATGTTTGAAAAGTATAGAAGCTGCTGCATTTTCAGAACATGGTGATCTAGAGGTCTGGGTGGCTATAGAAACAGTAGAGAATCAGTATCATACAGTAGAAGCTTTACAAATGTGAACTCAGAATTTAAGATCAATGAATAAAAACAACATAGATATTTTCCAGCAAGGAAGGAGTTAGACAAATGGCATATATTCACTCCACAAAATACCACTCAGCAATAAAAAGGAACAGACTATTGAAGCATGCAACTTGTATGAATCTCCAGGAATTATGTTGAATGATAAAAGTTAATTACCAAAGTCACATACTTTTTCACATGAATCCATTTATATAACATTTTGAAATGACAAAACTGTAGAAATGGAGAACTACCAGAAGTTTAAGAGAGCATGGGGAAGGAAGGGAAGAAGGGTCCTCTTGGAGGTGGAATGTTGTGTGTCTTGATTGCATAGATGTCTACATCCTGATGACAATTATTGTAGGATGATTTTTCACAATATTACTGTTCGGGAAAACTGGAATCTCTCCATTACAGCTTACAATTTATGTGAATCTAAATTATCTTGAAATTAAAATTTTAAATATAAAAATTTGTAATATTAATGATAAGAGAATGAGAAGAAGAAAATACCATTAAGTTAGAATAAGTTGCTTTCAGATCATCCTGTACTTCTCAGCTGTAAAAAGAAGAGGAAATTGTGCTAAGCATTGCTTTACAGTGATTATGTGTGAGACAATATAGTATGGAAAATGCTTGATAATACTGATTACTGTAGCCAAAGTAAGACAGGATCCTAGTGTGATTAAATAGCATAATTATTTGTGTTATTACTAAATTAGGGGCATTTTCATCTGCTTAATTTTCTGTCATTTTTTTTTCATTTTATGTAGATCAAAACACTAATAGTCCTGTTGTATGAGACAGAGATCTTAATTCAATCTGTGTTTAATAACAGTGTGTGCATGCTCAATTGTGTCCTGCTCTTTGCTACCTCATGGAGCCCACCAGGCTCCTCTGATGTCTATGGAATTTTCCATGCATGAATACTGTAATCAGTTCCCATTTCCTTCTCCAGGGCATCTTCCTGACCCAAGGACTGAATCCTTGTCTCCTGAATCTTCTGCATTGGCAAGTGGATTATTTATCACTGAGCCACCTGAGAAGCATATTTATAGTGGTACTAAGACTCAAATTTAAGTGATGCAAAACAAGGTTTTTCCTAACACACTACAATAAAATTGATGGAAAATAATATTTTATCCTTATCAAAGTGATGTAGAAAGATTTGAGTAAAGTAGGTCACTGTATTGCAAAATGATGTTGCTGGTTACTTTAGCGGGGAGCAATGCAAACTGACTTTAAAACCTACAACTGACTTGTGAGACAATTTGTATTTAAAATTTATTTTTTCAGGTGGNAGATGTCTACATCCTGATGACAATTATTGTAGGATGATTTTTCACAATATTACTGTTCGGGAAAACTGGAATCTCTCCATTACAGCTTACAATTTATGTGAATCTAAATTATCTTGAAATTAAAATTTTAAATATAAAAATTTGTAATATTAATGATAAGAGAATGAGAAGAAGAAAATACCATTAAGTTAGAATAAGTTGCTTTCAGATCATCCTGTACTTCTCAGCTGTAAAAAGAAGAGGAAATTGTGCTAAGCATTGCTTTACAGTGATTATGTGTGAGACAATATAGTATGGAAAATGCTTGATAATACTGATTACTGTAGCCAAAGTAAGACAGGATCCTAGTGTGATTAAATAGCATAATTATTTGTGTTATTACTAAATTAGGGGCATTTTCATCTGCTTAATTTTCTGTCATTTTTTTTTCATTTTATGTAGATCAAAACACTAATAGTCCTGTTGTATGAGACAGAGATCTTAATTCAATCTGTGTTTAATAACAGTGTGTGCATGCTCAATTGTGTCCTGCTCTTTGCTACCTCATGGAGCCCACCAGGCTCCTCTGATGTCTATGGAATTTTCCATGCATGAATACTGTAATCAGTTCCCATTTCCTTCTCCAGGGCATCTTCCTGACCCAAGGACTGAATCCTTGTCTCCTGAATCTTCTGCATTGGCAAGTGGATTATTTATCACTGAGCCACCTGAGAAGCATATTTATAGTGGTACTAAGACTCAAATTTAAGTGATGCAAAACAAGGTTTTTCCTAACACACTACAATAAAATTGATGGAAAATAATATTTTATCCTTATCAAAGTGATGTAGAAAGATTTGAGTAAAGTAGGTCACTGTATTGCAAAATGATGTTGCTGGTTACTTTAGCGGGGAGCAATGCAAACTGACTTTAAAACCTACAACTGACTTGTGAGACAATTTGTATTTAAAATTTATTTTTTCAGGTGGAAAATAAACTATTTAAGCTTCAGTCACAAAACAGTATACAATCATGCCCTCAGCATAGTATCATCCCACAAAATTCTTAGATTAGGAATAGATTATTTTAATTTATGAAATATTTTTATTTCTCTGAAAATAAGAGCAGTTTATTTGATTACTTACAATATTGCACTGGCTTCTCTGGTGGCTCAGCTGGTAAAATATTTGCCTGCAATGTGGGAGGCCTGGGTTGAATCCCTGTGTTGGGAAGATTCCCTGGAGGAGGGCATGGGAACCCATTCCAGTATTCTTGTTTGGAGAATCCCCATGAACAGAGGAGCTTACTGGGTTAC
Source organism: Raphicerus campestris (assembly GCA_006410735.1). Lineage (NCBI taxonomy): Eukaryota > Metazoa > Chordata > Mammalia > Artiodactyla > Bovidae > Raphicerus > Raphicerus campestris. The sequence continues at coordinate 147,917 of SJYW01053720.1, forward strand.
AGTCAATGGGGTTACAAAGAGTCAGACACAACAGACTGACTAAGTGCAATATCATACATGTAGTGTCTAAAGTAACAAATACATTTCTCTACATTTTTGCCGTAGTTTAATTCCTTAGGTTTCCTTTTAGTATGTAATCAGTTAGCTTGTGGTTCTTTCTGGTAACAATTTTATATGCCAAATATATCCTAGTTAGCTGATGTCAAACCAAAATAGCAAAGCATAATTATTTTCGGTCACTGTACTCAGACTTTATGTGGATTATCTCATTTAATCCTCACAACTACCCAATAGAGGGGGCACTACTGTTATCTTCATTTTCCAAAAAAGGAAAAGCATAATTTCTGCTTTGGTATCTTGCACAAAACCAAATAGCCCCTTTGTCTAATAATTTGAGGCATGATTTAATGTGGCAGCTTAATTTCTTCACATCTATTTCTTAAAAAAAAAAAAAAAAAGCCAAAGGGACTATATTTACTGTTACCTGAAAGTAATCAGGCTAAGGCAACTCACTCCAGTACCCTTGCCTGGAAAATCCCATGGACGGAGGAGCCTAGTAGACTGCAGTCCATGGGGTCGCAGAAGAGTCGGACACGACTGAGCAACTTCACTTTCACTTTTCTCTTTCGTGCATTGGAGAAGAAATGGCAACCCACTCCAGCATTCTTGCCTGCCTCCAGAATCCCAGGGATGGTGGAGCCTGGTGGGCTGCCGTCTATGGGGTCGCACAGAGTCGGACACAACTGAAGCGACTTAGCATTAGCAGCAGCAGAGAGTAACAGTGTTATAAATCTGTATTAAAACTCAAACAGGTCAACTGCACTTACCTTCCCTTCAGATGTTGCCCCTTCCAAAGTAAAAAGGACATGAAATATCACTTCGTGTAGAGAAAGAGAGAACCTTAGGTACCTAGGAATTCTGTCTCTGATGATCCTCTGATTGGAAATCAGTTTTTGGCAGGACTGGTGAAATTTTTGTCCCCATTATTTTCCTTTTTAACTAAAAAAAAATAGAATATAGTTGCTTTACAATGTTACTTTCCGTTATACAATGAAGTGAATCAGCTATTGTTGTTCAGTCACTCAGTAATGTTCGACTCTTTTCAATCCCATTGACTATAGCATGCCAGGCTTCTCTGTCCTTCATTATCCATGCCCACTGAGCCGGTGATGCCATCCAACAATCTCATCCTCTGCCACCCTCAACTCTTGCCTGCGTTCAGTCTTTCCCAGCATCAAGGTCTTTTCCAATGAGTTGGCTTTTTGCATCAAGTGGCCAAAGTGTTAGAGCTTCAGCTTTAGCAGTAGTCCTTCCAGTGAATTTTCAGGGTTGATTTCCTTTAGGATAGAATGGTTTGTTCTCCTTGCCGTCCATTTGCCTCAGAACCACAATTCGAAAGCATCAATTCTTCAGCACTCAGACTTCTTTAAGGGCCAGCTCTCACATCTGAACATGACTACTGGAGAAACCATAGTTTTGACCATGACCTTTGTCAGCAAATTGATGTCTCTGCTTCAAATACACTGTCTAGGTTTGTCATAACTTTCCTTCCAAGGAGCAAGTGTCTGTTAATTTCATGGCTGCAGTCACTGTCTTCAGTAATTTTGGAGCACAAGAAAAGAAAAGGGATATCCTATCCCTTTTTAGCCTTCCTCCTACAGCTCCATCCCACTCATCTAGGTCACCACAGAATACTGAGCTGAGCTCCTTGTACTATATGGCAGCTTCCTTCTAGCTATCTATTTTTCACATGGTAGTGTATATATATATCAGTGGTTCTCTTATTTTTATTTTACTTTCAAGGAGGGAATTTCTAAAGCCTGATTAAAAGTTGGATCAATAATCGTGAATTATGGTTTTACTTTTATAAGTGAAGAATTATGTGATCATAGGAAAATCATCTAATAAACTAGCATTTCAGTGTCCAACAAGTAAGTAGAAACTACATGCCTACAAATTGTTTCTGGTCACAATTTGGTGTTTAGACTTCTGAATGGGCCAGCTTGAATTATTTCCAAGTGCCTACATGAATATCTTAGTGATGTCTGATTCTCAAGCTATTCAAATTCAAAGTTCCATGTCTCCTAAGACACGTCTACTATCCACAAATGTAGGCTCAGATTACATAGTTGCATTGCCCACTCTTTCTGGAATATGAGTTTAAGTTGTTCTTAAACAACTGTTTTTCATTAAAAAACATTTCTGGAGCCTTGGGAAAAAAGCAATACCTGAGCATTTGTATTTTTCAAAAAATTTCAAGATTATTCTGATTTGCATCTGGATTTTAAAAACTAATTACAGATTTTTTTTTTATTAGGTTCTAGTTTTGGTGATATAGAGTTCTATTATTTTTCTCTTAACCAATCATGCTTCAATAATATTAAGTAAGTAATAGTTACTTAATCACAAGAGTATAATCAATAGTCAGACCAAAAATAAAAGAAAATTACAATTGAAAGCCATAATGGGAACATGATTAACTTAACAACATAAAATAATTGCATACAATTTGGGAGGGGTGGGGCATTAAGCAGCATGATGCAGTAAGTGGTAGTTCATATGTGCACATGTTTTCATACACCCAGCCAGACTATGTCTTTTGATTGGTGCATTTAATCCATTTATATTTAAGGTAATTATCAATATGTATGATCCTACTGAACATGTTAATTTCTCAGTACTGTCAACTCTTTGCAATCCCATGGACTATAGCTCACCAGACAAGAATACTGGAGTAGGTAGCTATTCCCTTCTCCAGGAGATCCTGCTGACCCAAGGATTAAACCTGGGTCTGCCACTTTGCTGTCAGATTTTTTACCACTGTGCCACCACAGTACCATTTTCTTCATTGGTTTGGGTTTACTCTCTGTAGGTCATTTACTTCTCTTGTGTTTCCTGCCTAGAAAAGTTCCCTTAGCATTTGTTTTAAAGCTGGTTTGGTGGTGCTGAATTCTCTGAACTTTTGTTTGTCTGGAAAACTTTAAATTTCTCTGTAAATCTGAAGGAGAATCTAGCTGGATAGAGTATTCTTGGTTGCAGGTTCTTTCATCACTTTAAATATGGCTTGTAGAGTTTCTGTTGAGAAATCAGCTGATAGCTTGATGGGAGTTTCCTTGTTTTTGTCATTTTTTCCCTTGTTGCTTTTAATATTTTACCTCTTTCTTTAAATTTTGTCAGTTTGATTACTATGTGTCTCAGTGTGTTCTTCCTTGAGTTTATCCTTCCTGAGACTCCTTGTACTTCCTGGGCTTAGTTGATTTATTTCTTTTCCCATGTTCTGAAAGTTTTCAGCTATTATCACTTTAAATTATTTCTCAGAACCTTTCTTTCTTGCTTTTCCTTCTGGGACCCTTATAATGTGAATGTTGATGTGCCTAATGTTGTCCTAGAGGTATCTTAGGCTGTCTTCATCATTTCTTTTCATCCTTTTTCCTATACTCTGTTCTGTGGCAGTGATTTCCACCATTCTGTCCTCCAGGTCATTTATCTGTTCTTCTGTCTCAGTTATCCTGTTATTGATTCCTTCTGGTGTTTTATACATTTCAGTTTATTCTTTAGTTCTTGTAGATCTTTGGTAAGCATTTCTTGCATCTCCTCAATCTTTGCCTCCATTCTTTTCCCAAGATCTTGGATCATCTTCACTATCTTTATTCTGAATTCCTTCTCTGAAAGGTTGCCTATCTCCATTTGATTTAGGTGTTTTTCTGGAGTTTTATCTTGTCCCTTCATCGGGGAAATAATTTTCTTCTTTTTCATTATGTCTTTCTTTAATATGGTTTTTGTTTTAGACCCTGTGAGACTGTACTTCTTGCTTCTTCTGTCTTCCCTCTGATGGATGAGGCTAAGAGGCTTGTGTAAGCTTCTTAATGCTGGAGGGACTGGAGATGGTAAAACTGTCTTGCTCTGGTGATCAGTGTCTTGCTCAGTAAATATTTAATTCAATTTTCTGCTGATGAGTGGGATTGCACTCCCTCCCTGGTAGCTTTTTGGCCTAAGGCAACCAAACCCTGGGGTCTATAGGCTTTATGGTAATGTTAGTGGCAAACTCCCAAGAGGTTTATGCCATCAGGGATCTTCCAGTGTCCCCATCCTTGTGGTGAGTCCCTACCAACCCATGCTTCCACAAGAGGCCTTCCAAAACTAGCAGGTAGTTTTGGTTCAGTCTCTTGTGGGGTCACTGCTTCTCTCCTCTGGCTCACTTGTTCAGTCCTGCTGTGGGGAGTGAGGAACACTGAAAACAAATATCACTAGCATGTGTAGGGAGTGCTCACAGTGTTTCAGCCACACGAGGTTTGCCCCCGCTCGTGGAGTGTGTACACTTTCCCAGTCTACACTTCTCAGACTCTAGGTTGCTTTGCCAGGAACTGTCTGAGGCAGGCCCTGGGTTGCATGCACTTCCCAGGTCTAAGCCACTCGGGTACAGGTTCTCGGGCCTGCGTTTTGTGCCCTTGCGAGGTCTGAGCAGCTCAGGTGACCAGGTGCTTGGTGGGCGCAGTCACCCCCAGGTGTGGGGTGCATCTTATCACCTCCCCGGTCACAGCTGCTCAGTTTTCTGGGTATACAATGTGTGCACCTTCTCAAGTGTGCTGTGTGTCTCTACTGGGTAGCTGATCTCTGTCTGTGACCCTCCTAGTGGATGCCAACTGTCCAGAATTCCAAGAAGTCTTGGTTAGCAATGAGGCCTGCTTGATGTCCCTCTGGGGCCACGATTGCCTTTTTCTGGCTCTGGCTGCCCCCATCTGCCTGTCTCAGGTGGAGGATAGGCTGTTCCCTAGCCGGCTAGCTCTACCCAGTCCTTTGCTTTGTGAGTGGGCCCTATAGTGTCTTGAGTTAAGTTCAATTCAGTTGCTCAGTCATGTCTGACTTTTTGTGACCCCATGAATCGCAGCATACCAGGCCTCCCTGTCCATCACCAACTTCTGGAGTTCACTCAGAGTCACATCCATCGAGTCAGTGTTGCTATCCAACTATCTCATCCTCTGCCATCCCCTTCTCTTCCTGCTTCCAATCACTTACAGCATCAGAGTCTTTTCCAATGAGTCAACTCTTCACATAAGGCGGCCAAAGTACTGTTTCAGCTTTAGCATCAGAAAACGAAGATCATGGCATCCAGTCCCATCACTTTATGGGAAATAGAAGGGGAAACAGTGGAAACAGTGTCAGACTTTTATTTACTTATTTATTTTGGTCTCCAAAATCACTGCAGATGGTGACTGCAGCCATGAAATTAAAAGATGCTTACTCCTTGGAAGAAAAGTTATGACCAACCTAGATAGCATATTCAAAAGCAGAGACATTACTTTGCCGACTAAGGTCCGTCTAGTCAAGGCTATGATTTTCCCAGTAGTCATGTATGGAAGTGAGAGTTGGACTGTGAAGAAGGCTGAGCGCCGAAGAATTGATGCTTTTGAACTGTGGTGTTGGAGAAGACTCTTGAGAGTCCCTTGGACTGCAAGGAGATCCAACCAGTCCACTATGAAGCAGATCAACCCTGGGATTACTTTGGAAGGAATGATGCTAAAACTGAAGTTCGCCTGCCACCTCAGGCGAAGAGCTGACTCATTGGAAAAGACTCTGATGCTGGGAGGGATTGGGGGCAGGAGGAGAAGGGTATGACAGAGGATGAAATGTCTGGATGGCATCACTGATTCGATGGACATGAGTCTGAGTGAACTCTGAGAGTTGGTGATGGACAGGGAGGTCTGGCGTGCTGCGATTCATGGGGTTGCAAAGAGTCAGACACGACTGAACTGAACTGAACTTCCAAAGAAATTCCAGGGCTGATCTCCTTCAGAATGGCCTGGTTGGAACTCCTTGCACTCCAAGGGACTCTCAAGAGTCTTCTCCAACAGCACAGTTCAAAAGCATCAATTCTTTGNCAAAACTAGCAGGTAGTTTTGGTTCAGTCTCTTGTGGGGTCACTGCTTCTCTCCTCTGGCTCACTTGTTCAGTCCTGCTGTGGGGAGTGAGGAACACTGAAAACAAATATCACTAGCATGTGTAGGGAGTGCTCACAGTGTTTCAGCCACACGAGGTTTGCCCCCGCTCGTGGAGTGTGTACACTTTCCCAGTCTACACTTCTCAGACTCTAGGTTGCTTTGCCAGGAACTGTCTGAGGCAGGCCCTGGGTTGCATGCACTTCCCAGGTCTAAGCCACTCGGGTACAGGTTCTCGGGCCTGCGTTTTGTGCCCTTGCGAGGTCTGAGCAGCTCAGGTGACCAGGTGCTTGGTGGGCGCAGTCACCCCCAGGTGTGGGGTGCATCTTATCACCTCCCCGGTCACAGCTGCTCAGTTTTCTGGGTATACAATGTGTGCACCTTCTCAAGTGTGCTGTGTGTCTCTACTGGGTAGCTGATCTCTGTCTGTGACCCTCCTAGTGGATGCCAACTGTCCAGAATTCCAAGAAGTCTTGGTTAGCAATGAGGCCTGCTTGATGTCCCTCTGGGGCCACGATTGCCTTTTTCTGGCTCTGGCTGCCCCCATCTGCCTGTCTCAGGTGGAGGATAGGCTGTTCCCTAGCCGGCTAGCTCTACCCAGTCCTTTGCTTTGTGAGTGGGCCCTATAGTGTCTTGAGTTAAGTTCAATTCAGTTGCTCAGTCATGTCTGACTTTTTGTGACCCCATGAATCGCAGCATACCAGGCCTCCCTGTCCATCACCAACTTCTGGAGTTCACTCAGAGTCACATCCATCGAGTCAGTGTTGCTATCCAACTATCTCATCCTCTGCCATCCCCTTCTCTTCCTGCTTCCAATCACTTACAGCATCAGAGTCTTTTCCAATGAGTCAACTCTTCACATAAGGCGGCCAAAGTACTGTTTCAGCTTTAGCATCAGAAAACGAAGATCATGGCATCCAGTCCCATCACTTTATGGGAAATAGAAGGGGAAACAGTGGAAACAGTGTCAGACTTTTATTTACTTATTTATTTTGGTCTCCAAAATCACTGCAGATGGTGACTGCAGCCATGAAATTAAAAGATGCTTACTCCTTGGAAGAAAAGTTATGACCAACCTAGATAGCATATTCAAAAGCAGAGACATTACTTTGCCGACTAAGGTCCGTCTAGTCAAGGCTATGATTTTCCCAGTAGTCATGTATGGAAGTGAGAGTTGGACTGTGAAGAAGGCTGAGCACCGAAGAATTGATGCTTTTGAACTGTGGTGTTGGAGAAGACTCTTGAGAGTCCCTTGGACTGCAAGGAGATCCAACCAGTCCACTATGAAGCAGATCAACCCTGGGATTACTTTGGAAGGAATGATGCTAAAACTGAAGTTCGCCTGCCACCTCAGGCGAAGAGCTGACTCATTGGAAAAGACTCTGATGCTGGGAGGGATTGGGGGCAGGAGGAGAAGGGTATGACAGAGGATGAAATGTCTGGATGGCATCACTGATTCGATGGACATGAGTCTGAGTGAACTCCGAGAGTTGGTGATGGACAGGGAGGTCTGGCGTGCTGCGATTCATGGGGTTGCAAAGAGTCAGACACGACTGAACTGAACTGAACTTCCAAAGAAATTCCAGGGCTGATCTCCTTCAGAATGGCCTGGTTGGAACTCCTTGCACTCCAAGGGACTCTCAAGAGTCTTCTCCAACAGCACAGTTCAAAAGCATCAATTCTTTGGCACTCAGCCTTCTTCACAGTCCAACTCTCACATTCACACATGACTACAGGTAAAACCATAGTCTTGACTAGATGGACCTTACTCGGCAAAGATCATGAATTTCTTATTGCCAAATTCAGACTTGAAGAAAGTGGGGAAAACCGCTAGACCTTTCAGGTGTGACCTAAATCAAATCCCTTATGATTATACAGTGGAAATGAGAAATAGATTTAAGGGCCTAGATCTGATAGATAGAGTGCCTGATGAATTATGGAATGTGGTTCATGATATTGTACAGGAGACAGGGATCAAGACCATCTTTATGGAAAAGAAAGAAATGCAAAAAAAGCAAAAAGACTGGGGAGACCTTACAAGTAGCTGTGAAAAGAAGAGGTGAAAAACAAAGGAGAAGAAGAAAGATATAAGCATCTGAATGCAGAGTTCCATTTAAAAATAGAAGGGAAAAAAAAAAAACAGAATGTGAAAGACTAGAGATCTTTTCAAGAAAATGCAATACCAAGGGAACATTTCATGCAAAGATGGGCACAATAAAGGACAGAAATGGTGTGAACCTAACAGAAGCAGAATTATTAAGAAGAGGTGGCAAGAATACACAGAAGAACTGTACAAAAAAAATCTTCATGACCCAGATAATCATGATGGTGGAATCACTCATCTAGAGCCAGACATCCTGGAATATGAAGTCAAGCGGGCCATAGAAAACATCACTACAAACAAAGCTAGTAGAGGTGATGCCATTCCAGTTGAGCTACTTCAAATCATGAAAGATGATGCTGTGAAAGTGCTGCACTCAATATGCCAGCAAATTTGGAAAACTCAGCAGTGGCCACAGGACTGGAAAAGGTCAGTTTTCATTCCAATTCCAAAGAAAGGCAATGCCAAATAACACAGTTTCTTAGGTTAGGGCTTTTTGCAGGATAGTTCTCTTTTTAGTTTTCTCTCTCTCTGGCTATCCTACAGTCTGGGTTTTTATCTCACGTTAGTTTCCTCAGATTGCCCTTGGGGCATTCAGGCCCAGTCCTTACCCTAAGCAATGCAGCCCATGCCTCCCAGTCCAGACCCCGCTTGCTAGTGGTGGATGCGAGTGTCTGAGCTGCTTCTCTGCTGGGAGTTGCCGTTAGGCATGTAATCTGTGGGTTTTATTTATTTATTTATTTTCCTCCTGGTTATGTTGCCCTCTGAGATTCCAAGAGTTGCCACAGACCTGCCAGTGAGAGTGTTTCCTGGTGTTTGGAAACTTCTCTCTTTTTTAAGACTCCCTTCTTGGGGCAGATCTCTATCCCTACCTCTTTGTCTCTCTTTGTGCTACCTCCTTTCGAAGACAATGAGCTGCCTTTGCGTTTCTGATGTCTTCTACCAGCATTCAGAAGTTGTTTTGTGGAATTTGCTCAGCATTCAAATGTTATTTTGATAAATTTTTCAGGGAGAAAGTGGTCTCCCCGTCCTATTCCTCTACCATTTTAGGCCCCCACCCCCCCAAATTGAAAGTAAATTTAGACACTACACGGGAAGTTAGCAAGTGAACTGGTATTAAAAGTTAGGCAGTCTGTTAAGGAGCATTCTGTCTATATTTTCCACTAATAGTTTTGTAGTATCTTATCTTTAATCTATTTTGAATTTATTTTTTGTATATGATGTTAGAGGATGTTCTAATTACATTCTTTTATGTGGAGCTGTCCAGTTTTTCCAATGACACTTATTGAAGAGACTGGCTTTTCCCCCACTGTATATTATTGCCTCTTTTGTTGTGAATTAATTGACCAAAGGTATGTGGGGTTTATTTCTGGACTTTCTAGCCTGTTTCATTGACCTATATTTCTGTCTATGTCAGTAGTATACTATTTTTAACAATGTGATTTTGTAGAATAGTCTGAAGTCAGGGTACCTGATTTCTCCAGCTCCATTTTTCTTTCTACATTTTCCTTTCCTTTTTGCTTTGACTAGTCAGGGACTTTAGTGTTTCCACATTATTTGAATTTTTTGTTGTTGTTGTTGTTCTACTTCTGTGGAAAAATACCATTGGTAATTTGATAGAGATTGCATTGAATCTGTAGACTCCCTTGGGTTGTATAGTCATTTTGACAATATTGATTCTTCTGATCCAAGAACACAGTGTGTCTTTCAATCTGTGTCATCTTCAATTTCTTTCATAAACCTCTTAAAGTTTTCAGCATGTAGATTTTTTCACCTCCTTAGATAAGCTTGTTCCTAGGTATTTTATTCTTTTTGATGCAATGGTATTTGTATATATGTCTCTTAGAGTAATGGAAATAAAAACAAAAATAAACAAATGGGACCTAGTTAAGTTTAAAAGATGTTGCACACCAAAGGAAACCATAAATTAAAAAAAAAAAAAAAAACAGACTGAGGAAAAATATTTGCAAATGATACACCGACAAAGAATTACTTCCAAAATACACAAACAGCTCATACAACTCAATAAACAAAACAAAACAAACAAACAAACAAACAAAAAAACTTAGCCAAAAACTAGGCAAAAGACATAGTCATTTATCCAAAGAAGACAAACAGATCAATAGGTGCATGAGAAGATGCTCAACATCACTAATTATTAGAGAAATGCAAATCAAAACTACAATGAAATGTCACCTCACCTCTGTCAGAATGGCTGCAATCAAAAGTTTACAAAGCATAAATGCTGGAAAAGATGTGGAGAAAAGGGAACCCTCCTACACTGTTGATGGTAATGTAAATTGGCACTGCCACTATCAACAGTAAGGATGTTCCTGAAGAAAAAAAAAAAAAAGTAGAGCTAAAACATGATCCATCAATCCCACTCCTAGGTAGATATACAAAGAAACTCATAATTCAAAAGCTACATGTACACTTTGCTTAAAAAAACTGGATAGCAACATGTAAAATAATGAGACTAGAACTCTTCCTAGTTCTTTTATAGAGCTTCGCTGCTGGCTCAGATGGTAAAGGGTCTGCCTGCAATGCAGGAGTCTCTGGTTCAATCCCTGGGTCAGGAAGATCCCCTGGAGAAGGAAATGGCAACCCTCTCCAGTATTCTTGCCCTGAAAATCCCATGGACAGAGGAGCCTGGCAGGCCACAATCCATAGCGTCCCAAATAGTCAGAGACAAGCGAGCGACTTCACTTTCACTTTCAGACCACTTCCTAATATTATACACAAAAATAAACTCAAAACAGTGAATAAACTCAAAAAATGAAAAACCAGAAACTATAAACCTCTTGGAGGAAAGCATAGGCATTACACTCTTTGATATAAATCACAGCAAGATCTCCTTTGACTCATCTCCTAGAGTACTGGAACTAAAAACAAAAACAAATAAATGGGACCTAATTAAACTTAAAAACTTTTGTATAGCAAAGGGAAAATAAAATAAAATTAGCAAACAACCATCAGAATGAGGAAAAAAATTGCAAATGAAACAACTGACAAAGGATTAAGCTCCAAAGCATACAAGTAACTCATACAGCTTATTATCAGAAAAACATACAACCCAATTAAATAGTGGGCAAAAGACCTAAACAGACATTTCTCCAAGAAGATGTACAGATAGCCAATAAATACATGAAAATATGTTCAACACTGCTCATTATTAGAGAAATGCAGATCAAAACTACAATGAACTACGTCACACCAGTCAGAAAGGCCATCATCAAAAAGCTACAAAGAATAAATGCTAGAGAGGATAGGAGAAAAGGGAACTCTCTTGCACTGTTGGTGGGAATGTAAATTGATATAGTTACTATGGAGAACACTATGAAGATTCCTTAAAATCTAGGGATAAAACTACCATATGACTCAGCAATCTCACTACTGGGCATATACCCCCCAAAAAATCGTAATTGAAAAAGATATATGTATCCCCAAGTTTATAGCTATTTACAATAGCTAGAATATGGAAGAAACTTAGATGTATATCAAAAGATGAATAGATGAAGATGTGGTGCATATACACAATGGAATATCAGCCATAAAAATAATGAATTTGAGTCAGTTCCAGTGAGGTGGATGGACCCAGAACCTGTCATAGAGAGTGAAGTCAGAAAGAGTAAAACAGATATGGTATATTAACACATATATATGAAATCTAGAAAAATAGGGTTAATAAATCTATTTGCAGGGAAGGAATGGAGATGCAAATATGGACTTGTGGACACAGTAGGGGAAAGAAAGAGTAGGATGAATGAAGAAAGTAGCATTAACATATACACACTACCTTGTGTTGAATAGATAGCTGGTGAGAAGTTATTAATACTGTATAACACAGGGAACCTAGCCTGGCACTCTGTGATGACTAGAGGGGTGGGATGGCGAGATGAGAGGGGGACTTAAGAGGGAGGTGATTTATGTATAACCATGGCTGATTTGTAGTATTGTACAACAGAAACCAACACAACATTGTAAAACCATTCTCCTCCAGTTAAAAAAATAAATTAAAAAATACAAAAAAAATCATCAACCCACCCTGATGTACATTGCTGCTCTGTTTACAACAGTTGAGACAAGAAAGTAACCTAAATGTGGGTTAAAGATAAATGAATAAAGACAATGTGATACATAGAGTCATAAAATTAATGAAATAATGTTGTTTGCAGCAACATGGATAGACCTAGAGATTATCATACTAAATGAAGTAAGTCAGAGAAATACAAATTTCATATGATATCACTTATATGTGGAATCAAAAAGATAAAAGAATAATACATGTGAAATTATATAAAAAAGAAATAGATCCACAGACACACTACTGTATAAAAAACAGATAACCAACAAGGATCTACTGTATAACACAGGGAACCATACTCAATATTGTGTAATAATTTATAAGGGAAAAGAATCTGAAATAATAGATACATATATATGTTTGATTGAATCACTTTGCTGTACACCTGAAACTGACACAACACTGTAAATCAATTATACTTAAATTAAAAAATTTAGACACTGTAGATCCAGACTCATGCTCTTATGATTACTCTTTCCATATGACCTGATTTACATACTCAGAAACTAGATGATTTACAACTGATTTACAACTCAGAAAATAGATGAAATTATTACTATTTTTAAATAAACATTATATTTGGAATAATTTTAGATTTACAAGAAAGTACTTCTTTGGTGTTGGAGAAGACTCTTGAGAGTCTCTTGGGCTGCAGGGAGATCAAACCAGTCAATCCTAAAGGAAATCAGTCCTGAATATTCATTGGAAGGACTGATGCTGAAGCTGAAACTTCAATTCTTTGGCCACCTGATGGGAAGAACTGACTGATTGGGAAAGACCCTGATGCTGGGAAAGATTGAAAGCANAAAAAAAAAAAAAAAAAGTAGAGCTAAAACATGATCCATCAATCCCACTCCTAGGTAGATATACAAAGAAACTCATAACTCAAAAGCTACATGTACACTTTGCTTAAAAAAACTGGATAGCAACATGTAAAATAATGAGACTAGAACTCTTCCTAGTTCTTTTATAGAGCTTCGCTGCTGGCTCAGATGGTAAAGGGTCTGCCTGCAATGCAGGAGTCTCTGGTTCAATCCCTGGGTCAGGAAGATCCCCTGGAGAAGGAAATGGCAACCCTCTCCAGTATTCTTGCCCTGAAAATCCCATGGACAGAGGAGCCTGGCAGGCCACAATCCATAGCGTCCCAAATAGTCAGAGACAAGCGAGCGACTTCACTTTCACTTTCAGACCACTTCCTAATATTATACACAAAAATAAACTCAAAACAGTGAATAAACTCAAAAAATGAAAAACCAGAAACTATAAACCTCTTGGAGGAAAGCATAGGCATTACACTCTTTGATATAAATCACAGCAAGATCTCCTTTGACTCATCTCCTAGAGTACTGGAACTAAAAACAAAAACAAATAAATGGGACCTAATTAAACTTAAAAACTTTTGTATAGCAAAGGGAAAAAAAAATAAAATTAGCAAACAACCATCAGAATGAGGAAAAAAATTGCAAATGAAACAACTGACAAAGGATTAAGCTCCAAAGCATACAAGTAACTCATACAGCTTATTATCAGAAAAACATACAACCCAATTAAATAGTGGGCAAAAGACCTAAACAGACATTTCTCCAAGAAGATGTACAGATAGCCAATAAATACATGAAAATATGTTCAACACTGCTCATTATTAGAGAAATGCAGATCAAAACTACAATGAACTACGTCACACCAGTCAGAAAGGCCATCATCAAAAAGCTACAAAGAATAAATGCTAGAGAGGATAGGAGAAAAGGGAACTCTCTTGCACTGTTGGTGGGAATGTAAATTGATATAGTTACTATGGAGAACACTATGAAGATTCCTTAAAATCTAGGGATAAAACTACCATATGACTCAGCAATCTCACTACTGGGCATATACCCCCCAAAAAATCGTAATTGAAAAAGATATATGTATCCCCAAGTTTATAGCTATTTACAATAGCTAGAATATGGAAGAAACTTAGATGTATATCAAAAGATGAATAGATGAAGATGTGGTGCATATACACAATGGAATATCAGCCATAAAAATAATGAATTTGAGTCAGTTCCAGTGAGGTGGATGGACCCAGAACCTGTCATAGAGAGTGAAGTCAGAAAGAGTAAAACAGATATGGTATATTAACACATATATATGAAATCTAGAAAAATAGGGTTAATAAATCTATTTGCAGGGAAGGAATGGAGATGCAAATATGGACTTGTGGACACAGTAGGGGAAAGAAAGAGTAGGATGAATGAAGAAAGTAGCATTAACATATACACACTACCTTGTGTTGAATAGATAGCTGGTGAGAAGTTATTAATACTGTATAACACAGGGAACCTAGCCTGGCACTCTGTGATGACTAGAGGGGTGGGATGGCGAGATGAGAGGGGGACTTAAGAGGGAGGTGATTTATGTATAACCATGGCTGATTTGTAGTATTGTACAACAGAAACCAACACAACATTGTAAAACCATTCTCCTCCAGTTAAAAAAATAAATTAAAAAATACAAAAAAAATCATCAACCCACCCTGATGTACATTGCTGCTCTGTTTACAACAGTTGAGACAAGAAAGTAACCTAAATGTGGGTTAAAGATAAATGAATAAAGACAATGTGATACATAGAGTCATAAAATTAATGAAATAATGTTGTTTGCAGCAACATGGATAGACCTAGAGATTATCATACTAAATGAAGTAAGTCAGAGAAATACAAATTTCATATGATATCACTTATATGTGGAATCAAAAAGATAAAAGAATAATACATGTGAAATTATATAAAAAAGAAATAGATCCACAGACACACTACTGTATAAAAAACAGATAACCAACAAGGATCTACTGTATAACACAGGGAACCATACTCAATATTGTGTAATAATTTATAAGGGAAAAGAATCTGAAATAATAGATACATATATATGTTTGATTGAATCACTTTGCTGTACACCTGAAACTGACACAACACTGTAAATCAATTATACTTAAATTAAAAAAATTTAGACACTGTAGATCCAGACTCATGCTCTTATGATTACTCTTTCCATATGACCTGATTTACATACTCAGAAACTAGATGATTTACAACTGATTTACAACTCAGAAAATAGATGAAATTATTACTATTTTTAAATAAACATTATATTTGGAATAATTTTAGATTTACAAGAAAGTACTTCTTTGGTGTTGGAGAAGACTCTTGAGAGTCTCTTGGGCTGCAGGGAGATCTAACCAGTCAATCCTAAAGGAAATCAGTCCTGAATATTCATTGGAAGGACTGATGCTGAAGCTGAAACTTCAATTCTTTGGCCACCTGATGGGAAGAACTGACTGATTGGGAAAGACCCTGATGCTGGGAAAGATTGAAAGCAGGAGAAGAAGGGGATGACAGAGGATGAAATGGTTGGATAGCATCACAGATTTGATGGACATGGGTTTGAGCAAGCACTGGGAGTTGGTGATAGACAAGAAAGCCTGGAGTGCTGCAGTCCATGGGGTCACAAAGAGTCAGACGTGACTGAGCCACTGAACTGAACTGAACTGAACTTCTCTGGTATGTGGCAGCTTCTCAGGCTTCCTTTATTTTTGATGAATTTGGCTGTATTGAGAAGTACTTTGTTAGGCATTTTGTAATGTGCTCAAATAGGGTTTATCTATTTTTTTCCTCACAATTAGATTGGAATTATTAATTTTGGGGTACAGTACCATTGCATCATTCCAGAGGTATATTCAATTATGATTTATTTCTGGTGTTATTGACCTTGACCACTGGCCTGGGTAATGCTTGTTAAGTTCCTCCACTGTAAATAAAGTTCCTTTTTCTCCCTCTCCTTTCAGTATTTTGTTTTATGGGACCAATTTACTAAGTGGAACCCAGGCTCTAGCGACCAGGAATGAAATTATTTTTGGTATACAATTTTTATATCATAACATAAACTTTTACCCCTAAATCATTTGTTGAATTCTCTAAGTATGTAAGTGCCTTAAATAAATCAAAGGGAAGCATGATTATTATGCCTTTTCAGAATGACATGAAACCAATAGAGATAAGAGATGTGTAAGATGACAAAGAAAACATTTACTCAGGATCCTATAGAGAGATATTTTAACCTGTTTTTTTTTTTTTAATTAGAGATTTTGACACAATATTTCACAATACATATTATACAAAATTACTAGCTTTGTGGGAAACTAACTGTCCTTATGTGAATTAAGGAATCCATTGGAAGAAAAAAAAAACTTTGTAAAGCAAAGATAACATTTTTTTTAACTGAATGTTTTTCAGAGCTTTAAAATTGCCTATATGCATTGTATCTCTCCAAGAGAATATAATATGCAGTGTTTTCAAGTTTCATATAATATCACAAACTTAGAGCATTAGAGCTTCTCAAGGAGTTAGCATTTTAGAAAACATTTCAGAAATAATTGCTTTATTTTAGATCCAATGTGTCCTTCTGGGCCCATATGCAACTTGTTAGTGACTTAGAAAACATTGTGACAGGTGTTACACATGCAAAGGCCAGCGACAGAAACTATGCTGTCTTAGCAGATGAATCAAATTATTTGCAAGATACCATGTAACTTGTCTTTAATAAGTACTATTTCCATTAGGAATGTTATTGAGTTCATTTTTCCCACATAATAGACTATAGAGTGGGGCTTCCCTGATAGCTCAACTGGTAAAGAATTCACCTTGCAATGCAGAAGACCCTAGACTGATTCCTGGGTCGGGAAGATCCCCTGAAGATGGAATAGACTACCCACTCCAGGATTCATGGGCTCCCCTGGTCGCTCAGATTGTAAAGAATCTGCCTGCAGTGCAGGAGACCTGTGTTTGATCCTTGAGTTGGGAAGATCTCCTGGAGGAGGGCATTACAGCCCACTCTAGTATTCTTGCCTGGAGAATCACCATGGACAGAGGAGCCTGGCAGGCTTAGTCCATGGGGTCGCAAAGAATCAGATATGACTGAGTGACTAAGCACAGCACAGTAAAAACTATAAAGTAAGTATGACATAGAATAGTCATTGTTAAACATTTCTTTGGAACTGTTATTTTGCAGCACCTATAAAAACTAGTAAAATACCTTTCATAAACTCATTGTCAGCAGATTTTCACTCACAATTTCAGAAGGAGTGAGAGTAACTGTGAGAATGATGAATGGACTGAGCTGGGTAGTACAGATTTTAACTTTAAAAAATGCAACTATAAAGTAAATAAAGTGATTTTTATGTCTCTATGTGTCTTAAAAACTATTCTTGATGGTTATTTCAGGAAAGGAAATCCAAACATTTTTGGCAGAATCCCAGGAAAAGCTATATAAGCTCTAAGTTTTGAGAAGTCTTTAAATTGGTCTGTGAGGAATATTTTAGATCAGACAGTGATTTTATCCAAGGGATGAGTCATGGTCATAAAACAGCTAGTAGCAGCTGATGTCGAATCCGCCAAGTCAGTGTTTAACCTTACTGCAGTTTCCCCTGACATCTCAGTGAGGTCTTTACCCTTGGTCTCAGCTCCCTCCTTTGCATAACTGACTACAGGAAGGTACACCAATTTAAATGCAGAACTATTGGAGAATGTGCCTGTGTGCACGGGTGAATATAAGCTTTGTTTTATTATCTGGTTATCAAGTCTTCTGAACAACTGAAATGAAAGAGTAGTCACAAATATATTCAACATAACTTTTAATTTTTACACATTAAACATCAATGCTCCAAATTCAGGATGCACAGAGTAATGAATGTTGAACTCAATGTCTTGAATCACAAAGCATCTCCTTGCAGCTTCAGGAGGATGTCTCATTTATCACAATTACTGCCTGGTAAACACTGCTGACCAAAGGGAGGGAGCTTTTATTACTACCCCTTAAATGATAAGTAGTCAAGAACTTAGAAAATGCTACATTCACTTTGAAGAATAAAATGATATTGAATGCTCTCGAGAAATGAGATACAAATGACTTCCCAGCAGGTCTGACTCTTTGAATGTTAATAATAGCATGGAGAACTGAATATTTTTATAACACTATTTAAAGTTTCATATTTTTAGTACCTTTACTTTTTTGTGTTATCAAAATACTGGGTTCGTTTTTGTGTTTTGCATGAGTTTTAAAAATAGTTTATTCTTTTTTATTAAATGAAAGATGTTTTAAATTCTGTAATGTTTTACAACTTTCAAGTTTCATACACATGATTCCATATATTCCAGTGATAACACTTTCCCCATCCCCCTGCCTCTGTCTTGCCCCACCCCTCTTCCTTTTCCCCACTAGTAACTACGAGTGTGTTCTCTATATCTGTGAGACTACTTCTTTTTGCTTTATTCTACTTTGTTATGCTTTTTAGATTCCACAAATAAGTGATATACAGTTTAATACTACTACTTCTAACTTGTTTCCAAAAGTTCAAATAATACATAAGTTTATAAATACCCACATACCTTGTATCAGTAACTGCTCATAGTTTGACATGTGAACTACTAGACAATATTCTATGATTATATAAATATTCATACATAGATGGTTTGAAAAATTGTAATGATATTATGCTAAGCACATTGTTTTGAAAATTTTCCCTGCTCAATGTATTTTGAGCATTATTCCCTGTCAGCATATATAGATTTTAAAGTATATAGTATTTCAGTGTGTGTATACAACACAATTGAGATATCTGTTTCCATATTGATCAAAATATACTTTTATCACTTTTTATTTTACGATTATAAACTATGCTGCATCAAAGATCTTTGTTCATATCTTAAGCAGCATAAATAAACTTTCTAATTTGGACTTCTAGGTGCTCCTTGTTTCATTTTGTTAGAGAGTGACTGGACTCATGGACTGAATGAGCAGTTTGTTCAAATCACACAGCTGGAAAGGGTCAGGGCTCCAATCTTGTGACCTTGTATATTACCAGAAGGATGTCTTTAAGTCAGCCATGGCACACGGAGGAAGGGCATCTTTCCTCTCCTGTTAATTCCTGGTGCCCTCACAGTATAACTGGTGCTGTAATGGGTATAAAACCAGGAAGGCAGTGGAATTGTCATCAGAAAATGTGCCTGTGTGATGGGCTTCAGGTGTCATGTTAGGACTGTGTTAAGAGTAAATACTGAGAAAGATGGGAGAATTTCTCGGAGAAGATGGCTGGAGTTCTGAGGTTTGAATTTCCTCTGCTTTATTCTTGAAATTTCTTTCACCTGGTTATCCTGAACATTTAATTCAAGTGATTACAGGGGATTTCAGATTTCACCAACTCTTAGTTATTTTCTTCAGATTTTTTTAAAGACTCTAATAAACACAGCTCTCTCATACTTTGCATGTTTACTTTCAATGTGTTTTGTCTAGTGAGGAAGGTAATATGACTAAAGGTAATGCCATGAAATTCACTGAAATAACCTAATTTCAATGAGACCAACATGATTTAATACAAAATTGGTCTTTTTTGGCAGTGAAGTTGCAGGATATAAAATTAACACACAGAAGTCCCTAGTATTCTTATACACAAGCAATTAGAAATCAGAGTAATTAAGAAACAAATCCCATTCACCACTGCAACAAAATGAATAAAATACATAGGAATAAATTTACCTAAAGAAACAAAAGACATTATATATATATATATAAAACTATAAAACACTGATGAAAGAAATCAAAGATGACTCATACAGATGAAGAAATATACCATGTTCATGGATTGTAAGAATATATATAGTGAAAATAAGTATGCTACCCGAAGCAATCTACAGATTAAATGCAATCCCTATCAAGCTACCAATGGTATTTTTCACAGATATAGAATAAATAACTTCACTATTTGTATGGAAATTCAAAAAAAAAGAAAAAGAAAAAAACCTCCAAAGCAATCTTGAGAAAGAATAGAACCAGAGGAATCATCCTGCCTGACTTCAGACTAGAATGGAGAGTCCTCAAGACAGTATGGTACTGGCACAAAGACAGAAGTATAGAACAGTGGAACAAAACAGAAAGTTCAGAGATAAATCCATGCACCTATGGACACCTTATTTTTGACAAAGGAGGAAAAAAACATACAATAGAGAAAAGATCTCTTTAACAAGTGTTGCTGGGAAAACTCGTCGACCAACTTTAAAGAAATGAAACTAGACACTTTCTAACACCAAACTCAAAAATAAAGTAAAAATTCATTAAAGATCTACATGTAAGACCAGAAAGTAAAAGTTTCAGAGGAAAACATATGCAGAGCACTCTCTGACACAAATCATAGCAAGATCCTCTACAATGCACCTCCAAGAGTATGGAAATAAAAACAAAACAAATTGAAACTAATTAAACTTAAAAGCTTTCGTTTGTTGTGCAGAAGCTTTTAATTTTAATTAGATCCCATTTGTTTATTTTCGCTTTTATTTCCAGTTTACTGGGCGGTGGGTCATAGAGGATCCTACTGTGATGTATGTCGGAGAGTGTTTTGCCTATGTTCTCCTCAAGGNACCAGGAAGGAAACAATAAGCAAGATGAAAAGGCAGCCTTCAGAATGGAAGAAAATAATAGTAAACAAAACTACTGATAAAGAATTCATCTCCAAAATATATAAGCAGTTTATGTGTAGCTCAACTGCAAAAAAATAAGTAACCCAATCAAAAAATGGGACAAAGAACTAAACAGACATTTCTCCAAAGAAGACATACAGATGGTTAATAAACACATGAAAAGATGCGCATCACTCATTAGCAGAGAAATGCAAATCAAAACCACAAGGAGGTACCATTTCACACCAGTCAGAATGGCTGTCATCAAAAGTTCTACAAATGAATGATAAATGCTGGAGAGGATGTGGAGAAAAAGGAACTCTCTTACACTGTTGGTGGGAATGCAAACTAGTACAGTCACTATGGAGAACACTGTGGAGATTCCTTAAAAACTGGAAATAGAACTGCTATACAATCCAACAATCCCACTGCTGGCCATATACACTGAGGAAACTAGAATTGCACTACTGTTTATGTCATAGCTAAGACATGGAAGCAACCTAGATGTCCATTGGCAGATGAATGGATAAAGAAGTTACGGTACATAGTACACAATGGGATATTACTCAGCTATATAAAAGAATGCATTTGAGTCAGTACTAATGAAGTGGATGAACCTGGAACCTATTATACACAGTGAAGTAAGTCAGAAAGAGAAACACCAATATACTATATTAACACATAGATATGGAATTTAGAAAGACAGTAATGACGACCCCTTATGCAAGACAGCAAAAGAGACAGATGTAAATAACAGATTTTTGGACTATGTGGGAGAAGGTGAGAGTAGGATGATATGAGAGAATAACATTGATACATGTAAACTATCATATGTAAAATAGATGATCAGTGCAAGTTTGATGCATGAAGCAGGGCACTCAAAGACAGTGCTCTGGGACAACCCAGAGGGATGGGATGGGGAGGTAATTGGGAGGGGGGTTCAGGATGGGGGTGACACACGTATACCTGTGGCTGACTCATGTTGATGTATGGCAAAACCATCACAATATTGTAAAGTAATTAGCCTCTATTAAAAAAATAATTTAATAAATAAAGATAATGCTCTAAATTTAATAATTTGTTAGTTTTTTCTAATTTTAAAAGGATCAAACGTTTGGCCACCAATTAGTAACACAAAAGACCTCTTATAGGCCTGTTACATCCTGAAAGATGATGCTGTGAAAGTGCTGCACTCAATATGCCAGCAAATTTGGAAAACTCAGCAGTGACCACAGGAGTGGAAAAGGTCAGTTTTCATTCCAGTTCCAAAGAAAGGCAATGTCAAAGAATGCTCAAACTACCGTGAAATTGACTCATTTCACATGCTAGTAAAGCAATGCTCAAAATTCTCCAAGCCAGTCTTCAGCAATACATGAACCGTGAACTCCCTGATGTTCAAGCTGGTTTTAGAAAAGGCAGAGGAACCAGAGGTCAAATTGCCAACATCTGCTGTATCGTGGAAAAAGCAAGAGAGTTCCAGAAAAAAAAATCTATTTCTTCTTTATTGATTAGCCAAAGCCTTTGACAGTGTGGATCACAATAAACTGTGGACAATTCTGAAATAGATGGGAATACCAGATCATCTAACCTGCTTCATGACAAATCTGTATGCAGGTCAGGAAGCAACAGTTAGAACTGGACATGGAACAACAGACTGGTTCCAAATGGGAAAAGGAGTACCTCAAGGCTGTTTGTTGTCACCCTGCTTATTTAACTTATATGCAGAGTAAATCATGAGAAATTCTGGACTGGGAAAAACACAAGCTGGAATCAAGATTTCCAGGAGAAATATCAATAACCTCAGATATGCAGATGACAACATCTTTATGGCAGAAAGTGAAGAGGAACTAAAAAGCCTCTTGAAGAAAGTGAAAGAGGAGAGTGAAAAAGTTGGCTTAAAGCTCAGCATTCAGAAAACGAAGATCATGGCATCCAGTCCATCACTTCATGGGAAGTAGATGGGGAAACAGTGTGAGACTTTATTTTGGGGGGCTCCAAAATCACTGCAGATGGTGACTGTAGCCATGAAATTAAAAAGACGCTGACTCCTTGGAAGAAAAGTTATGACCAACCTAGATAGCTTATTCAAAAGCAGAGAAATTACTTTGCAGACTAAAGTCCGNCTGCAGATGGTGACTGTAGCCATGAAATTAAAAAGACGCTGACTCCTTGGAAGAAAAGTTATGACCAACCTAGATAGCTTATTCAAAAGCAGAGAAATTACTTTGCAGACTAAAGTCCGTCTAGTCAAGGCTATGGTTTTTCCAGTAGTCATGTATGGATGTGAGAGTCGGACTGTGAAGAAGGCTGAGCGCCGAAGAACTGATGCTTTTGAACTGTGGTGTTGGAGAAGACTCTTGAGAGTCCCTTAGACTGCAAGGAGATCCAACCAGTCCATTCTGAAGGAGATCAGCCCTGGGATTTCTTTGGAAGGACTGATGCTAAAGCTGAAACTCCAGTACTTTGGCCACCTCATGCAAAGAGTTGACTCATTGGAAAAGACTCTGACACTGGGAGGGATTGGGGGAAGGAGGAGAAGGGGACGACTGAGGATGAGATGGCTGGATGGCACCACGGACTCGAAAAACATGAATCTGAGTGAACTCCAGGAGATGGTGGTGATGGACAGGGAGGCCTGGTGTGCTGTGATTCATGAGGTTGCAAAGATTCGGACAGGACTAAGCGATGGAACTGAACTGAAATGGACTGAAACAAGCAAACACACAATAGAACTTAGGAAGATCAGATAGGACATTTACATCTCAGAGACAGTGAAATTTGAGCTACCCCCAGAAGGCCATGCATAAGGTTTTTCCAAGCCAGCTTGTAATTTTTAACTGTGTACACATTAAAGAGCCTCCTCAATATTTAGGGTAAGCTTTAATTTATCCAGTTAACTAAATATTTGCAACTATGTGCTCCCATTCTTTATATGATTCTACAGTGGAGCCAACGCAGTGTCTTTCTATCAAGCCCCATCCCCACCAGTCCCACTTACTCCCCCTCCCAGTGTTTTTCAACCTGGTGGGAATTCTCTAGGTGTCTTCCAACCAAGCCTTGCTCAGTATCTAGGGTAGGTATTTCCTGATGTCTTTCCACTCAATCCCCACTGGTACTAAGAGAGTTAACTCTTGGGTACATTGGAAAGGAGGAGGAGAAAAGGATGAGTTTTTTTCTACATTCCTTTGTCTTAATCACGGAAGACTTCTTTTCTTAAGCTCTTAGTTGTTATCGCAACAATCTATTTCTTCTTAGACTAACTTTCATTAAGGTCAGAGCTAATGATTACACAACAGAAGAACTTACCTTGCTCAAGGGTATGTTTTTTTCTTAAACCCTGTACTAATGATTATATAACTGTAGAAGTGGGCTGGCTGCAACAGACTTCGCAGAAGCATGGCCAAGAGGAGCTACCCCACGTCCAAGGTAAGAGAAAGCCAAGTAAGACAGTAAGTGTTGAGAGAGGGCATCACAGGGCAGACACACTGAAACCATAATCACAGAAAACTAGTCAGTCTAATCACATTAGGACCACAGTCTTATCTAACTCAATGAAACTAAGCCATATCCTGTGGAACCACACAAGATGGATGGGTCATGGTGGAGAGGTCTGACAGAATATGGTCCACTGGAGAAGGGAATGGAAAACCACTTCAGTATTCTTGGCTTGACAACCCCATGAACACTATGAAAAGGCAAAATGATAGGATACTGAAAGAGGAACTCCCCAGGACGGTAGGTGCCTAATATGCTACTGGAGATCAGTGGAGAAATAGCTCCAGTAAGAATAAAGGGATGGAGCCAAAACAAAAACAATATCCAACTGTGGATGTAAGTGGTGAAAGAAGCAAGGTCTGATGCTATAAGGAGCAACATTGCATAGAAAACTGGAATGTTAGGTCCATGAATCAAGGCAAATTGGAAGTGGTCAAACGAGATGGCAAGAGTGAACGGTGACATCCTAGAAATCAGCGAACTAAAATGGACTGGAATGGGTGGATTTAACTTGGATGACCATTATAGCTACTACTGCGGGAAGAGATCCCTTAGAAGAAATGGAGTAACCATCATGGTCAACATAAGAGTCCAAAATGCAGTACTTGGATGCAATCTCAAGAACGACAGAAAGATCTCTGTTCATTTCCAAGGCAAATCATTCAATATCACAGTAATCCAAGTCTATGCCCCAACCAGTATCTCTGAAGAAGATGAAATTGAACAGTTCTATGAAGACTGACAAGACCTTTTAGAACTAACACCCCAAAAAGATGTCCTTTTTCATTATAGGGGACTGGAGTGCAAAAGTAGGAAATCTAGAAACACTTGGCCTTGGAGTATGGAATGAAGCAGGGCAAAGCCTAATAGAGTTTTGCCAACAGAACACATTGGTCATAGCAAACACCCTCTTCCAAAAACACAAGAGAAGACTCTACACATTGACATCACCAGATGGTTAATACTGAAATCATGTTGACTATTTTATTTACAGCCAATGTGGAGAAGCTCTATATAGTCAGCAAAAACAAGAACAGAAGCTGACTATGACTCAGATCATGAACTCCTTATTGCCAAATTCAGACTTAAATTGAAGAAAGTAGGGAAAACCACTAGACCATTCAGGTATTACTTAAATCAAATCACTTATGATTATACTGCAGAAGTGAGAAATAGATTTAAGGACCTAGATCTGATCGATAGAGTGCCTGATGAACTATGGATGGAGGTTCATGACATTGTACAGAAGACATGAATCAAGGGCATCCCCATGGAAAAGAAATGCAAAAAGCAAAATGGCTGTCTGGGGAGGTCTTACAAATAGCTCTGAAAAGAAGAGAAGCAAAAAGCAAAAGAGAAAAGGAAAGATATAAGCCTGTGGATATAGAGTTCCAAAGAATAGCAAAAGAGATAAGAAAGACTTCCTCTGCAATCAGTGCAAAGAAATAGAGGAAAAGAACAGAATGGGAAAGACTAGAGATATCTTCAAGAAAATTAGAGATACCAAGGGAGCATTTCATGCAAAGATGGGCACAATAAAGGACAGAAATGGTATGGACCTAACAGAAGCAGAAGATATTAAGATGTGTTGGCAGAATACACAGAACTGTACAAAAAAGATCTTCATGACCAAGATAATCATGATGGTGTGATCACTCACCTAGAGCCAGACATCCTGGAATGTGAAGTCAAGTGGGCCTTAGAAAGCATCATGACGAACAAAGCTAGTGGAGGTGATAGAATGCCAGTTGAGCTATTTCAAATCCTGAAAAATGATGCTATGAAAGTGCTGCACTCAATATGCCAGCAAATTTGGAAAACTCAGCAGTGGCCACAGGACTGGAAAAGGTCAGTTTTCATTCCAATCCTAAAGAAAGCAATGCCAAAGAATGCTCAATCTACTGCACAATTGCACTCATCTCACGCGCTAGTTTAGTAATGCTCAAAATTCTCCAAGCCAGGCTTCAGCAGTACATGAACCGTGAAATTCCAGATATTCAAAGTGGTTTTAGAAAAGACAGAGGAACCAGAGATCAAATTGCCAACATCCGCTGGATCATGGAAAAAGCAAGAGAGTTTCATAAAAACATCTATTTCTGCTTTATTGATTATGCCAAAGCCTTTGACAGTGTGGATCACAATAAAGTATGGAAAATTCTGAAAGAGACAGAAGTCCTCAATCACCTGATCGGCCTCTTGAGAAACCTATATTCAGGTCAGGAAACTACAGTTAGAACTGGACATGGAACAACAGACTGTTTCCAAATAGGAAAAGGAGAACATCAAAGCTGTATATTGTCACCCTGCTTATTTCACTTCTATGCAGAACACATTATGAGAAACGCTGGGCTGGAAGAAGCACAAGCTGGAATCAAGATTGCTGGGAGACATATCAATAACCTCAGATATGCAGATGACACCACCCTTATGGCAGAAAGTGAAGAGGAATTAAANGGTTTGCCTTGGAGTATGGAATGAAGCAGGGCAAAGCCTAATAGAGTTTTGCCAACAGAACACATTGGTCATAGCAAACACCCTCTTCCAAAAACACAAGAGAAGACTCTACACATTGACATCACCAGATGGTTAATACTGAAATCATGTTGACTATTTTATTTACAGCCAATGTGGAGAAGCTCTATATAGTCAGCAAAAACAAGAACAGAAGCTGACTATGACTCAGATCATGAACTCCTTATTGCCAAATTCAGACTTAAATTGAAGAAAGTAGGGAAAACCACTAGACCATTCAGGTATTACTTAAATCAAATCACTTATGATTATACTGCAGAAGTGAGAAATAGATTTAAGGACCTAGATCTGATCGATAGAGTGCCTGATGAACTATGGATGGAGGTTCATGACATTGTACAGAAGACATGAATCAAGGGCATCCCCATGGAAAAGAAATGCAAAAAGCAAAATGGCTGTCTGGGGAGGTCTTACAAATAGCTCTGAAAAGAAGAGAAGCAAAAAGCAAAAGAGAAAAGGAAAGATATAAGCCTGTGGATATAGAGTTCCAAAGAATAGCAAAAGAGATAAGAAAGACTTCCTCTGCAATCAGTGCAAAGAAATAGAGGAAAAGAACAGAATGGGAAAGACTAGAGATATGTTCAAGAAAATTAGAGATACCAAGGGAGCATTTCATGCAAAGATGGGCACAATAAAGGACAGAAATGGTATGGACCTAACAGAAGCAGAAGATATTAAGATGTGTTGGCAGAATACACAGAACTGTACAAAAAAGATCTTCATGACCAAGATAATCATGATGGTGTGATCACTCACCTAGAGCCAGACATCCTGGAATGTGAAGTCAAGTGGGCCTTAGAAAGCATCATGACGAACAAAGCTAGTGGAGGTGATAGAATGCCAGTTGAGCTATTTCAAATCCTGAAAAATGATGCTATGAAAGTGCTGCACTCAATATGCCAGCAAATTTGGAAAACTCAGCAGTGGCCACAGGACTGGAAAAGGTCAGTTTTCATTCCAATCCTAAAGAAAGCAATGCCAAAGAATGCTCAATCTACTGCACAATTGCACTCATCTCACGCGCTAGTTTAGTAATGCTCAAAATTCTCCAAGCCAGGCTTCAGCAGTACATGAACCGTGAAATTCCAGATATTCAAAGTGGTTTTAGAAAAGACAGAGGAACCAGAGATCAAATTGCCAACATCCGCTGGATCATGGAAAAAGCAAGAGAGTTTCATAAAAACATCTATTTCTGCTTTATTGATTATGCCAAAGCCTTTGACAGTGTGGATCACAATAAAGTATGGAAAATTCTGAAAGAGACAGAAGTCCTCAATCACCTGATCGGCCTCTTGAGAAACCTATATTCAGGTCAGGAAACTACAGTTAGAACTGGACATGGAACAACAGACTGTTTCCAAATAGGAAAAGGAGAACATCAAAGCTGTATATTGTCACCCTGCTTATTTCACTTCTATGCAGAACACATTATGAGAAACGCTGGGCTGGAAGAAGCACAAGCTGGAATCAAGATTGCTGGGAGACATATCAATAACCTCAGATATGCAGATGACACCACCCTTATGGCAGAAAGTGAAGAGGAATTAAAAAGCCTCTTTTACAGAGGAGAGCAAAAAAGTTGACTCAAAGCTCAACATTCAGAAAAGTAAGTTCATGGCATCTTGTCCCATCACTTCATGGGAAATAGATGGGGAAACAGTGGAAACAGTGTCAGACTTTGTTTTGGGGGCTCCAAAATTACTGCAGACGGTGATTGCAGCCATGAAATTAAAAGACGCTTACTCCTTGGAAAGAAAGTTCTGACCAGCCTAGATAGCATATTAAAAAGCAGAGACGTTACTTTGCCAACAAAGGTGCATCTAGTAATGGCTAAGGTTTTTCCAGTAATCATGTAGGGATATGAGAGTTGGACTGTGAAGAAAGCTGAGTGCAGAAGAATTGATGCTTTTGAACTGTTTTGTTAGCTAAGACTCTTGAGAGTCCATTGGACAGCAAGGAGATCCAACCAATCCATCCTAAAGGAGATCAGTCCTGGGTGTTCATTGGAAGGACTGATGTTGAAGCTGAAACAGCAATATTTTGACCACCTGATGTGAAGAGTTGACTCATTTGAAAAGACCCTGATTTGGGGAAAGATTGAAAGTGAGAGCAGAAGGGGATGACAAAGGATGAGTTGGCTGAATGGTACCACCGACTTAATGGACATGAGTTTGGGTAAACTCCAGGAGCTGTTGATGGACAGGGAGGCCTGGAGTGCTGCAGTTTATGGGTTCTCAAAGAGTCACAGACGACCAAGTGACTGAACTGAACTGAACTTTCATCATGAGGCTCTTTAGTTCTTCACTTTCTTCCTTAAGGGTGGTGTCATCTGCATATCTGAGGTTATTGATATTTCTCCCAGCTATCTTGATTCTAGCTTGTGCTTCATCCATCCCAGTGTTTCCTATGATGTACTCTGCATAAAAGTTAAATAAACAGAGTGACAATATACAGCTTTGATGTGCTCCTTTTCCTATTTGGAACCAGTCTGTTGTTCCATGTGTAGTTCTAACTGTTGCTTCCTGACCTGCATATAGATTTCTCAAGAGACAGGTCAGGTGGTTTGGTATTCCTATATCTTTCAGAATTTTCCACAGTTTGGATCCACACAGCCAAAGGTTTTAGAATAGTCAGTAAAGCTGAAATAGATTTATTTTTCTGAAACTTTCTTGCTTTTTTGATGATCCAGTGGACATTGGCAATTTGACATCTGGTTCCTCTGCCTTTTCTAAAACCATCTTAAACATCTGGAGGCTCACAGTTCACGTACTGTTAAAGCCTGGCTTGGAGATTTTGAACATTACTTTTTACTAGCGTGTGAAATTAGGGCAATTGTGTGCTAGTCTGAATATTATTTGGCATTGCCTTTCTTTGGGATTGGAATGAAAACTGACATTTTCCAGTCCAGTGGCCACTGCTGAGTTTTCCTAAGTTGCTGGCATATTGAATGCAGCACTTTCACAACATCATCTTTTAGGATTTGAAATAGCTAACTGGATTCTATCACTTCCAATAACTTTGTTTGTAATGATACTTCCTAAGCACCACTTGACTTCAGATTCCAGGATGTCTGGTTCTAAGTGAGTGATCACACCATTGTGATCATCTGGGTTATGAACATCTTTTTAGTCCAGTTCTTCTGTGTATTCTTGCCACCTCTTCTTAATATCTTGTGCTTCTGTTAGGTCCATACTATTTTAGTCCTTTATTGTGCCCATCTTTGCATGAAATGTTCCCTTGGTATCTCTAATTTTCTTGAAGATATCTCTAGTCTTTCCCATTCTATTGTTTTTCCTGGATTTGTTTGTACTGATCATTCAGGAAGGCTTTTTATCTCTCCTTGCTATTCTTTGGAATTCTGCATTCAAATGGGTATATCTTTCCTTTTCTCCTTTGCTTTCACTTCTCTTCTTTTCAAAGCTATTTATAAGGCCTCCCCAGACAGCCATTTTGCTTTTTTGCATTTCTTTTTCTTGAGGGTGTTGTTGATCCCTGTCTCTTGTACAATGTTATGAACCTCCATCCATAGTTCATCAGGCACTCTATCTATCAGATCTAATCCCTTAAATCTATTTTCACTTCCACTCTATAAGATTTCCCTGGTGCTCAGACTGTAAAGCATCTGCCTACAATGTGGGGGACATGGGTTCGATCCCTGTGTCACGAAGATCTTCTGGACAAGGAAATGGCAACCCAGTCCAGTACTCTTGCCTGGAAACTCCCATGGATGAAAGAGCCTGGTAGGCTACAGTCCATGGGGTCGCAAAGAGTCAGACATGACTGAGTGACTTCAACTTACCTTCCACTGTATAATCGTAAGGGATTTGATTTAGGTCATACTACCCTCTTTCCAATGGTATGGACCTAACAGAAACAGAAGATATTAAAACAAGGTGGCAAGAATACACAGAAGAACTGTACATAAAAGATCTTCACGACCAACATAATCACAATGGTGTGATCACTCACCTAGAGCCAGACATCCTGGAATGTGGAGTCAAGTGGGCCTTAGAAAGAATCACTATGAACAAAGCTAGTGGAGGTGATGGAATTCCAGTGGACCTATTTCAAATCCTGAAAAATGATGCTATGAAAGTTCTCCAATCAATATGCCAGCAAATTTGGAAAACTCAGCAGCGGCCACAGGACTGGAAAAGGTGAGTTTTCATTCCAATTCCTAAGAAAGGCAATGCAAAAGAATGCTCAGACTACCACAGAATTGCACTCATTTAACAGGCGGTAAAGTAATGCTCAAAATTCTCCAAGCCAGGCTTCAGAAATATGTGAACCATGAACTTCCAGATGTTCAAGGTGGTTTTAGAAAAGGCAGAGAAACCAGAGATCAAATTGCCAACATATGATGGATCATGGAAAAAGCAAGTGAGTTCCAGTAAAACATTTCTGCTTTGTTAACTATGCCAAAGCCTTTGGCTGGGCGGATCAAAATAAACTTTGGAAAGTTCTGAAAGAGATGGGAATACCAGACCACCTGAGCTGCCTGTTGAGAAATCCTTATGCAGGTCAGGAAGCAAGAGTTAGAACTGAACATGGAACAACAGACTGGTTCCAAATAGGAAGAGGACTACATCAAGGCTGTATACTGTCACCCTGCTTATTTAACTTGTATGCAGAGTATATCATGAGAAACGCTAGACTGGAAGAAACACAAGCTGGAATCAAGATTTCCAGGAGAAATATCAATAACTTCATGTATGCAGATGTCATCATCCTTATGGCAGAAAGTGAAGAGGAACTAAAAAGCCTCTTGATGAAAGTGAAAGAGGAGAGTGAAAAAGTTGGTTTAAAGCTTAACATTCAGAAAATGAAGATCATGGCATCCGGTCCCATCACTTCATGGGAAATAGATGGGGAAGCAGTGGAAACAGTGTCAGACTTTATTTTTTGGGTTCCTAAATCACTGCAGATGGTGACTGTAGCCATGAAATTAAAAGACGCTTACTCCTTGAAAGGAAAGTTATGACCAACCTAAATAGCATGTTGAAAAGGAGAGACATTACTTTGCCAACAAAGGTCAGTCTAGTCAAGGCTATGGTTTTTCCAGTAGTCATGTATTGATGCGAGAGTTGGACTGTGAAGAAAGCTGAGCACCAAAGAATTAATGTTTTTGGACTAAGGTGTTGGAGAAGACTCTTGAGAGTCCCTTGGACTCCAAGGAGATCCAACCAGTTCATCCTAAAGGAGATCAATCTTGAGTGTTCTTTGGAAGGAATGATGCTAAAACTGAAAATCTAGTACTTTGGCCACCTCATGGGAAGAGACTCTGATGTTGTCTCATTGGAAAAGACTGTGATGCTGGGAGGGATTGGGGGCAGGTGGAGAAGGGGAAGACAGAGGATCAGATGGCTGAATTGCATTACCAACTGGATGGAAGTGAGTTTGAGTGAACTCTGGGAGTTGGTGATGGACTGGGTGTCCTGGTGTAGTGCAATTCATGGAGTCACAATGAGTCAGACACAACTGAGCAACTGAACTGAAATGAACTGACCCTCTTTCAGTTCACTGATTTTTCTTCTGTGTCATTTAGTTGACTGTTGTGTTATTTTTGTGTCTTTTAACTTCAGCTTTTGTATTCTGTATTTAGTTCTTTTTTATATTCTTTAACTTTTTAAAAACACATCTAACATCACTCTGCTCATCTAATCTTCTCCCAAGTCCTTTGAACACCTTTGCAATCATTACTTTCAACTCTTATTTTGTAAACTTCCTATCTCTCTTTTAGTCTGTTTTTCTGTTGTTTTGTCAAGTTGCTTCATATGAAACATACTCTTCTTCTGCCTCATTTTGCCTAGTGTGCTTTATTTTTATTTTATGTATTTGGTAGATTGATTACATATCCTGACTTTAGATAAATGGTCTTTTACAAGAGATATCCAATGCCTCTCAGCAGCACATTTCCTGTCTGGTTACTAGAGCTATAGACTCTAGAGCTACCGTCTATATAGTAGAATGTGTTCCCCAAAGTGTCTGCTGCCAGGCTTTATTTCCCAAGGATGAGCTCTAATTGTCTCCCGGTTATCTGCCTAGTTCTCCAAGATAAGCAAATGAGTTTGACCCTGGCTTCTTTCAAATTACTGTTTATTTTCTGGGTCCTGGAACATGTGAGATTTTTATGTGCACTATTTTTGAGAGTGGAGCCTCTATTTCTTACCCTCTGATTTCCTTAATATAATCCCTGCTGGACTTGAAGGTAAATATTCAGGAGGGTGAAATTCCCAGTGAGGACCTTCATCCTGGGTAGCCCAATGTGGAGCTCAGACTCACTGTTCCTTAAGAAGAACCTCTGTGATTGCAAGTATCCTCCCATTTATTGGTTGCCTATTAGGGATGTTGGTCTTAACTATACCTTATTTCCACTCCTGCTACTCATCCTCTTGTGTTCCTTCTTTAGATCTTTAGTTGTAGATCTTTTCTTCTAGTTTTCCAGCCTTTCATATAAATACTTGCTCTGCAAGTAGCTAAATTAAATGGCTAAATTAGCTAATTACTAAATTAAGTTTAGTGGCTAAATTTTGATTTGCTTATGGAAGGTGAGTTCAAGGACTTTCTTCTTTGCTGTCTGAGGACTTAGGTCCTCAGTGTCTTATCTAAAACTTTACAGATTCTGTTTTACCTTTAAGTCTTCAATCTATTTTGAGTCGATATTTGTAGGTGGTACAAGAAAGACATTCAATTTTATTCTTTTACCTGTAATTATTCAACTTTCCCAATACCTTTTTGAGGAGAGCTTGAGAACTTCCCTGGTGGCTCAGACGGTAAAGCATTTGCCTACAATGTGGGAGATCTGGGTTCAATCCCTGGGTCAGGAAAATCTCCTGGAGATGGAAATGGCAACCCACTCCAGTATTCTTGCCTAGAAATCCCATGGACAGAGGAACCTCATAGGCTACAGCCCATGGGGTTGCAAAGAGTCAGACATGACTGAGTGACTTCATTTTCACTTTCTGAGTCCCCAGTTGAGTATGTTCCCTCCCTCATCAAATACAAGTTGACTCTTTATATGAGGAAGTTTATTTATGGGTTTATTCCATTGATGGAATTTTTATTTTATTTTATTTTATTTTGATGGAATTTTTAAATGTCCACATCATACTGGTTCTATTACTGTTGAATAGTACTATGCTTTTCATACTAGGGGAATGATACTTCCAGCTTTGGTCTTTTTCTAAGTTGTGTTGGGTATCTAGGTATTTTATGGTTCCATACACATTTTGAGATTGCTTTTCCATTTCTATGAAAAATACCACTGAACTTTTCATAGGGATTTTATTGAATCTGTTTTGTTTGCTTGTTTAAAATAACACCATCTAGTGAATAGGATTAACAGTATTACCTTCAGTTCAGTTCTGTTCAGTCGCTTAATCGTGTCTCACTTTTTGCAACCCCATGAATCACAGCACGCCAGACCTCCCTGTCCATCACCATCTCCCAGAGTTCACTCAGATTCACGTTTATCGAGTCCGTGATGCCATCCAGCCATCCCATCTTTGGTCATCACCTTCTCCTCCTGCCCTCAATCCTTCCCAGCATCAAAGTCTTTCCCAATGAGTCAACTCTTTCCATGAGGTGAGCAAAGTACTGGAGTTTCAGCTTTAGCATCATTCCTTCCAAAGAAATCCCAGGGCTGATCTCCTTCAGAATGGCCTGGTTGGATCTCCTTGCAGTCCAAGGGACTCTCAAGCGTCTTCTCCAACACCACAGTTCAAAAGCATCAATTCTTCGGTGCTCAGTCTTCTTCACAGTCCAACTGTCACATCCGTACATGACCACAGGAAAAACCATAGCCTTGACTAGATGGACCTCAACAGACTGGTTCCAAATAGAAAAAGGAGTATGTCAAGGATGCATATTGTCACCCTACTTATTTAACTTATATGCAGAGTACATCATGGGAAACGCTGAACTGGAAGAAACACAAGCTGGAATCAAGATTGCCAGGAGAAATATCAATAACCTCAGATATGCAGATGACACCACCCTTATGGCAGAAAGTGAAGAGGAACTAAAGAGCTTCTTGATGAAAGTGAAAGAGGAAAGCGAAAAAGTTGACTTAAAGCTCAACATTGAGAAAACGAAGA
This sequence comes from Raphicerus campestris, assembly GCA_006410735.1. Classification (NCBI taxonomy): domain Eukaryota; kingdom Metazoa; phylum Chordata; class Mammalia; order Artiodactyla; family Bovidae; genus Raphicerus; species Raphicerus campestris. The sequence goes on from SJYW01053720.1 coordinate 182,650, forward strand.
TCATGGCATCCGGTCCCATCACTTCATTGGAAATAGGTAGGGAAACAGTGGAAACAGTGTCAGACTTTATTTTTTGGGCTCCAAAAACACTGTAGATGGTTAATGCAGTCATGAAATTAAAAGACGCTTACTCCTTGGAAGAAAAGTTATGACCAACCTAGGTAGTATATTCAAAAGCAGAGACATTACTTTGCCAACTAAGGTCCGTCTAGTCAAGGCTATGGTTTTTCCTGTGGTCATGTATGGATGTGAGAGTTGGACTGTGAAGAAGGCTGAGCACCAAAGAATTGATGCTTTTGAACTGTGGTGTTGGAGAAGACTCTTGTGAGTCCCTTGGACTGCAAGGAGAGCCAACCTGTCCATTCCGAAGGAGATCAATCCTGAGACTTCTTTGGATGGACTGATGCTTAAGCTAAAACTCCAGTACTTTGGCCACCTCATGCGAAGAGTTGACTCACTGGAACAGGCTCTGATGCTGGGAGGGACTGGGAGCAGGAGGAGAAGGGGACGACTGAAGATGAGATGGCTGGATGGCATCACAAACTCGATGGATGTGAGTTTGAGGGAATTCCAAGAGATTGTAATGAACAGGAAGGCCTGGCGTGCTACAATTCATAGGATCGTAGAGTCAGACAGGACTAAGCGACTGAACTGAACTGAACTGAACTGAACTGACTAGACGGACCTTAGTTGGCAAAATAATGTCTCTGCTTTTCACTATACTATCTAGGTTGGTCATAACTTTTCTTCCAAGGAGTAAGCGTCTTTTAATTTCATGGCTGCAGTCACCATCTGCAGTGTTTCTGGAGCCCAAAAAATAAAGTCTGACACTGTTTCCACTGTTGCCTCATCTATTTCCCATGAAGTGATGGGACTGGATGCCATGATCTTCGTTTTCTGAATGTTAAGCTTTAAGCCAACTTTTTCACTCTTCTCTTTCACTTTCATCAAGAGGCTTTTTAGTTCCTCTTCATTTTCTGCCGTAAGGGTGATGTCATCTGCATATCTGGGGTTATTGACATTTCTCCCGGCAATCTTGATTCCAGCTTGTGTTTCTTCCAGTCCAGCATTTCTCGTGATGTACTCTGTATATAAGTTAAATAAGCAGGATGACAATATACAACCTTGACGTACTCCTTTTCCTATTTGGAACCAGTCTGTTTCATATCCAATTCTAACTGTTGCTTCCTGACCTGCATACAGATTTCTCAAGAGGCAGGTCAGGTGGTCTGGTATTCCCACCTATTTCAGAATTGTCCACAGTTTATTGTGATCCACACAGTATTACCTTAGAAGTTTCATAAACTCTGTGTCCAATGCTAGAATTGATCTTCAGGTTAAATCTTTAACCAAAAGTTCTTTCAGAATTGAAAGACAAAATACAAAATTATCTTCCTATTGCTAATAAAGGAATCAACAACTAGTAAAGAAAGCCAAAGGAGAGATAACCTTGGACAACATAATGCACCATTCCTGAGTCCATTTCTATTTGATGGTTCAACAGACCCTATTGAGCATTGGCTTAAGTTCCTTAAAACTCAGTCCATGAGGATTTTTATGTTTATAGTATTATGAGTTGGTCTCTATAGACCATCTAATACTGCAGATTTTTATGAAACAATAGATTTATCATAATAAAAAATGAGGATCCCATGTTAACCTAGAAGAAAATCATTTATTTAACCTTATTTAACAAAAGATTTTCACCATTTTCCAGAGATCAGATAGTTAACTTGGTCCATGATATTATGAAGCACCTGGTAGATACCAAAAACACGCTGGAGAGTCAATGGTGAATTAAGACACAGGTTATGTCCTCAAAGAACTTACAGTCTAAGGAACTAGACTCTCACATAATGTCTATGTGTGTGTGTGTGTGTGTGTGTGTGTGTGTGTGTGTGTGAGTGAGTGCTTAAATTTAATGCATTCTACACTACAAATTGATGTTATTTTATAAAATGCATTTTGTTTCATTCTCTATTAGTCTATTCACTGTATTTTATAACAAAATCTAAGACTAGATTATTGAGAAATATCTGGAAGAAAAACACTTACCTGATTGTCCCATTTGAACATTTGAGTCTTTATGACCAGTATCATAATCTTAACAAGCTTATTTGAAGCTAAAAGTGCTAAATATTTTCAACCAAGACACTTTATTCTTTTATAATAGGGAAATCATTGTGAATAGTTGTACAGAAACCTGGTGTTAAGTACAATTTAACTTTCCTTCAAGTAAGTTCAACAATAATTCAAATTTTCTTATTATAAAGGAGAATAATTATTTTCATAAAGTACATTTTAATCATCTGGGCATAATTCATTGGCAGGGAATGAGTCCTAACACAGACACTCAATAATATGGCATTTGCATTTTTCTTGCCTTCATCTGTCATTTGAAACCTCGTTTGAATAATGAATAAAGGATAAAGATGGGAACCTAATCTGTTCCTGCTTTCACTGAGAAAGCAACACCTCTCTGGCAAGATTTCACTGTGCTTGTCAAGGCTGAAACTGCTATTTTGATACTTTTGAAAGTATTTCTTGTAATCTTACCTAATGGTTCAAAAGTGATTATTTCAAGCTCAGCGACATCTCTTTTGTGAATTTTGGCATTTCTGGTGAAGAAAGTCAGCTTTATTCTGACATACAGTAGGACAATCATCTGTAATGGATAATATGGACTTTATTATAAGAATTTGTACTTGTTCCTTTCAAAACTATTTAGTATTCTAAACCAGACAGCTGCAGTCATGCTTTTAAATCTTCCATCTGATTTAAGAGAATGAAGAGTCCAAGACTATTTATATATGCATATGTAGTTTCAGTCAGTTGTTTGTTTGTTTGTTTTCCCTATGTATACCTATAGAGTCACATGTGAGTGCAACACCCTCAATTGTTTTCTGTGATTAATTAATAAGCAGCAAAAGCATCCCCCAAGTCAGTGAAAGAGCATTTTTCTGGTTTGCAATTAATGTATCTCCTTTTACAAGTCATTAGTAGGAGGAGGGATAAAAGCTTATTTTAAATAGCAAAGTGAAGTGAAGTGAAGTTGCTCAGTCGTGTCTGACTCTTTGCGACCCCGTGGACTGTAGCCCACCAGGCTCCTCCATCCATGGGATTCTCCAGGCAAGAATACTGGAGTGGGTTGCCATTTCCTTCTCCAGGGTTAAATAGCAAACACACCTCTATTTGTAATAAACCCAAACTGAGCTTTACACAGCCCATTTTCATTTTCTTTGTCTGCAGCCTAATAACCTCTAAACAAGGGAAATCTCTCTCTGGGTATGATGTGACTGAGGCCCAAGTGTTAGCCTGTTGGAATGTTTTCAAATACTAAACACAAAGTCATAAATTAGAATATACATTTTCCAGTCATAATCCCATTTATTAAGGTCTAACTCCATCTAGTTAAATCTAGTTACAGAGCATTAAGATTTATTAAAGGGAACTGGAATGCATCTCTTAAAAAAAAATAAAATTAAAGAGCTGGACACATCCACCATATTCAGATTCAGTGGGTACTTTAGCAGAAATACACAGAACATTTCTTTTTCTGCCTGAATTTCTTTATGATATTTTTAAAAACCCCAAAACAATAAACTATACAATGTAATTTTTTCTTTAATTTTTTTCTTGTGAATTTCTCACTGTCTAGAGTGCATTAATGTATAATTTTTGCAGATATACATATCTGACACAGCAATATCCTGGGAAAAAAGGAAGCAAATTTCAAGAAGTCCATTTTCTGTGGAGCTAGATCTGTTCTTTAGTTACTTTCTGATCTAAATTGTCTCCTAAGCGAATGCAATCCTGATCCTTTGGCCAGTACAAAAAGCTCTTAGTAGAAAAACTCTCTTAATATAAGATTCAGTTTGTAAAGACTATAGTGAAATAAGTAGCAACATTGTAGCTAAATGGCTAAATAATGCAGAATATAGAGATCACTGGTTAGCTGTTTTCTTTTCAATATTACATACATATATAGATGTATGTTATGTTGTAAAAGTTGTTTAGTCAGAGGGGGTGTTCATATAGGAATGCTTGGACTAGGCAATAAAGTCCTTCAATGGTTTGAGTGTGTCTGATAATTCAAAACAACAGACTAATAGCATTCTAGAAACATTAAAAAAGATAATTTGCTTTAAAGGCAAGTTAGAGTGCTTTTACTCTAGGCTCCTCTTGCTGCTATATACTGCAGTTCTTGACTGTTTTAATAGCAGAGTATTTGTGAGCATGAAATGCAATGTTTCCTGAATATTTAGAGCCTAGTCTTGCTAACAAACAGCAATCAATCACCTAAATTACTGAAATCCATGATAGAATCATTGAGTAAGTTGATGCAGTTTTTTTCTTAATTTTTATCTCTTTGTATTTTCAGCGGATACGTAAAATACCAGCAATATGGAGAATAAGTATAGTAATGTTAGTGGCTAGAAATACAATAATTCCCGAGTTCTTATGTGTGAACTGTTTGTCCTTTGATTTGAAGACAACGTCTTTGGCTTTTGGCCACTTTTTCCCTTCTGCACGACGTATCCTTTATACTTTTTTCCATTGCTCCCTTGCCGTAGGAGCTGACTTTCCTGTTATAGAAATTTATTTAATAGCTTAGGGGAACACTAGAGCCCATCCTTGCTATTTATTCCTTCATTAGCATAGTTGACTCTTAACTGTATNACCTAATGGTTCAAAAGTGATTATTTCAAGCTCAGCGACATCTCTTTTGTGAATTTTGGCATTTCTGGTGAAGAAAGTCAGCTTTATTCTGACATACAGTAGGACAATCATCTGTAATGGATAATATGGACTTTATTATAAGAATTTGTACTTGTTCCTTTCAAAACTATTTAGTATTCTAAACCAGACAGCTGCAGTCATGCTTTTAAATCTTCCATCTGATTTAAGAGAATGAAGAGTCCAAGACTATTTATATATGCATATGTAGTTTCAGTCAGTTGTTTGTTTGTTTGTTTTCCCTATGTATACCTATAGAGTCACATGTGAGTGCAACACCCTCAATTGTTTTCTGTGATTAATTAATAAGCAGCAAAAGCATCCCCCAAGTCAGTGAAAGAGCATTTTTCTGGTTTGCAATTAATGTATCTCCTTTTACAAGTCATTAGTAGGAGGAGGGATAAAAGCTTATTTTAAATAGCAAAGTGAAGTGAAGTGAAGTTGCTCAGTCGTGTCTGACTCTTTGCGACCCCGTGGACTGTAGCCCACCAGGCTCCTCCATCCATGGGATTCTCCAGGCAAGAATACTGGAGTGGGTTGCCATTTCCTTCTCCAGGGTTAAATAGCAAACACACCTCTATTTGTAATAAACCCAAACTGAGCTTTACACAGCCCATTTTCATTTTCTTTGTCTGCAGCCTAATAACCTCTAAACAAGGGAAATCTCTCTCTGGGTATGATGTGACTGAGGCCCAAGTGTTAGCCTGTTGGAATGTTTTCAAATACTAAACACAAAGTCATAAATTAGAATATACATTTTCCAGTCATAATCCCATTTATTAAGGTCTAACTCCATCTAGTTAAATCTAGTTACAGAGCATTAAGATTTATTAAAGGGAACTGGAATGCATCTCTTAAAAAAAAATAAAATTAAAGAGCTGGACACATCCACCATATTCAGATTCAGTGGGTACTTTAGCAGAAATACACAGAACATTTCTTTTTCTGCCTGAATTTCTTTATGATATTTTTAAAAACCCCAAAACAATAAACTATACAATGTAATTTTTTCTTTAATTTTTTTCTTGTGAATTTCTCACTGTCTAGAGTGCATTAATGTATAATTTTTGCAGATATACATATCTGACACAGCAATATCCTGGGAAAAAAGGAAGCAAATTTCAAGAAGTCCATTTTCTGTGGAGCTAGATCTGTTCTTTAGTTACTTTCTGATCTAAATTGTCTCCTAAGCGAATGCAATCCTGATCCTTTGGCCAGTACAAAAAGCTCTTAGTAGAAAAACTCTCTTAATATAAGATTCAGTTTGTAAAGACTATAGTGAAATAAGTAGCAACATTGTAGCTAAATGGCTAAATAATGCAGAATATAGAGATCACTGGTTAGCTGTTTTCTTTTCAATATTACATACATATATAGATGTATGTTATGTTGTAAAAGTTGTTTAGTCAGAGGGGGTGTTCATATAGGAATGCTTGGACTAGGCAATAAAGTCCTTCAATGGTTTGAGTGTGTCTGATAATTCAAAACAACAGACTAATAGCATTCTAGAAACATTAAAAAAGATAATTTGCTTTAAAGGCAAGTTAGAGTGCTTTTACTCTAGGCTCCTCTTGCTGCTATATACTGCAGTTCTTGACTGTTTTAATAGCAGAGTATTTGTGAGCATGAAATGCAATGTTTCCTGAATATTTAGAGCCTAGTCTTGCTAACAAACAGCAATCAATCACCTAAATTACTGAAATCCATGATAGAATCATTGAGTAAGTTGATGCAGTTTTTTTCTTAATTTTTATCTCTTTGTATTTTCAGCGGATACGTAAAATACCAGCAATATGGAGAATAAGTATAGTAATGTTAGTGGCTAGAAATACAATAATTCCCGAGTTCTTATGTGTGAACTGTTTGTCCTTTGATTTGAAGACAACGTCTTTGGCTTTTGGCCACTTTTTCCCTTCTGCACGACGTATCCTTTATACTTTTCTCCATTGCTCCCTTGCCGTAGGAGCTGACTTTCCTGTTATAGAAATTTATTTAATAGCTTAGGGGAACACTAGAGCCCATCCTTGCTATTTATTCCTTCATTAGCATAGTTGACTCTTAACTGTATTTTGACAATTCCTTTTTATTTTTGCATTTTCGCTTTGCTGCCTTAAATCAAGGAGGAACCCTTGCTTCTTTGGAAGGAAAAATCTTTAATGTAATCATAATAATAAAAAGTTTGTTTGTTTGTTTTTAGAGTAGAGATATTATTTGGTCTGAAAAAGGATGAAAATTTTCATTATGGTTTGAACTGAAAAGTTAAATTCTGGGGATAAAAAATAAGTCAAATGAGAAGTAATAAGCAAGAAGAATAATTCTTAATTAGTATTAGCTGATTATTCAGGTAACTATACTTTGCTCTCTTTCATTCTCTGTTTCTGGCATGTTTATACATCAGACACAAGTAGATTAAAGCAACATTCACAACTTAAATATTTTTGTCACCTCAATAACTCATTTCACAAGTAACTAAAATTACTACTATTTAAAGGTTAACAGTGTCAGTTTCTGTGTGAGGAGTTGGCCCATATTAGCACACATTTAAGCTTCACAGCAAGCCTATGATTTAGATACAATCCAGGTTTTACAGATATGAAAACAGATCTAAACTGAGATAACATAACTACTTAGTTGCAGAGTTATATGACTCCAAAATCTATGCTTGTAAAAAAGTGTACTCTTCTATGAATTTAATGACTACTACTCTGCTGACCTCTAAAGGGACACCAACTATTTGGGGTATAAGCTTAAATAATCAATAAATCTACATTTGAGTTTACATCTTGATTTTATTTGCTCATTTAATTTTTAATTTTTATCTTATAAGGAGAAAAAAAAGTTAGTTTTATATTAAATCTCATCATAGTACAGCCATGACCACAACCCTCCAGTGGTCAAGCACCTCAGGCAAACCTAACAGACTTACATAGTTGGTTTCTGTCTCCAAACTCACCATTTTGTTCATGCTCCTCTCTCTTCTTCTTCTTCTTCTTTTTTTTTTTTTTACCTCTCTGATGTAAGCACATCCTCTGAATCAGCTGAAAGATGTAGCTTCATTCTTTTAAGAAATATATACAACTGGAAATCTCTCACCTTCCTGTCATAAGCCCTACCTACTTACCTGTATACGAAACCTCCACTCCTTCCGCAAAGAATGAAAAATCTGCCCTTGTCAAGGACACTGTCATTTGATCCTGGACCCCAGTGACTCTTGCCTTTCAAAGATCTTCCTTTGGTGTTTATTCTTTCTCTAGTATCCCATTAGTTTCTTCCTTTTTACTGAATTGTCCCTGTTTGTGTATAGACAGAGTTGTATCTTTCACCTTGAAAAAAATCCTCCCTTTAGCCTTCATTTGTCTTCAGCTAATACGCTTAATTGGGCTTCCATGGCAGCTCAGATGGTAAAGAATCTACCTACTATGTGGAGACCTGGTCTCAATTCCTGGGTTGGGAAGATTCCCTGGAGGAGAGCATGGCAACCCACTCCAGTATTCTTGTGTGGAGAATCCCCATGGACAGCAGCATTTGGTAAGCTACTTAGCTTCCATGATAATCGTCTTTTCTCTTACCTGATACTTATTGTCTCTCTGGCTTCTCCACTGGAAATTTTAAATGTTGAATTTCTTTTTTTCTTCCATTTACACACACTTGGTAGCCAATTTAATGGCTTTGAATACTCTCTATTTTCTCTAGCCCAGCTTTTCTTCAGAATTCAGTCACCTACTTAACATATCATTTGCAAGTCTAATAAATGTTTCAAGCTTAACTGTTTTTCTTCCTTTTCTTCATCTGACCTTCTCACCTCAGTAAATAAAATCAATATCCTCGGAGTTATTTAAGTTATTCTTGATTCATCTCTTGTCTTCTTTCTCCATATTCAGTATATCCATCAGAATGGTTCTTCGTTCCACCTCCAGAATATATTCTGCCTAATACTCTCTATCATTACCACTGTCACTTGAAGCCAACATACACCTGAACTACTGCTGTGGGTCCCGCAGTATTCTTTGCTTGTCTTCTCTACAAGTGTCTTTTTGCATTCACCTATTTAATTTATTCAGTACTGTCAAATAAATTACTTCTTTAAGCTGCAGAGCAGATGCACTCCACCATGTAAATATTAGTTCTTATTCAATGAAGAATTCAGGTGCAGATATCTTTATAGATGTTTCATGATTACTATAGTTAATTTGCAAAGTACTCAAAGAAACTAAGGCATGAAAAAGCACAAAGAGAACCACGAGTCTGAATCTTTTATTGTGGGGAAATAGATTTAGGTTTCCAATATTTTACACACAAATGACATTTTCACTATGGTTTTTTTGCCATGCAGAATTGAGAAGCAAGTTGATGCTAATGGTTTCTACTTAAAGGCCAAGAACATAGCCCACTGACTGTAACGAATATTGGTGCATTACCACGAATGTTAATAAACAAACAGCTAGCCCCCACTTCAACTGTACATTCCTCCTGTTTCATTTTGTTTTTTAAAAACCGGTGATTATATCAATCTCTTTATTTTCACTGTCTAGTCATGGTTACAAATGATTATAAGACTCACTGTTATTGTTTATAAACAACAATTTTTATAAATATTTAACTTGTAGGTGAGAAAAGCTGCTTGTCTTATAAGTTGAGTAGGAGAGGAAATTCAGGGTATACACTCTCTCTAGATGTGTTTCTTCAGTAAATGTTCTCATTTTGCTTCCTGACACATCTTTTGATTGATGTCAAATCAATGACCTTTAATGCATAAGAGGACACAAGAGGCTGAATAATTTTGAGATAAGACAATAAATAAAAAAATAAAGGATCTGTATGAGGGAATTGGATTCTAAAAATAGTAAGAAACAGAAGCTTGGTACTGAATTTGGCTAGAGGATGGAGATTGGGTGACAGGAATTCTGAAGTTGATCCCTTGCAGCATCTTCTCTCACTCATAAGTCTGTGGGTCTAGGAGGGTCTTCAGAGGCTCCTGTCTAACCCATGGTTCCCTTTGGCTGTGCTCACACATGTCTAGGCATCCCTGTTCATGCATTCTGTGGTCTTTTGCATGTTCACTTATCATTTCTTTGTTTCATCCTCTTTCCTGACTTCCTCATCTTCCCCAGGCCCTGGACATAACAAATTAAATTATTCCTCTATTTACTCAATTAAAAAAAAAAATCATAGGAAGGAATGTGGGACAGGAGAAAGCATTACCATAGTAAACTATCAAGTGACAGCACCTCTTAAATGTATAATGAAAAACACTTTAAAGATTTTATTTTCTAAAATTGAATTTTGGTTTCCATTCCCTGGTGAAACCAGGGAAGCAGCTTCCCTGGTGGCTCAGATGTTAAAGGAATGCAATGCAGGAGACCTGGGTCCAATCTCTTGGTCAGGAAGATCCCCTGGAGAAGGAAATGGCAACCCACTCCAGTACCCTTGCCTGGAAAATCCCATGGACCAAGGAGCCTGTTTGGCTGCAGTCACATGGGGTCTCAAAGAGTTGGACTCGATTGAGCAACTTCATTTTTCAATTCCCTAACAGTATAACTATTAACTGAAGAAGACCTCTATGGCTCTCTCTTGGCAAACTGGCTAACTAGAAGGCAAATATTTATTAAGTGGTGTGCAGATATTTTATGAAAGAATGGATTCAACTCCATATTGGATCTGTTTATTTTACTTAAATCTTTGTATGCTGTTGTTTTTGCTATAAGAAAGTGTATTCCCTGTAGCCCAAAATAAACAGGAGAGCACATTCTCAAGGCTCTGACCTTTAAAGGTATAACACTTTCCATTCAGATAGGGACAAAAAGTTGCAGAATAGTGAATAACATTTGTCTTGCTGGAGGTTTACAGTGACATTGCGATGAGTCCTGGACAGATGCAAGAATAAATCATTCTAGCACTAAGAAGTTTGCGGCAGCAAAGCACACCTCTTCCATATTTAGTATTATAAAAAGGACTATTATATTATAACAGGATATTTCCTTGGGACACTAGTCTGCCATCTTCTTGGTCTGCTGAATTTCCAAATAAAGTTTATATTTTTTGCCCTAACAAGTCTCTTGATTTATTGGCCTGTTGTGCAGTGAGCGGTAACAGCCTGGACTTAGTAACATCCTGCTTAAACTAACAGAAGAATTATTTAAAATCTCTGCTGATAATTAAATGAATTTAATATATTGAAGGATATATACAATATAACACACACAACATTTATGACTTTTAATTCTCTATTATTTAGTATTTAAAGTGAAGTTGCTCAGTTATGTCTGATATGCAACCCCATGGACTGTAGCCTACCAGGCTTCTTCATCCACGGGATTTTCCAAGCAAGACTACCAGAGCAGGTTGCCATTTCCTTCTCCAGGGGATCTTACTGATCCAGGGATCAAACCCATGTCTCCCATATCGCAGGTAGACCCTTTACCTTATGAACCACTATATTTATTTTTCTACTATATTCAGTTCAGTTCAGTTCAGTCACTCAGTCATGTCCAACTCTCTGTGACCCCATGAATCACAGCACGCCAGGCCTCCCTGTCCATCACCAACTCCTGGAGTTCACTCAGATTCATGTCCGTCGAGTCAGTGATGCCATCCAGCCATCTCATCCTCAGTCGTCCCCTTCTCCTCCTGCCCCAAATCNTTATTCAGCTTGAAATGTTCTTTTGATGAAGTAGCGAGGGAGAGAGTGTTCTCCCCGTCCTATTCCTCCGCCATCTTCACCACTTCTTCTTAGTATCTTCTGCTTCTGTTAGGTCCATACCATTTCTGTCCTTTATTGGGCCCATCTTTGCATTAAATATTCCCTCGATATATCTAATTTTCTTGAAGACATCTCTAGTCTTTCCCATTCAATTGTTTTCCTCTATTTCTTTGCATTGATCACTGAGGAACGCTTTCTTATATCTCCTTGCTATTCTTTGGAACTCTGCATTCAGATGGATATATCTTTCCTTTTCTCCTTTGCCTTTTGCTTCCCTTCTATCCACAGCTATTTTTAAGGCCTCCTCAGGCAACCATTTTGCCTTTTTGCATTTCTTTTCCTTGGTGATGATCTTGATCACTGCCGCCTGTATAACGTCACGGATCTCTGTCCATGGTTCTTCAAGAACTCTGTCTATCAGATCTAATTCCCTTAAACCTATTTGTCACTTCCATTGTATAATCATAAGGGATTTGATTTAGGTCATGCCTGAATGGTCAAGCGGTTTTACCTACTTTCTTCAATTTAAGTCTGAATTTGATAATAAGGAGTCCATGATCTAAGCCACAGTCAGCTCCCGATCTTTTTTTTTTTTTTTTTCCCTGACTGTATAGAGGTTATCCATCTTTGGCTGCAAAGGAAACATCTGTGTGGAAACCCTTTAACTAATGTCACTTTCCAAATCCCCTCATTAGGCCTTTAGGGACAGAGGGAGGACGTCCTCAACTAATAAGGTCAGGAATTCAGACAATAACATTTTCATGTGGTAGTAAACAGATAATTTTTTTTTCTTTGTGCAAGAATATCACTCTTGTAGATTTTGTGTCTTTTACAGGCTTTTCCTATAGGATTGAGGTGTTAAAATGAAAACAAGTCTTCCCAGCTTGTGAGGATGTTCTAAAACAAGGCTAGGGATCAGGAGAATGGAAAGGGGGTGTCATATCTAGGTGGGCTTTCATCTAGTGCAGGTATTGAGTTAGAGTGGAAACGGGGAGATCAGGTCCTCATGGCTACCTAAAAGTCAGGGACTGCAGTCTGGCTAGTAATAAAATATTTATGTGTCTGGAGGACAATACTCCTAGGGAATTTACCCTTATGTTACCAAAACACATTTGTGTTTGCTCACCTGAACACAGTAAAGTCAATCTACTGACCTGGATGAAGGTAGGATTCTGCTGTGATGTCATAGAAGACACAAATACCCAAAATATGCTGTAGAAAGGAAAGTAAATGCATATTTGCAGGTAGCAGGAAGTAATTAATTAAAAGATGGTTGCTCTTTGGAAGAAAACCTATGATAAAACTAGACAGCATATGAAAAAGCAGAGACATTTCTTTGCCAGAAAAATTCTGTCTAGTCAAAGTTATGTTTTTTTCCAGCAGTCATGTATGGATGTGAGAGTTGGACTATAAAAAAGGCTGAACACTGAAGAATTGATGCTTTTGAAGTATGGTGTTGATGAAGACTTTTGAGAGTCCCTTGGACTACAAGGAGATCCACCCAGTCCATTCTAAAGGAAATCAGTCCTGAATACTCATTGGAAGGACTTATGCTGAAGCTGAAACTCCAATACTTTGGCCACCTGATCATAAGAGCCGACTCCTCAGAAAAGACCCTGATGCTAGGAAATATTGAAGGCAAGAAGATAAAAGGACAACAGAGGATGAGATGATTGGATAGCATCACTGACTAAATGGACATGAGTTGAGCAAGCTCCAGGAGCTGGTGATGGACAGGCAGGCCTGGTGTGCTGCTGTCCATGGGGTCACAAAGAATCAGACACAAATGAGTGACTGAACTGAGCTGAACTGAAGAAGTAATTGTCCTGGAGTGTACTGAGTGTGTCATTACCTAGGAAACCTTAATCTTTCTGACATATCACATTAAAAAAAAAAAAAGGCAAAATAAAACAAGATACAAACTTGCTATGGAAAAATCAAAGGTATCAGTATTAAAAGGCCCTTTTAATATTTTGCCCTCTAAGTGTTATCTTGGACTATCACTATGGACTTTTTGCTATTTAATTCCTAAAACTAAGTTTTGTTTGGATCACATCTGACTTTGGGGTACTCAGAGCCTCAGTGCTCTCCACTTTTAAAGTAGTTCAGCTGCTGAAATGTAATACCCACCATGGAGGGGACTGAGTGTGCCTGTGGAGGGGTTTACAAACTCACACAGGGACAGTTTAACCCAAATTTCATCCTATTTAACGACTGTTTAAAGGGCCAACTTTTTTTTTTTTTTTAATAATGTTTCAACTCAAATAGATCCCACATCTCTTTTAGGACTGAATTGCTTTCTTTCAAATTTGTTTTTTTTTTTTTTTTTTTTTTTTTTAATGTGTGCAAAGCTATAGATCAGATACCAAGACACTCATAATAATAGAGGGAGCTTAATTTAACATCAAAGGAAAATTCACACAGGAGAAAATAAAAGCAGTGAGCAATCAAAAGCACAGAGGCTAGATATAGACACTCCTCAGGAGTAAACGCAAGAGGCTTAATGCCTTGAAGATAGTGTACCAAATCAAGGAGGAAGAAGAAAAAGTTTTATCTAAGTTAAATGAGAAATCCCTTCTTTGCTAACGTCCAATTTTGCATTCAGTATATCCTAAGGACAGACATTCCACTAGAGCAAATCTCTGTTCTTCTTTCTTTTTCTTGTTTTATGTTAACCTCATGGCATGTTATGGGGCTTCCCCAGTGGTTCAGGAGTAAAGAATCTGTCTGAAAATTCAAAAGACCCAGGTTCAATCCCTGGCCCAGGAAGATCCCATAGAGGAGGAAATGGCAACCCACTTCAGTATTCTTGACAGGATAATCTCATGGACAGAAGAGCCTGGATGTCTACAGTTCATGAGTTTGCAAAGAGCTGGACGTGACTGAAGTAACTGAGCGTACACATACATGGCATGTTTTGAGGCAGGCCTCCAAGGCATCCTTTCACGTGTGGACATGGAGACTTGGTTTGGGAGAAGAAAGACAACTTAGAGTATGATCACCTCCATGGCCTTAATCTCACAAGCAGAGTGTTCTGTTGGTGAAGCCAGGAGAATCATCAAGCACTTAATATATGTTGAGTCTATAGCAATTTGGTCAATGTCCTCCTTTGAGTCTCTAATGGCCTTGGTCAATCCTATTACTCAACCCTTTGCTTGGTTTGAGTCATTGGAGATCTGGCATGGCACAGTGGAACCATGCTAATGAGAATAACACAAGGCACTGAAACTAACAAGATCTTTTACATTTAAAAAATTTCTTGAAATCTCTGATTATGTTTGCTGTTTGTGGGTCATATATGTTCCAAGGTCTAGGGTTTAAAAAGAATCACATATTTCCCAAGTGGCCATTTGGGTGATGAGAATTCTGATAGAAATCCTAACAGATATTTATGCACATTATTTAGGTTGCTATGAGATTACCACGAGCTTGTAGTCTTTCCAGTAGCATAGCAACAATTCCAGGCATGGCTGCTCCTCAGTATAGTCAGCAAAATAGCACATTCAGTGCTTCCTTATGAGGTTTAGTGGTTGAGCCAGAGTCTGACCAACGCCTGCATGTGCACATGCTAAGTCGCATCAGTTGTATCTGACTGATAAGGTTTATACTTGACAAATTATGTTGTGAGTGGTACTAATAACATGGACAGTAACTGAACTCTGCTTAAAAGCACTTCCCCTCTTCCTAAATAATGTGCATAAACTTGCCTTTTGCTTTGTAAGTCCAACAAATGGTCTTTGTTATTATTTATATCCACACACATGAAACATACTTTATGATGTTAAGATAAAAGGGATCTTCTTATATTTCATTTAAAATGTTAGTTCCATAAATGATTAAACTTTTACTGAAGTAGGAGAGAGGTCCATTGATATATTTGTCTGGATATTAGAATTATTAATTTAATTTGCTCCCCTTTCCTGAGAGTAATATTCTAAAACAAAGCAAGACAAACCCAAACTAAATCCAACCAAAACAAGACAAAATAAAACCTGCAAGAACAACAAATAGCTAACATTTGGGAACACTTTCTACTTTCACAAAGAAAACTAAGAATCATACTGAATATCTTCATAAACCCTGTGAGGTATTATTACTTCTATTTTGCGGATACAGAAACTGAAGCTCAAAGAAATTGTGTACGCTATAAAAGCTACAGAGAAAGTTAAAGGTAGAATGTGAGTCCAGGTCTACTAGATTCCAAAGCCTATTTTACAAGCCACCTTCCCTCTTTTTCCAGGTACTGTGAATCTGTTATTGTATACCTAGTGACTGGCATAGAGCCTGATGCTTTAGGCATGTGAAAGTGAAAAGTGAAAGTGAAGTTGTTCAGTCGTGTCTGACTCTGTGACCCCATGGACTGTAGCCTACCAGGCTCCTCTGTCCATGGGATGTCCAGGCAAGAGTACTGGAGTGGGTTGCCATTTCCTTCTCCAGAGGATCTTCCTGACGGGGGATCAAACCCGGGTCCCCCACATTGTAGGCAGATGCTTTACCATCTGAACCACCAGGGACCTGTGGTTTAGGCACATATGGGAAATGCCTAAAGTGACTTGATCCTTCTCCATATAGATATTCAGTTTGTTGAATAGTTTTCCCCCAGTTCACCTAGGCACTTTAAATTACATTTGGGATTCTTTTTTTAAAAGTAAGAATTTCAGGAATTCAAACTCAATGACCCTGTAGGTTTGGTACATAGACCAATCTTGGTTGGGGACTTAGTCCATGCAGTCACAAGATAAGTTGGCAAATGGGAGAAGTGAGGGGCATGGATAAATTTGTTGTTGCCTCAGAGGTTAATGGAAAATAGTTTTGCTTTGCTGAGCATAATTCACTGCATAAGAGATGTAACAAAGTTGCTTAACAAGGTCACTCAGCTCTGGGGAGATTTTTGATCTATACTCAGTCAAATCCTTTCACCTGAAGTGGCTGGTCAGACCTTGTGAGTGGAGTCAACCAAATTAGTCATCTGAAATTCAAGTGCCTGGACTATACTTTCTTAGGATTTAATTCCTGTCACTGTCACACCCGGGAATGACACCTCTTAATTGAGTGTAGCTAGTAATGCCCAGAGACTCCTCTGTGACAAGCCTCAGAGGACAACTATTTATCTTGTTTAGATTCAAATTATTCTCTGGGGAAAGGCATTTGTGACAGCAGAAGGAGCCAGCTTTGGAAAATAAGAAGAGCTCCTACACTGTATTACTTTCTAGATAAACAAAAAAAAGCATGATTTTAAAAAAATATATATCGAAAGCGTGAACATACGGTTAAGAATTAAGACCAGCATTGTTGGTTTTAACTGCCATTAATGAGCAGAGTGCCCTGGCCCAATTCTGAGCCACTGTGACTGTGTGGTGCTTCTACCAGAGTCCAGAGTAATGGGATATTCCTGTTCGGTCATGAAGTCGTATCCCACTCTGCCACCACATGGACTGCAGCCAGGCTTCCCTGTCCTTTACTATCTCCTGGAGTTTGTTCAAACTCATGCCCACTGAGTGATGGGGAGAGATGTCAAAAACAGTCATAGTGATGTTGGATTATTTGCAGTCAGCTCCCTGGAAATCCTTTAACCTATTTTAAATATTATGATAGAGAACTGTGATGACATGTCTTGTCTGTGTGTGTGTTAGTCTCTCAATCATTTCAGACTCTTTGCGACCCCATAGACCATAACCCACCAGGCCCCTGACACTTTCATGGAATTCTCTAGACAAGAATATTGGAGTGGGTTGCCATTCCCCTCTCCAGGGGATCTTTCTGACCTAGGGATTGAACCTGGGTCTCATGCATTGCAGGTAGATTTTTCACCGGGGAAGCCTGATGACATGCCTTGCTGATTCTATTTCTGCATGTATTACAGAACACTGATTACAAACAATAATGCTAAAAAAAAAAAAAAAAAAAAGACTTGTTTTTGTAGCATCAGATCTATTGACTGCATATAGGGCAACTCAGTTCTTCAATAGCTGTCACCACCATCTTGGCTGAAGAACTGGGTTTAATTACATACTTCTGACCTGAACCAAGGAGACTGTATTGTAACTGGTCTCTCCCAACTTTTATCTCCCATGCCAATTATTCCTACTCATACTGAAATTTGAATCATAACTTTGCCTGTAACATATTTTCTGCATGTAACATTTGTATGCCTCCCTAATGCCTACAGAATGAAATATAAAATCTTAACAGAATTCCCCAGTTATTTGTCCTGTACATTTAACTATTCTGCAGTGAAATATAGATGCTTTTTCTGTGTGTAATAAATACTTTTCTTTCTTATTTTTATCTGTGCTTTTATTGTCTCCTGAAATTCTTGTTTATCCCATCTTGATTACATTCTTTCCATCTGTAAGACTATCTTTTATTTTTGAAGTTTTCCGATGCTCTCAAAAAGGTTTATTTTATTTCCTTTGAACTTATGTACTTAGCACTCTCATGGCAATTAACCTTACAGTTTATTTTTTTATTCTTTATTTATTCTATTTATATTATTTCTTATAATTTTATACCATCCTCTAATCAGGTTGCAAGTAACAGGAAGTTAGAGTTTATGTCCTATCTTTGTTTTTTATATAGTAAAATCTTAGTTGAAATGTATTGATCTCTTGTTAAGAAGACTAATTTAATTGTTCCTCTAAGTCTCCACTTGTTTCATTTTCATCTTCAGAGCTATGATACTCTGAGCAATTGCTGAGATCCAGCTTCAGCAGAGTCCAGGGATGCCCTCAGGATGAACGGTGTTGGCAAGAGCAGAGAAAACACACACACACACACACACACACACACACACACACAGAATTACATGGGGAGATCAAGCTTAGGTGAAGCAAGGCCCATAACTTTATTTTCAAAAGGAGCTTTTATATCCTGACTTGTACGTAGAGGGAAATAAAAGATGCAAGGTCATGCAGAGTCAGCCCAAACACTCCAGCAGTTTTGTCCTTATTGAAACCAGGATTTTCTTCTGTATGCCTTTCCATAAAAAATGGTCTTATGTTATATACATTATTTTCTGGCCTGGAGGCCTGTTGACATTTTATGACCCTTTTTTGATAAAGATTGATCAACCAGAAAACTTGCTTTCCCTTGAAGTGTTTTTTTTTTCTTTCTTTATATTTCTAATCTTTGTCAGACTCAGAAAGTACTAAACAAAGTTACATTCTCATGGAGCAAAGGTGCAGTGGGTTGCAACAACAACAAAAGAACTTATTAGCTCAAAGGTCTGATGTGGTTAATATCAAGGCTACTACTTGTTTTTCTTACATTCCAACTATGTTAACTAATGCACTCCTGGGCACACAGTGGATAAGGGATATGGGAACTTGGCAGCAAGCATTGACTCAACAGTGAAACTCTTCACCAGTATTATTTTAATAAAACTTTTTCACCCCTTGAAGGGCTCTATATTTTTAGAATGTTTAGGCTTCCTGTGTCATGGTTGGGATGCTGTGAACAAGCATATGCATAGTTGCAAGAGTCTGGATAAACCTGCCAAGCAAGCTAAAATGCTAACAGGGGGGTTTGAACTGAAATGCTCCTTTCATGCCCAGGAGGCTTATCAGCTAGAGTCCTAAGCTGACCTTTTCCAGAGAAAGGTGGTCGAGGATAGCCCCCGTTAATGTCAGAAGAGTTGATTAAAGGCATAATATAGTAAACAGTAGACAGACAGATTTTGGTTTGGGGTAGATGCTAGAGCAGGTTCAGGGAGTCCCCTAGTCCTGATCCGCTTTGCCTGTCAGGTCTCATCCACATGATCTTGTCATGGGTGGGATCTCCCGTGCTGGCTCCCGGCAAGCAATCTTCAGAGTATCATTGATGATAATCCAATATCTGTAAGTTGTTTTCAATAGTATAATAAATATTGATGTCTATCAAGTAATATGTTTCTAATGTTAGAAGGAACATTAAAGATCTTGGGAAAAGATTATATTTGTACCTGAATTCTCCCTTACTTTTAATTTGCTTTGTCTTCAAAAGAATTAGCCCTACTTGATTACTTATAGCATTTCAAGATACTTGAAATGTTATTCTACAAAACTAGTTATACATTATGCTTTGTTGAAAATGATAAATCAAACCAATTTTCCTGTAATTTTACATATATTACTCTGGGAGGAACTAGAAAGTGAGACTGTATCCAGTCATGCTTCTACATTTCATTTGCTGGTGTTTTCATTGATGTTTTAATTCTCAGCATTTTCTTCCAGCATTTAAATACTCCAGAGTGAAACGGAATCTGTGAATTACAGTAGTCTGAAACTATACTGAGATTCCTTTGAAGAACTGTAGCATTTCAAATGAAATTGAAATAAAAATTAATTTTAGAAGCAGTCATGTTTCAGTAGAATAAACAGGGCAAGAGCTTGCTAAATGTTCAATGGGTTCTTCAGTAGTACCAAATTCTCTCAGGTTTACTAGCCTGAATTTTAAAAATATATCTCAGAACTACAATAAAGTTTCGAGTAGAAACATAAATTGGAATTAACCTTAATTTAAAAATTACTGTTCAAAATTAGTATGTCAGCTTAAAAACAACAATTCAAACTCCCCATGTGCTATGCTGTGCTGTACTTAGTCAGTTGTGTCCAACTCTTGGTTACCTCATGGACTGGAGCCCACCACGTACCTCTGTCCATTGAGATTTTCCAGGCAAGAATACTGGAGTCAGTTGCCATGTCCTCCTCCAGGGGATCTTCCCAAACCGGGGATCAAACCCAGATCTCCCAAACTGTAGGTGGTTTCTTTACTGTCTGAGCCACCAGGGAAGTCCCAAGCTTTTCATATAAACTCTTAAATATCTAATATTGTCTTTGTCTTGTACTTGTAGAAACAAGAAAAAACTATTCATTATATGAAATTATTAATTTGCTTAACTAATCTGTGATGATATTTTATTTTGCCACTTTTATAACCCAGACACTTTTAGGGCTGTCTAGGACAACTAATTATTTTGAAGAAACAGAAAAAAAAATTCATTGTTAGACATTGACTAGATACCATTATTTTTAGACTAAGAAAGCTCTCTGAATTATAGCTTGACAGTGAGTCTATTTTTATATATCTGTAGTTACCATAAAGATAAAAAGGATATTTTGTATATATATATATATATTCCTGATGATGTTAGAACTTGTGCATTTGCCAGCCTAGTGAAGTTTTGAGGTGTTGTCATAATAGACTTTTTGTAAACTCAGATTCCACTATCACTTTACCCTTTACTGGAATATAGCAGACAAATTAATGACCTTTCAAATAAACATGAACTAATTTTAGAACAGCTTCTACGTGCTCTAGAAACTTTGAGACTTTCTGCAGGAACAGTGTTTGGAGACCAAGGCTAGCTGGTATAATTATCCACTCAGTATGCCAGGCACTCTTAGTGGGTGTTGGTTACCTGACAGCCATGTGATACTGTAGTGTGCAGAAGGTTTTGGAATGTGCTCAGGGACATTGCTTCAAAATTGTTAATATCACAAAGTAGATCTTAGAAGTAGTAAGTAGAGGTTACCATAGGACCTTCCCTTTGAGAAAGCTCACAGACCACTGATACTGGAGATGTTCATCAGGATCTTAACAGAAAAATCCCATGAAGAGAGGAGCCTGGTGGGCTCCAGTCCATGGGGTCACAAGAGTTGGACACAACTTAGTGACTAAACAACAAAATACAGCATAATGATTTGATTTTGATATATGGTGAAAAATGACAACCATAATAAGTCAACACTGATCACCATACATAGCTACAAATTTTGTTCTTGTGATTAGGACTACTTGAGATCTACTCTGTTACAAATTTCAAAGATACAATAGTGTTATTAAATATGGTCACTTTGCTATATATTTTAGTCTGATGTTTTATTTAATTATAACTGGAAGTTTATACCTTTTGATCCACTAAACATTTAATACTAGCTCCCTCTCACACCCTGCCTTTGGGAACTACCAATCTGTTCTCAGTACTTATGAGCTTGATTTTTTGTTTCTTTGTTTGTTTGTCTTTGGATTATACATACACATGATATTATACAATGCTTGTCTTTCTCTTATTTAATTTAGCATAACACCCTCAATGTCGATTCATGTTGTTGTAAATGGCAAGATTCCATTCTCTTTTTATGTCTGAATGATATGTCTGTAATATACACAGACATATTTTTATAGATGTCTATATGTAGATATTATTTTTTTAATTCAGTCGACTGACAGATACTTGTCCATACTTCAGCTATTGTAAATAATGTTAAAATAAACATAGTAGCACATTTACCTTTCAAATTAGCATTTTCTTTGGAAAAAAGAAGTGGAATTTCTGAATAATATGGTAATTCTATCTTTATGGTTTGAGAAATCTCTGTACTATTTTCCATAGTAACTGCACCAGTTTATATTCCCACCAAGTGTTTCCTTTGTACCATATCCTTGCCAAATTTGTTATTTCTTGCCTTTTTACTAACAGCCATTCTAAAAGTTNTTTTTTTTTTTTTTTTTTTTTTTTTTTTTAATGTGTGCAAAGCTATAGATCAGATACCAAGACACTCATAATAATAGAGGGAGCTTAATTTAACATCAAAGGAAAATTCACACAGGAGAAAATAAAAGCAGTGAGCAATCAAAAGCACAGAGGCTAGATATAGACACTCCTCAGGAGTAAACGCAAGAGGCTTAATGCCTTGAAGATAGTGTACCAAATCAAGGAGGAAGAAGAAAAAGTTTTATCTAAGTTAAATGAGAAATCCCTTCTTTGCTAACGTCCAATTTTGCATTCAGTATATCCTAAGGACAGACATTCCACTAGAGCAAATCTCTGTTCTTCTTTCTTTTTCTTGTTTTATGTTAACCTCATGGCATGTTATGGGGCTTCCCCAGTGGTTCAGGAGTAAAGAATCTGTCTGAAAATTCAAAAGACCCAGGTTCAATCCCTGGCCCAGGAAGATCCCATAGAGGAGGAAATGGCAACCCACTTCAGTATTCTTGACAGGATAATCTCATGGACAGAAGAGCCTGGATGTCTACAGTTCATGAGTTTGCAAAGAGCTGGACGTGACTGAAGTAACTGAGCGTACACATACATGGCATGTTTTGAGGCAGGCCTCCAAGGCATCCTTTCACGTGTGGACATGGAGACTTGGTTTGGGAGAAGAAAGACAACTTAGAGTATGATCACCTCCATGGCCTTAATCTCACAAGCAGAGTGTTCTGTTGGTGAAGCCAGGAGAATCATCAAGCACTTAATATATGTTGAGTCTATAGCAATTTGGTCAATGTCCTCCTTTGAGTCTCTAATGGCCTTGGTCAATCCTATTACTCAACCCTTTGCTTGGTTTGAGTCATTGGAGATCTGGCATGGCACAGTGGAACCATGCTAATGAGAATAACACAAGGCACTGAAACTAACAAGATCTTTTACATTTAAAAAATTTCTTGAAATCTCTGATTATGTTTGCTGTTTGTGGGTCATATATGTTCCAAGGTCTAGGGTTTAAAAAGAATCACATATTTCCCAAGTGGCCATTTGGGTGATGAGAATTCTGATAGAAATCCTAACAGATATTTATGCACATTATTTAGGTTGCTATGAGATTACCACGAGCTTGTAGTCTTTCCAGTAGCATAGCAACAATTCCAGGCATGGCTGCTCCTCAGTATAGTCAGCAAAATAGCACATTCAGTGCTTCCTTATGAGGTTTAGTGGTTGAGCCAGAGTCTGACCAACGCCTGCATGTGCACATGCTAAGTCGCATCAGTTGTATCTGACTGATAAGGTTTATACTTGACAAATTATGTTGTGAGTGGTACTAATAACATGGACAGTAACTGAACTCTGCTTAAAAGCACTTCCCCTCTTCCTAAATAATGTGCATAAACTTGCCTTTTGCTTTGTAAGTCCAACAAATGGTCTTTGTTATTATTTATATCCACACACATGAAACATACTTTATGATGTTAAGATAAAAGGGATCTTCTTATATTTCATTTAAAATGTTAGTTCCATAAATGATTAAACTTTTACTGAAGTAGGAGAGAGGTCCATTGATATATTTGTCTGGATATTAGAATTATTGATTTAATTTGCTCCCCTTTCCTGAGAGTAATATTCTAAAACAAAGCAAGACAAACCCAAACTAAATCCAACCAAAACAAGACAAAATAAAACCTGCAAGAACAACAAATAGCTAACATTTGGGAACCCTTTCTACTTTCACAAAGAAAACTAAGAATCATACTGAATATCTTCATAAACCCTGTGAGGTATTATTACTTCTATTTTGCGGATACAGAAACTGAAGCTCAAAGAAATTGTGTACGCTATAAAAGCTACAGAGAAAGTTAAAGGTAGAATGTGAGTCCAGGTCTACTAGATTCCAAAGCCTATTTTACAAGCCACCTTCCCTCTTTTTCCAGGTACTGTGAATCTGTTATTGTATACCTAGTGACTGGCATAGAGCCTGATGCTTTAGGCATGTGAAAGTGAAAAGTGAAAGTGAAGTTGTTCAGTCGTGTCTGACTCTGTGACCCCATGGACTGTAGCCTACCAGGCTCCTCTGTCCATGGGATGTCCAGGCAAGAGTACTGGAGTGGGTTGCCATTTCCTTCTCCAGAGGATCTTCCTGACGGGGGATCAAACCCGGGTCCCCCACATTGTAGGCAGATGCTTTACCATCTGAACCACCAGGGACCTGTGGTTTAGGCACATATGGGAAATGCCTAAAGTGACTTGATCCTTCTCCATATAGATATTCAGTTTGTTGAATAGTTTTCCCCCAGTTCACCTAGGCACTTTAAATTACATTTGGGATTCTTTTTTTAAAAGTAAGAATTTCAGGAATTCAAACTCAATGACCCTGTAGGTTTGGTACATAGACCAATCTTGGTTGGGGACTTAGTCCATGCAGTCACAAGATAAGTTGGCAAATGGGAGAAGTGAGGGGCATGGATAAATTTGTTGTTGCCTCAGAGGTTAATGGAAAATAGTTTTGCTTTGCTGAGCATAATTCACTGCATAAGAGATGTAACAAAGTTGCTTAACAAGGTCACTCAGCTCTGGGGAGATTTTTGATCTATACTCAGTCAAATCCTTTCACCTGAAGTGGCTGGTCAGACCTTGTGAGTGGAGTCAACCAAATTAGTCATCTGAAATTCAAGTGCCTGGACTATACTTTCTTAGGATTTAATTCCTGTCACTGTCACACCCGGGAATGACACCTCTTAATTGAGTGTAGCTAGTAATGCCCAGAGACTCCTCTGTGACAAGCCTCAGAGGACAACTATTTATCTTGTTTAGATTCAAATTATTCTCTGGGGAAAGGCATTTGTGACAGCAGAAGGAGCCAGCTTTGGAAAATAAGAAGAGCTCCTACACTGTATTACTTTCTAGATAAACAAAAAAAAGCATGATTTTAAAAAAATATATATCGAAAGCGTGAACATACGGTTAAGAATTAAGACCAGCATTGTTGGTTTTAACTGCCATTAATGAGCAGAGTGCCCTGGCCCAATTCTGAGCCACTGTGACTGTGTGGTGCTTCTACCAGAGTCCAGAGTAATGGGATATTCCTGTTCGGTCATGAAGTCGTATCCCACTCTGCCACCACATGGACTGCAGCCAGGCTTCCCTGTCCTTTACTATCTCCTGGAGTTTGTTCAAACTCATGCCCACTGAGTGATGGGGAGAGATGTCAAAAACAGTCATAGTGATGTTGGATTATTTGCAGTCAGCTCCCTGGAAATCCTTTAACCTATTTTAAATATTATGATAGAGAACTGTGATGACATGTCTTGTCTGTGTGTGTGTTAGTCTCTCAATCATTTCAGACTCTTTGCGACCCCATAGACCATAACCCACCAGGCCCCTGACACTTTCATGGAATTCTCTAGACAAGAATATTGGAGTGGGTTGCCATTCCCCTCTCCAGGGGATCTTTCTGACCTAGGGATTGAACCTGGGTCTCATGCATTGCAGGTAGATTTTTCACCGGGGAAGCCTGATGACATGCCTTGCTGATTCTATTTCTGCATGTATTACAGAACACTGATTACAAACAATAATGCTAAAAAAAAAAAAAAAAAAAAAAATTGTTTTTGTAGCATCAGATCTATTGACTGCATATAGGGCAACTCAGTTCTTCAATAGCTGTCACCACCATCTTGGCTGAAGAACTGGGTTTAATTACATACTTCTGACCTGAACCAAGGAGACTGTATTGTAACTGGTCTCTCCCAACTTTTATCTCCCATGCCAATTATTCCTACTCATACTGAAATTTGAATCATAACTTTGCCTGTAACATATTTTCTGCATGTAACATTTGTATGCCTCCCTAATGCCTACAGAATGAAATATAAAATCTTAACAGAATTCCCCAGTTATTTGTCCTGTACATTTAACTATTCTGCAGTGAAATATAGATGCTTTTTCTGTGTGTAATAAATACTTTTCTTTCTTATTTTTATCTGTGCTTTTATTGTCTCCTGAAATTCTTGTTTATCCCATCTTGATTACATTCTTTCCATCTGTAAGACTATCTTTTATTTTTGAAGTTTTCCGATGCTCTCAAAAAGGTTTATTTTATTTCCTTTGAACTTATGTACTTAGCACTCTCATGGCAATTAACCTTACAGTTTATTTTTTTATTCTTTATTTATTCTATTTATATTATTTCTTATAATTTTATACCATCCTCTAATCAGGTTGCAAGTAACAGGAAGTTAGAGTTTATGTCCTATCTTTGTTTTTTATATAGTAAAATCTTAGTTGAAATGTATTGATCTCTTGTTAAGAAGACTAATTTAATTGTTCCAAGTCTCCACTTGTTTCATTTTCATCTTCAGAGCTATGATACTCTGAGCAATTGCTGAGATCCAGCTTCAGCAGAGTCCAGGGATGCCCTCAGGATGAACGGTGTTGGCAAGAGCAGAGAAAACACACACACACACACACACACACACACACACACACAGAATTACATGGGGAGATCAAGCTTAGGTGAAGCAAGGCCCATAACTTTATTTTCAAAAGGAGCTTTTATATCCTGACTTGTACGTAGAGGGAAATAAAAGATGCAAGGTCATGCAGAGTCAGCCCAAACACTCCAGCAGTTTTGTCCTTATTGAAACCAGGATTTTCTTCTGTATGCC
Organism: Raphicerus campestris; assembly: GCA_006410735.1. Lineage (NCBI taxonomy): Eukaryota > Metazoa > Chordata > Mammalia > Artiodactyla > Bovidae > Raphicerus > Raphicerus campestris. The sequence continues at coordinate 209,225 of SJYW01053720.1, forward strand.
TTTCCATAAAAAATGGTCTTATGTTATATACATTATTTTCTGGCCTGGAGGCCTGTTGACATTTTATGACCCTTTTTTGATAAAGATTGATCAACCAGAAAACTTGCTTTCCCTTGAAGTGTTTTTTTTTTCTTTCTTTATATTTCTAATCTTTGTCAGACTCAGAAAGTACTAAACAAAGTTACATTCTCATGGAGCAAAGGTGCAGTGGGTTGCAACAACAACAAAAGAACTTATTAGCTCAAAGGTCTGATGTGGTTAATATCAAGGCTACTACTTGTTTTTCTTACATTCCAACTATGTTAACTAATGCACTCCTGGGCACACAGTGGATAAGGGATATGGGAACTTGGCAGCAAGCATTGACTCAACAGTGAAACTCTTCACCAGTATTATTTTAATAAAACTTTTTCACCCCTTGAAGGGCTCTATATTTTTAGAATGTTTAGGCTTCCTGTGTCATGGTTGGGATGCTGTGAACAAGCATATGCATAGTTGCAAGAGTCTGGATAAACCTGCCAAGCAAGCTAAAATGCTAACAGGGGGGTTTGAACTGAAATGCTCCTTTCATGCCCAGGAGGCTTATCAGCTAGAGCCCTAAGCTGACCTTTTCCAGAGAAAGGTGGTCGAGGATAGCCCCCGTTAATGTCAGAAGAGTTGATTAAAGGCATAATATAGTAAACAGTAGACAGACAGATTTTGGTTTGGGGTAGATGCTAGAGCAGGTTCAGGGAGTCCCCTAGTCCTGATCCGCTTTGCCTGTCAGGTCTCATCCACATGATCTTGTCATGGGTGGGATCTCCCGTGCTGGCTCCCGGCAAGCAATCTTCAGAGTATCATTGATGATAATCCAATATCTGTAAGTTGTTTTCAATAGTATAATAAATATTGATGTCTATCAAGTAATATGTTTCTAATGTTAGAAGGAACATTAAAGATCTTGGGAAAAGATTATATTTGTACCTGAATTCTCCCTTACTTTTAATTTGCTTTGTCTTCAAAAGAATTAGCCCTACTTGATTACTTATAGCATTTCAAGATACTTGAAATGTTATTCTACAAAACTAGTTATACATTATGCTTTGTTGAAAATGATAAATCAAACCAATTTTCCTGTAATTTTACATATATTACTCTGGGAGGAACTAGAAAGTGAGACTGTATCCAGTCACGCTTCTACATTTCATTTGCTGGTGTTTTCATTGATGTTTTAATTCTCAGCATTCTCTTCCAGCATTTAAATACTCCAGAGTGAAACGGAATCTGTGAATTACAGTAGTCTGAAACTATACTGAGATTCCTTTGAAGAACTGTAGCATTTCAAATGAAATTGAAATAAAAATTAATTTTAGAAGCAGTCATGTTTCAGTAGAATAAACAGGGCAAGAGCTTGCTAAATGTTCAATGGGTTCTTCAGTAGTACCAAATTCTCTCAGGTTTACTAGCCTGAATTTTAAAAATATATCTCAGAACTACAATAAAGTTTCGAGTAGAAACATAAATTGGAATTAACCTTAATTTAAAAATTACTGTTCAAAATTAGTATGTCAGCTTAAAAACAACAATTCAAACTCCCCATGTGCTATGCTGTGCTGTACTTAGTCAGTTGTGTCCAACTCTTGGTTACCTCATGGACTGGAGCCCACCACGTACCTCTGTCCATTGAGATTTTCCAGGCAAGAATACTGGAGTCAGTTGCCATGTCCTCCTCCAGGGGATCTTCCCAAACCGGGGATCAAACCCAGATCTCCCAAACTGTAGGTGGTTTCTTTACTGTCTGAGCCACCAGGGAAGTCCCAAGCTTTTCATATAAACTCTTAAATATCTAATATTGTCTTTGTCTTGTACTTGTAGAAACAAGAAAAAACTATTCATTATATGAAATTATTAATTTGCTTAACTAATCTGTGATGATATTTTATTTTGCCACTTTTATAACCCAGACACTTTTAGGGCTGTCTAGGACAACTAATTATTTTGAAGAAACAGAAAAAAAAATTCATTGTTAGACATTGACTAGATACCATTATTTTTAGACTAAGAAAGCTCTCTGAATTATAGCTTGACAGTGAGTCTATTTTTATATATCTGTAGTTACCATAAAGATAAAAAGGATATTTTGTATATATATATATATATTCCTGATGATGTTAGAACTTGTGCATTTGCCAGCCTAGTGAAGTTTTGAGGTGTTGTCATAATAGACTTTTTGTAAACTCAGATTCCACTATCACTTTACCCTTTACTGGAATATAGCAGACAAATTAATGACCTTTCAAATAAACATGAACTAATTTTAGAACAGCTTCTACGTGCTCTAGAAACTTTGAGACTTTCTGCAGGAACAGTGTTTGGAGACCAAGGCTAGCTGGTATAATTATCCACTCAGTATGCCAGGCACTCTTAGTGGGTGTTGGTTACCTGACAGCCATGTGATACTGTAGTGTGCAGAAGGTTTTGGAATGTGCTCAGGGACATTGCTTCAAAATTGTTAATATCACAAAGTAGATCTTAGAAGTAGTAAGTAGAGGTTACCATAGGACCTTCCCTTTGAGAAAGCTCACAGACCACTGATACTGGAGATGTTCATCAGGATCTTAACAGAAAAATCCCATGAAGAGAGGAGCCTGGTGGGCTCCAGTCCATGGGGTCACAAGAGTTGGACACAACTTAGTGACTAAACAACAAAATACAGCATAATGATTTGATTTTGATATATGGTGAAAAATGACAACCATAATAAGTCAACACTGATCACCATACATAGCTACAAATTTTGTTCTTGTGATTAGGACTACTTGAGATCTACTCTGTTACAAATTTCAAAGATACAATAGTGTTATTAAATATGGTCACTTTGCTATATATTTTAGTCTGATGTTTTATTTAATTATAACTGGAAGTTTATACCTTTTGATCCACTAAACATTTAATACTAGCTCCCTCTCACACCCTGCCTTTGGGAACTACCAATCTGTTCTCAGTACTTATGAGCTTGATTTTTTTGTTTCTTTGTTTGTTTGTCTTTGGATTATACATACACATGATATTATACAATGCTTGTCTTTCTCTTATTTAATTTAGCATAACACCCTCAATGTCGATTCATGTTGTTGTAAATGGCAAGATTCCATTCTCTTTTTATGTCTGAATGATATGTCTGTAATATACACAGACATATTTTTATAGATGTCTATATGTAGATATTATTTTTTTTAATTCAGTCGACTGACAGATACTTGTCCATACTTCAGCTATTGTAAATAATGTTAAAATAAACATAGTAGCACATTTACCTTTCAAATTAGCATTTTCTTTGGAAAAAAGAAGTGGAATTTCTGAATAATATGGTAATTCTATCTTTATGGTTTGAGAAATCTCTGTACTATTTTCCATAGTAACTGCACCAGTTTATATTCCCACCAAGTGTTTCCTTTGTACCATATCCTTGCCAAATTTGTTATTTCTTGCCTTTTTACTAACAGCCATTCTAAAAGTTGAGCAATGATTTATCATTGTTATTTTGACTGTCAGTTCCAAGATTACTTGTATTAGGAGCATCTGTTCATGTATCTGTTGGATAAATAATGTTTGAGTATTTGTTTTAAAGACCAATTATTTATCTCAATTGTTATAAAATTATTTTAAAAATGCATAGTTTGCAATGTTTCAATGTACTGAAAACAATCTCAACTTTATTTTATTTTATTTTTTAAATACTTATTCTACTTTACAATACTGTATTGGTTTTGTCATCCATTGACATGAATCAGCCACAAGTGTACACGATCTCCCAATGCTGAAGCCCCCTCCCACCTCCCACTCCACACCATCTCCCCGGATCATCCCATACACCAGCCCCAAGCATCCTGTATCCTGTATTGAACATAGACAGGCACTTCGTTTCTTATATGATAGTATACATGTTTCAGTGTCATTCTCCCAAATCACCCCACCCTCTCCCTCTCCCTCAGAGGCCAAAAGTCCGTTCTATACCTCTGTGTCTCTTTTGTTGTCTCACATACAGGGTCATTGTTACTATCTTTCTAAATTCCATATATATGTGTCAGTATACTGTATTGGTGTTTTTCTTTCTGATTTACTTCACTCTGTATAATCAGCTCCAGTTTCATCCATCTCATTAGAACTGAGTCAAATTTATTCTTTTTAAGGGCTGAGTAATACTCCATTGTGTATATGTACCAC
>SJYW01053720.1:219777-238139 GCA_006410735.1 Raphicerus campestris
TTTACAATACTGTATTGGTTTTGCCATACATTGACATGAATCAGCCACAGGTGTACACGATCTCCCAATGCCGAAGCCCCCTCCCACCTCCCACTCCACACCATCTCCCCGGATCATCCCATACACCAGCCCCAAGCATCCTGTATCCTGTATTGAACATAGACAGGCACTTCGTTTCTTATATGATAGTATACATGTTTCAGTGTCATTCTCCCAAATCACCCCACCCTCTCCCTCTCCCTCAGAGGCCAAAAGTCCGTTCTATACCTCTGTGTCTCTTTTGTTGTCTCACATACAGGGTCATTGTTACTATCTTTCTAAATTCCATATATATGTGTCAGTATACTGTATTGGTGTTTTTCTTTCTGATTTACTTCAATCTGTATAATCAGCTCCAGTTTCATCCATCTCATTAGAACTGAGTTAAATTTATTATTTTTAAGGGCTGAGTAATATTCCATTGTGTATATGTACCACAGCTTTCTTATCCATTCATCTGCTGATGAACATCTAGGTTGTTTCCATGTCCTGGCAATTACAAACAATGCTGCAATAAACATTGGAGTACATGTGTCTCTTTCAATTCTGGTTTCCTTGGTGTGTATGCCCAGCAGTAGGATTGCAGGGTCTTAAGGCAGTTCTATTTGCAATTTTTTAAGGAATGTCCACATTGTTTTCCATAATGGCTGTACTAGTTTGCATTCCCACCAACAGTGTAAGACGGTTCCCTTTTCTCCACATCCTCTCCAGCATTTATTGCTTGTAGACTTTTGGATCGCTGCCATTCTGACTGGTGTGATGTGGTACCTCACTGTGGTCTTGATTTGCATTTTTCTGATAATGAGTGATGTTGAGCATCTTTTCATGTGTTTGTTAGCCATCCGTATGTCTTCTTTGGAGAAATGCCTATTTAGAACTCAAAATGGATTAAAGATCTAAACGCAAGACCAGAAACAATAAAATTTCTAGAGGAGAACATAGGCAAAACACTCTCTGACATAAATCACAGCAGGATCCTCTATGATCCACCTCCCAGTATACTGGAAACAAAAGCAAAAGTAAACAAATGGGATTTAATTAAAATTAAAAGCTTCTGCACAACAAAGGAAACTATAAGTATGGTGAAAAGACAGCCTTCTGAATGGGAGAAAACAATAGCAAACGAAGCAAATGACAAACACAGTCTCAAAGATATACCAGCAACTTATGCAGCTCAATTCCAGAAAAATAAACAATCCAATCAAAAAATGGGCCAAGAACTAAATAGGCATTTCTCCAAAGAAGACTTACGGATGGCTAACAAACTTTTATTTTCTTATAAAAATCAGACTATTCTTTCAGTATATTGAAAGTAATTTGATATTTCTGGTGATCAAAGCTAAACCAGATTAGATCTGATAGACAGACTGTCTGAAGAAATATGGAAGGAGGTTCATGACATTGTACAGGAGGCAGAGATCAAGAAGATCTCCAAGAAAAAGAACTGCAAAAAAGCAAAATGGTTGTTTGAGGAGGCCTTACAAATAGCTGCAAAAAGAAGAGAAGTAAAAGGTAAAGGAGAAATGAAAGATACACCCATTTGATGGTAGAGTTCCAAAGAATAGCAAGGAGAGATAAGAAAGCCTTCCTCAGTGACCAATGCAAAGAAATGGAGGAAAACAATAGAAAGGGAAGGTCTAGAGATCTCTTCAAGAAAATTAGTGATGACAAGGGAACATTTCATGTAAAGGTGGGCCCAATGAAGAACAAAAAATGGTATGGACATAACAGAAGCATAAGATATTAAGAAGAGGTGGTAAGAATACACAGAAGAATTGTACAAAAAGATCTACACAACCCAGATAATCATGGTGATATGATCACTCACGTAGAGCCAGACATCTTGGAATGCAGTCAAGTGGGGCTTAGGAAGGATTACTATGAACAAAGCTAGTGGAGGTGATGGAATTTCAGTTGAGCTATTTCAAATTCTAAAATATGATGCTGTGAAAGTGCTGCACTCAGTGTGACAGCAAATTTGGAAGACCCAGTAGTAGCCACAGGACTGGAAAAAATAAGTTTTCATTCTAATCCCAAAGAAAGGCAATCCCAAATAATGCTCAAAATATCACACTATTGCACTATCTCAAACTAGTAAAATCATGCTCAAAATTCTCCAAGCCAGTCTTCAACAGTACATGAACCATGAACTTCCAGATGTTCAAGCTGTATTCAAGCTGTATTCAGCAGAGGAACCAGAGATCAAATTGCCAACATATGTTGGATCACCAAAAAAGCAAAGCCTTTGACTGTGTGGATCACAACAAACTCTAGAAAATTCTTAAAGAGATGATATTACCAGACTGCCTGACCTGCTTCTTGAGAAATATGTATGCAGGTCAAGAAGCAACAGTTAGAACTGGACTTAGAAAAACAGAATGGTTTCAAATAGGGGAAGGCATATGTCAAGGCTGTATATTTTTACCCTGTTTATTTAAATTATATACAGAGTACATAATGAGAAATTGTGGGCTGGATGAAACAAAAGCTGAAGCCAAGATTGCCAGGAGAAATATCAATAATCTCAGATATGCAGATGACACCACCCTTATGGCAGAAAGTGAAGAAAAACTAAAGAGCCTCTTGATGAAAGTGAAAGACGAGACTGAAAAAGTTGGCTTAAAATTCAGCATCCAAAAAATTAAGATAATGGCATTCAGTCCCGTCACTTCATGGCAAACAGATGGGAAAACAATGCACACAGTGAGAGGCTTTATTTTCTGGGCTCCAAAATCACTGCAGATGGTGAATTCAGCCACGAAATTAAGACTCTTGCTCCTTGGGAAAAAAGTTATGACCAACCTAGACAGTATATTAAAAAGCAGAGAGATTACTTTGCCAACAAATGTTCACCTAGTAAAGCTATGGTTTTTCCAGTAGTCATGTTATGGTGTGAAAGTTGGACTATAAACAAAGCTGAAAACTGAACAACTGATCCTTTTGTACTGTGGTATTGGAGAAGACTCTTTAAAGTCCCTTGGACAGCAAGGAGATACAACCAGTCCATTCTAAAGGAAATCAGTCCTGAATATCCTTTGGAAAGACTGATGCTGAAGCTGAAGCTCCAACACTTTGGCCCCCTGATGTGAAGAACTGACTCATTTGTAAAGATCCTGATGCTACGAAAGATGGAATGTTTGAGGAGAAGTGCACGACAGAGGATGAGATGGTTGGATGACATCACTGGACATCACATTAATGGACATGAGTTTCAGTAAACTCTGGGTGTCGGTGATGGACAGGGAGGCATTGCATGCTGCAGTTAATGAGTTTGCAAAGAGTAGGACACGACTGAGTGACTGAACTGAATTGAACTGAAGCCAAAGATTCATGGAAATAAAAAGATAACATTATAAACATCAGTATATCACAATGTGAATAGTGGATAGAAAACATCTTGGAATGTGAAGTCAAGTGGGCATTAGAAAGCATCACTACGAACAAAGCTAGTGGAGGTGATGGAATTCCAGTTGAGCTGTTTCAAATCCTGAAAGATGATGCTGTGAAAGTGCTGCACTCAATATGCCAACAAATTTGGAAAACTCAGCAGTGGCCACAGGACTGGAAAAGGTCAGTGTTCATTCCAATCCCAAAGAAAGGCAATGCCAAAGAGTGCTCAAACTACCTGAACTCCCTGATGTTCAAGCTGGTTTTAGAAAAGGCAGAGGAACCAGAGATCAAATTGCCAACATCCACTGGATCATCGAAAAAGCAAGACAGTTCCAGAAAAAGATCTATTTCTGCTTTATTGATTATGCCAAAGCCTTTGACTGTGTGCATCACATTCAACTATGGAAAATTCTGAAAGAGATGGGAATACCAAACCACGTGACCTGCCTCTTGAGAAATTTGTATGCACGTCAGGAAGCAACAGTTAGAACTAGACATGGAACAACAGACTGGTTCCAAATAGGAAAAGGAGTATGTCAAGGCTGTATACTGTCACCCTGCTTATTTAACTTATATGTAGAGTATGTCATGAGAAATGCTAGACTGGAAGAAACACAAGTTGGAATCAAGATTGCCAGGAGAAATATCAATAACCTCAGATATATAGATGACACCACCCTTATGAGAGAAAGTGAAGAGGAACTAAAGAACTTTTTGATGAAAGTGAAAGAGGAGAGTGAAAAAGTTGGCTTAAAGCTCAGCATTCAGAAAACGAAGATCATGGCATCTGGTCCCATCACTTCATGGGAAATATATGGGGAAAGAGTGGAAACAGTGTCAGACTTTTTTTGGGGGGGGAGGGGACTCCAAAATCACTGCAGATGGTGACTGCAGCCATGAAATTAAAAGACGCTTACTCCTTGGAAGAAAAGTTATGACCAACCTNGACAGAGGATGAGATGGTTGGATGACATCACTGGACATCACATTAATGGACATGAGTTTCAGTAAACTCTGGGTGTCGGTGATGGACAGGGAGGCATTGCATGCTGCAGTTAATGAGTTTGCAAAGAGTAGGACACGACTGAGTGACTGAACTGAATTGAACTGAAGCCAAAGATTCATGGAAATAAAAAGATAACATTATAAACATCAGTATATCACAATGTGAATAGTGGATAGAAATTGTTTATTACACTATATTTTTGTTCATAGGCATTTCATATAGATTTCTCTGAGTTAGTTATATGTTAAAAGGACTTTTGCTTGTCTATCGTTTGGTCAGAGATCTAGGGGAAAAAAAGTGAAACTCTCTATTGTGTAGCTAAAGAGAGTTTGCTGTTCAATCTTTAAGTCATGCCTGACTGTAATCCCATGGACTGCAGTATGCCAAGTTTCTCTGAACTGTACAAAAAAGATCTTCACGACCCAGATAATCATGATGATGTGATCACTAATCTAGAGCCAGACATCTTGGAATGTGAAGTCAAGTGGGCCTTAGAAAGCATCACTANGTATAGAGTACTATTTCAGGCATTCGTTTCCAAACTTTTTAGGAAAAAGACTTTTAAATGTGTAAACCTTTGAAAATACTTGGAGGATGTAGCCTCATTCCCCACTCACCACTATGGAAAAGACAAGGCTCCCTTTTGTACTTCCATAACTGGTGGCCAGGTATCTTTTTTGTTTTCTGCAAAGAGCATCAGAACATGTATGAGACATACTTCTTCCTGGCTTTTGATTTATACAAATGTTTAAATGACAAAACTGTCATTAGCCAGTCTTACATCTGAGTTTTTCCCTAATGTCTGCAGAATATTTCTCTCTGGATGTCTTTCTATGAACTCCAGTTAAACATATCCATCCCCCCATTTCCTGCAAAGGTACTCGTTCCAGCTTCCCCTCCATTTTATTATGTTGCTTTTTATTCACCCAGGTCTCTAGGCCCAAATCATCTTACTTTCCAATTCATTGTCTAAGACCTTTTAATTCTTTCCTTTTCTATCTCAGATTTACTATTTCTCAGGTTCTGTTATCATCAGTAGTTGATAACTACTGATAATCTGGTATAATTATTAGTGTGCTAGATGAGCGGGGACTGAGAACTAGAAGATGTGGTCATTGTCTTCATGGAGCTCAATATCTAGTTGAGAAGACAATTTATATTCACGAAAATAGTGAACAATACTAGGTAGTATATAATTAAATGCTAAGTTGGAAAGTACAGAGTTTTAAATGCTGGAAGTTAGAGGAAAGAAAGGATAAAATGAAGGCCTGAATTGTAAGAGAAAAGTTAATTGTAGAATTGAGATTTGAACTTAGTCTTGAAACAAAGAAGGTTGGAATTAAATAGGCATTTAAAATAAGGAGAAGGCATGGATAATCAGTGATTATATTGAGCATATGATTTTTGGAAAACTTTTGAGTCTCTTTATGTGAAGGACTAGGGAGAAATAAGAATTAGAGAAGTTCATGACAGCTTTGAGTTTGACTATAAGACTACCAGAAGAATCTTTCAAAAATAACATTTGAATTTAGTTTATTGCCCAACTCAGAAATCTCTGGAGGCTTCCTTTTCCTTTTGATTCTGATCCAAACTGCTTTGCTATTCTAGCTGCTCTTTGATCTACACCAGCCTTTCTTCACCAAGACTCATGCATGCCTACAACTTGCTTTATTTGTGTTTTGGCTTATGCTTTCCACTTCCTTGTGAAAGGTCTGCCTGATTTCTTTCCATTCCTTCTTCAAGTCCTATCTCTAGGCTTTCTGCCTCTTGAAGCTCTAATGACTCCCACGCAATGACATAGCTTTCCTACCTGGATTCCTCCTAAGCCTATTTTCTGTTGGAAATATTTCCAAATTTAATCATGTGCCTTTTGTTTTCCAATAAATTAGAGTTACGTACATTCCTCTTTCTCTTTGATAAGGTGGTAAATCCTTTGAAGGTTAGATTATATTTTATATTTTATTGTTCCTCTTTGTGCTGTATACTCCTCTGGGTATATACTCTATGTTGAGTTGGTAGCTTTTAAAGGAATGTTTTTTTCTTTTTAATTTCAAATATTGCTGTTTTGTAATATTAGAACTACTTTGTATAAATGTGCCTAATGTCATGCCTGACAGATAGTACAACCCTTAGTGATGGTGGAATCCAAACTTGTAGTGGATCCCAAGTCAAATAGCATTTTTTCTGCTCTTTCATGGAAAGTGGAAAATAAGAGCAAAAGCACTGAATCCAGGTTTTCTGAGATACTTTCTGCTATATTTAAGTCTTTCCTTAATCTAGGTCCTTAAGTATATATTATTCATTTACCTTATGTAGTGTTTCCTAAATAATTTGAGTTAGTGTGTGTGCTCAGTCACTCAGTCATGTCCAGCTCCTTGCGATCCCATGCACTGTAGGCTGCCAGGCCCCTTTGTTCATGGGATTTACCCAGGTAAGAATACTGGAGTGCACTGCCATTTCCTACTCCAGAGGATATTTCTCACCCAGGGATCCAACCTGCGTCTCCTGCATTGATTGGCAGGCAGATTCTTTACCACTGAGCTACCTGGGAAACCCAGTTTATATTAGTAGATGAAAATAAATTGTGTGTGTTAATTGAGGCTTAAGATGAAAGACTATAGTGTTTTAGAAAGATTAATCCTTGTCCAACTCTAATTGATGTGTGTTGTCACTCTTCCTGCCTGAGTTTTAAAGTTTTAGTAAAATATCTGTAAGTGAAGAAATCATCTGCTATAGTTGGAATTGAACTTAAGAAGATATTTGAACATCCATAAACCAGATCTTGAATTGGCCTAATAATACTTGGTTTAAGGAAATTGGATCAAGCTAGAAATGACATTTATTAGTTTAATTTTTATCATTTAACATCCTCTTAAAATCTGAAATGACTTTTAAAACAAAGTTTTAAGTTACTATTTTAAATAATAATTCACCTACCTCATTTAGAAATTTGTAAGATGATTTGAGAGTGTTTTATTTGTATTTACTAACATCTCAATTTTCTGATTGGTTGTATAGTTTCAGTAAGACAGAAAACTATAAAAAATTGTGAATACTTGGATTTAGAAATGTATTAGCGTTATCTTACCTGTCTTTGTTTTGAGAGAATGGCTATTCAGCAATGTTTGTAGCTAATCTGGAGTTAATCTGTGTAGCTAATCTGTATATTCATGCATGAGAGAGAGACTTATTTCTTCAGTTAACCAAAATAAAGCCATAAAAAAGCAGTTGTGGGAGGCAGGCTGGATCTTCTTCAACAACAGTTTATGTTAGTTTATATAATTTCTTCTGAGAGGTGACAGNGACTGTGAAGAAGGCTGAGTGCTGAAGAATTGATGTTTTTGAACTGTGGTGTTGGAGAAGACTCTTGAGAATCCCTCGGACTGCAAGGAGATCCAACCAGTCCATTCTGAAGGAGATCAGCCCTGGGATTTCTTTGGAAGGACTGATGCTAGAGCTGAAATTCCAGTACTTTGGCCAACTCATGTGAAGAGTTGACTCATTGGAAAAGTCTCTGATGCTGGGAGGGATTGGGGCAGGAGGAGAAGGGGACGACCAAGCATGAGATGGCTGGATGGCATCACGGACTCGATGGACCTAAGTCTGAGTGAACTCCTAGAGATGGTGATGAACAGGGAGTCCTGGCATGCTGCGATTCATGGGGTCGCAAAGAGTCGGACACGACTAAGCAAGTGAACTGAACTGAACTGAACTGTCTCCCAGAGTTTGCTAAAACTCATGTCCATTGAGTTGGTAATTCTGTCCAATCATCTTATCCTCTGCTGCCCCCTATTCCTCCTGCCCTCAATCTTTCCCAGCATCAGAGTCATTTCCAGTTTGTTAGCTCTTTGCATCAGGTGGCCAAAATATTGAAGATTCAGCTTCAGCATCAATCCTTCTAATGAATATCCAGGATTGATATCTTTTGGCATTGATATCTTTGATCTCCTTGTTGTCCAAGGGACTGTCAAGAGTCTTTTCCAGCACTACAATTCAAAAGCATCAATTCTTTGTCACTCAGTCTAATTTATGGTCCAACTTTCACATCTGTACATGACTACTGAAAAACAAACAAACAAACAAAACATAGCTTTGATTATACAGACCTTTGTTGGAAAAGTAATGTCTCTGCTTTTTAACATGCTGTCTAGGTTTGTTGTATCTTTTCTTCCAAGGGGGGAGTGATTTTTAATTTTTTGTCTACCTTCACCATCTGCAGTGATTTTGGAGCCCAATAAAAGAAAATTTGTTGTTGTTTCCCCTTTTCCCCCATCCATTTTCCATGAAATGATGGGTTTGGGTGCTGTGATCTTCATTTATTGAATTCTGAGTTTTAAGTTAGATTTTTCACTCTCCTCTGTCATCTTCATCAAGAAGCTTTTTATTTCCTCTTCATTTTCTGCCAGTAGAGTGCATATCTGAGATTGTTGATATTTTTCCCTACAATCTTGACTCCAGTTTGTGATTCATCCAGTTCAGCATTTCACATCATGTACTAGGCTTATAAGTTAAATAAGCAGGATGACAATATACAGCCTTGATGTATTTGTCTTTCCTAGTTTTAAACCACTCCATTGGTCCACGTCTGGTTCTAACTGTTACTTGTTGACCTGCATACTGGTTTTTCAGGAGACAGGTAAGGTGGTCTGGTATTCCCACTTCTTTAGGAACAGAATTTAGTGAAGACATATTTTTGAAGCTGTGAACATCTTTAAATAGCCAATAAAAATTTTAATAGTAACTGTGGGCAACTATTACTATCTTCAACCTGATGAGGAATTAAAGGGAGCTTTTTACTGGAACCATGGAGAACTGCAGTTGCAAGAAACAATGTAGCTGCTGTCAACTGTGTTGGCACAGAAGGAAACAGGAGAGGAAATGCATTCTCACTTCCAACAATATTCCAGTATCCTGCTGTGTCCTCCATTGAGCAAATAAAAATCCGTTGGACAAACCTAACCAGAAGTCAGAGGCAAAGGAATCAGTTGATATGATTCTGAGGGTCAGCTTTCTGGAGCACAGATCAGGGTGGCAACGGATAGAGTATGGATCAGTTAAGGAAAACAGAAATGCCAGCACATCTACTATATTACTGATCTTTTAAATACTGACAATGCTCTTATTCATTCATGTGAATTAGTAGAAAATCTGGCCAAAATCTCAATATCTTAAAAATTCCTATTTTAAGAGTGTGTTATAAGAAAGTGGCATGAAAAAGAGTTTTTCAGTCATATCCACTATTTGTAAACACATAGACTGTAACCCACTAGTCTCCTCTGTGCATAGAATTCTCCGGGAAAGAATACTGGAGTGGGTAGTCACTAACTTCTCCAGGGGATCTTCCTGACTCAGGGACAAACTCAGATCCCCTGCATTGCTCTGCACAGCTGTGACTCTGTTCTTGAAGGACTCATGAACAAACTCACTCATTCTAAGTCCAACCATCGAGGCAGCAGCTTCAAAAGCATCTGTGTCATATGTGGAGTTCATTGTCTAATTTCAGGGCATGTTCTAGAGGCACTAAGATGTGGGAGAACTTTTTCCAGAAATAGAAATATGGTGGGTTCCATTTTAAAAATATTCCTCACTTAGCTTGTCCAACTATTTTTGTTACTCTTGATCAAACTAACTGACATCATGCCTTATCCTAGCATTCTCCTGAGAACCTTTCCCACTCAACCTATCCACCCAAGCCAGCCTCTCCAAAGCAGTTTCTGCTTCACCTTACCTGAAATGCAGCCGCAGCTGGCAACCCTTCAAAGCAGCTTCAGCTTTGGTGGGCCAGCCATGCAGACCAGAGGCCAGTCTAGCACATCAACATGCCTGAAACCGTTGTAGCCAGACTGTTCAGCCAGGCAATTCAGATGCCAGCCCCACTCCTCTAGGGTATGTGCAGTGGTCACAGCCAAGCTATGCAGCTAACTGAGCCAGGGTCACTCCCTCCTCCATTAGCACATCTATAGCAATCATAGCCAAAACGCAACAGAATTTGTACAAACTTCACAGAGGATACTCCTGGACACTTAGATTTGTTGATCAGGGAGGATTGTGCCATTGGGTCCCACGGGATATGTTATTCATAAGGCCACTGTTTCAACATTGGGAGATGTAATTGATACATCTAATATATAGAAACAAACAGAACTAGGCAAAATGAGGATACACAGGAATACCTTTCAAACAAAAGAGCAAAATAAAATTTCAGGAAAACATTTAACCAAAGCAAAGATAATATACCAATCAAAACAAAGTGACTTACACAAAACAACCAACCAAGACTAAATAATACAATAAGTGAAATGAAAAATATACTAGAGTGACTCAAAAGCAGATTAGAGGATACAGAGTAATAAATCAGTAATCTGGAAGAGACAGCAGAAATCACTCAGTAAGAGCACAAAAGGAAAAAAGAGTGGGGAAAAACATAGTTTAATGGACCTCTGAGATAATATGAAGCACACTAGCATTTGCATTATAGGAATCCTAGAAGGAGAATATAGAAGTAAAGGAACATAAATCCTATTTAAAGAAATAATGTCTAGAAGTATGCTTAACCTAGCAAAGGAAACAGATATCAAAATCCAGAGAGCATTGAGAATGCCAAACAAGATGAACTCACAGAGACACAAGCTAAGACTCATGATAACTGAAATTTAAAATCTAAAGACTAAAATTTAAAAGCTGTAGAAGAAAAATAGTTATGCACAAAAGAATGGCCATAACAATATAGACTGATATTTTCATCAGAAACCATAAGGACCAGATGGATCTGATACAATACATTCAAAGTGATGAAAGGAAAAAGAAGCACTTATAATCAAGAACACTCAACCCAGCAAGATTATCATCAGAACTGAAGGAAGATACTTTTCCCAGACAAACAAAATCAAGAGGAGTTGATCATCACTAAACTAGACTTACAAATGTTAAAAGAATATCAGTTTAGTTCAATCACTCAATCGTGTCTGAGACTGCAACCCCATAGACTACAGCATGCCAGGCTTCTCTGTCCATCACCAACTCCTGGAGCTTGCTCAAACTCATGTCCATTGAGTAGATGATGTCATCCAACCCTCTCATCCTCTGTCATTCCCTTCTCCTGCTTTCAATCTTTCCCAACATCAGGGGCTTTTTCCAGTTCTTCATATCAGGTGGCCAGAGTATTGGAGTTTCACCTTCAGCATCAGTCCCTCCAATGAGTATTCAGGACTGATTTTCTTTAGGATGGACTGGTTGGATCTCCTTTCAGTCCAAGAGACTCTCAAGAGTCTTCTCCAATACCACACTTCAAAAGCATCAGTCCTTCAGCACTCAATTTTCTTTATGGTCCAACTTTCACATCCATACATGAATACTGGAAAAAACATAGCTTTGACTAGATGGACCTTTATTGGCAAAGTAATGTCTTTGCTTTGTATTAGGCTTTCTAGGTTGGTTATAGCTTTTCTTCCAAGGAGCAAGCATCTTTTAATTTCACAGCTGCAGTCACCATCTGTAGTGATTTTGGAGCCCCTCCAGGCCTCCTACGGCCCACCCCCCCTCCAAATAAATAAATAAAAGTCTATCACTGTTTCCACTGTTTCCCCATCTATCTGTCATGAAGTAATGGGACCAGATGCCATGATCTTAGTTTCATGAATACTGAGTTTTAAGCCAACTTTTCCACTCTCCTCTTTCACTTTGATCAAGAGGCTGTTTTGTTCTTCTTCACTTTCTGCCATAAGGGTAGTGTCATCTGCTTATCTGAGGTTATAAAATAACTTATTCACATGGGGAACAAAAGGCCCAGATAAAGATAAGAAAATTATCAAAGAAATAATTTCATTGTTAAAAGCAAACATGCCATAAATGAGTGAATCAATCATCTATAAAGCTAGTGTAAATGTTTAAAAACAATAGTAATAAAGTTGAAGTATGGAAAGTGGCAGAGGAGTAAAATGGAGAGATTCCCAGCATCCTCACAAAAACATCAAAAACTCATCAAGATATGGAACAACTACTACAAAGCAACCTGTAGGTGACAGCAGAAGACCTCAGGCCTTCAGAGGGGTAGGCTAACCTCCCTGGAATGAGGTAGAAGAGAGGATGGAGACATAAAAAGGGGGAAAGATGGAAAACTAATGGATGGGAGCTTGTGCCCCAAGGGAGGGAAGGAGTCCTGAAGCAAGAGGAATCCTCATGCACTGGGAAGCTCCCTCACAGGTAGGCTTAATGGGGAGCTGTGTAATCTTGAAAAACTGGGCAAAACAAGGACTTAGAGGGCAGAAAACGGAGAAAGTTGCACATCTCAGCCCATAAACAGCCCACAGACTGTAGCCCCAACCAGATGGTGGGCTCAGGGGACTGAGAGAAGCCCACAGAAGTACTGCAGCACAGAGAGTGTGCACGGTGTGCTGAGAGAGGTGCAGTACACAAAACCTCTCCAGTGCACACAAACCTCATGGCATAGAGGACAGGCCTTGGAGGCCTAGAAAAGCATGGCATGTAAAACTTTCCAGCCCACAGATATCTCGTGGTACAAAGGTTAGACTTGGGTAGCTGAAAGAAAAACATGCAATCTCTATGACATACAGGCCAGGCCAATGAAATGAGACAAGTGTACCCAAGCCCCATGAAACAGAGGGCAAGCTCAGGCTGCTGACAGAGGCCTACACAAGTCTCTGCAGTGCAGAGAGCAGGGTTGGGGAGCCAAGAAAAGATCCACACAAGCTCCTAAGAAACAAGGTTCAGCCTTCACTGCAAGGAGGTACCAGGGAACAGAAACACCAGGAAAGATTCCAGGGAGGAGGGGGCTGACAATGGTGAAGATACGCTGAGAGGGCCACTTTGTTGCAACTGCAGAAATAGACATGTCTAACACTGCCAAAGCCAGAAGATCTGCCCAAAGACTGAACCCATAGACATCTCAAAACTGAACACTGCACTGTCCTTCAGAGAGATGAGATACAGCTCTATCAACTAGAACACAGGCACAAGCTGCCTCAAACCAGGAAAATATCACAGGACAGTAATCCAACCCCATGCCCAGGGGCAGACTCTACAAAAAAGAACTATGACCTTGAGAAGTTTTTTCTTCTTTTTTCTTCTAAATTACACTGTTTATTTCCCCTACATATTCCTACCTTCACATTCACCTTTTGCAGTGTTGCACAAATATCTTTTTTTTTTTNACATAGCTTTGACTAGATGGACCTTTATTGGCAAAGTAATGTCTTTGCTTTGTATTAGGCTTTCTAGGTTGGTTATAGCTTTTCTTCCAAGGAGCAAGCATCTTTTAATTTCACAGCTGCAGTCACCATCTGTAGTGATTTTGGAGCCCCTCCAGGCCTCCTACGGCCCACCCCCCCTCCAAATAAATAAATAAAAGTCTATCACTGTTTCCACTGTTTCCCCATCTATCTGTCATGAAGTAATGGGACCAGATGCCATGATCTTAGTTTCATGAATACTGAGTTTTAAGCCAACTTTTCCACTCTCCTCTTTCACTTTGATCAAGAGGCTGTTTTGTTCTTCTTCACTTTCTGCCATAAGGGTAGTGTCATCTGCTTATCTGAGGTTATAAAATAACTTATTCACATGGGGAACAAAAGGCCCAGATAAAGATAAGAAAATTATCAAAGAAATAATTTCATTGTTAAAAGCAAACATGCCATAAATGAGTGAATCAATCATCTATAAAGCTAGTGTAAATGTTTAAAAACAATAGTAATAAAGTTGAAGTATGGAAAGTGGCAGAGGAGTAAAATGGAGAGATTCCCAGCATCCTCACAAAAACATCAAAAACTCATCAAGATATGGAACAACTACTACAAAGCAACCTGTAGGTGACAGCAGAAGACCTCAGGCCTTCAGAGGGGTAGGCTAACCTCCCTGGAATGAGGTAGAAGAGAGGATGGAGACATAAAAAGGGGGAAAGATGGAAAACTAATGGATGGGAGCTTGTGCCCCAAGGGAGGGAAGGAGTCCTGAAGCAAGAGGAATCCTCATGCACTGGGAAGCTCCCTCACAGGTAGGCTTAATGGGGAGCTGTGTAATCTTGAAAAACTGGGCAAAACAAGGACTTAGAGGGCAGAAAACGGAGAAAGTTGCACATCTCAGCCCATAAACAGCCCACAGACTGTAGCCCCAACCAGATGGTGGGCTCAGGGGACTGAGAGAAGCCCACAGAAGTACTGCAGCACAGAGAGTGTGCACGGTGTGCTGAGAGAGGTGCAGTACACAAAACCTCTCCAGTGCACACAAACCTCATGGCATAGAGGACAGGCCTTGGAGGCCTAGAAAAGCATGGCATGTAAAACTTTCCAGCCCACAGATATCTCGTGGTACAAAGGTTAGACTTGGGTAGCTGAAAGAAAAACATGCAATCTCTATGACATACAGGCCAGGCCAATGAAATGAGACAAGTGTACCCAAGCCCCATGAAACAGAGGGCAAGCTCAGGCTGCTGACAGAGGCCTACACAAGTCTCTGCAGTGCAGAGAGCAGGGTTGGGGAGCCAAGAAAAGATCCACACAAGCTCCTAAGAAACAAGGTTCAGCCTTCACTGCAAGGAGGTACCAGGGAACAGAAACACCAGGAAAGATTCCAGGGAGGAGGGGGCTGACAATGGTGAAGATACGCTGAGAGGGCCACTTTGTTGCAACTGCAGAAATAGACATGTCTAACACTGCCAAAGCCAGAAGATCTGCCCAAAGACTGAACCCATAGACATCTCAAAACTGAACACTGCACTGTCCTTCAGAGAGATGAGATACAGCTCTATCAACTAGAACACAGGCACAAGCTGCCTCAAACCAGGAAAATATCACAGGACAGTAATCCAACCCCATGCCCAGGGGCAGACTCTACAAAAAAGAACTATGACCTTGAGAAGTTTTTTCTTCTTTTTTCTTCTAAATTACACTGTTTATTTCCCCTACATATTCCTACCTTCACATTCACCTTTTGCAGTGTTGCACAAATATCTTTTTTTTTTTCTGTTTCACTTTTTTCTGTGATTTTTGTGACTTGTTTTTGATGTATTTGACTGTATTTCTTATACATCTTTCCCAGCTGCAGCTATTCCTGAATATACATAAATCTTATCCATATATGTCTATGTATCTTTGCTTTTATATATTTTTCCTTTTTTTAAACCTTGTTTTCCATTCCTTTCTTTTCTCTTTTATCTCTTTTATCTCCTTTTCCTCTTTTTTCTTTTTCTTCTCTTTCCTACATGCTTTCTTTTTTCACCATGTAAGCTAAACTGTTGAGATTTCGTTACTACACTCCCCAGGTGACAGTCTGCTCAGACTCAGTTTTCCAGATTGATCACTAATTAGCTCTACTTTTAATTGGTCAATATTACATTTAGTTTCCCTTGTTACCAAGTCAATCTCCTGTACTCTTTTCTTTAGATAACTTTGGTTATAACTGTGTGTATGGAAGTCTGTGTATATGTCCCATTATTTCTGTAATTATCTATTTGATCTACTTGGTCTCCTCCCAATAGAACACAGGCACAAGTCACCCCTAACAAAAAGTCAACACAAACCACTAAACCAACCTTTCTCTCCAAAGGCAAAAACCAAAAGGAAAAAAGAATACAACCTTAAAGTCTGGGGAAAGGAGACCTCAAATGGAGCAAGTTAAAAAAGAAAAAAAAAAAGGCATAGAAATATAGCATAAATGAAATAACAAGGTAGAAACTCACAAGACCAAATAAACAAAGAGGAAATAACAATCTACCTGAAAGACAATTAAGAATAATAGTAGTAAACATGTTCTGAAGACTTGAAAATAGAATGGAGAAAATACAAGAAATAACAGTTAATACAATCACCACGGACATAGAAGAAATAAAGAATAAGCAAACAAAAAAAGAATAACACAGTTACTGAAGTTGAAAATACTCTCGAAGGAACCAGTTCACAGTAATCCAAGTCTATGTCCCCAAGCATTAATGCCAAAGAAGCTGAAGGTGAACTATTCTATGAAGATCTACAAGACCTTCTAGAACTAACACCAAAAAAGATGTCATTTTCATCTTAGTGGACAGGAATGCAAAAGGAGGAAATCAACAGATACCTGTAATAACAGGCAAGTTTGGTCTTGGAGTAAAAATGAAGCAGGGAAAAGACTAACAGAGTTTTGCCGAGAAAACACACAGGATATAGCCAACACCATCTTCCAACAACACAAGAGATGGCTCTACACATGGATATCACCAGACAGTCAATATCAAAATCAGATTGATTATAGTCTTTGCAGTCACAATTGGAGAAGCTCTATACAGTCATCAAAAACAAGACCAGGAGCTGACTATGACTCAAATCATGAACTCCTTATTGCAAAATTTGGACTTAAATTGAGGAAAATAGGGAAAACCACTAGACTATTCAGATATGACTTAAATACAACCCTTTACAATTATAAAGTGGAAGTAACAAATATATTTAAAGGATTAGATCTGATAGACATGGTGACTGAAAAACTATGGATGAAGTCTTTAGCCTTCCTAAGTGATATTAATAAAAGAAAACAACAGACTGGGAAAAACTGTAGATCTCTTCAAGAAAATTAGAGATACCAAAGCGACATTTCATGCAAAGAAGTGCATGATAAAGGACAGAAATGGTATGGACATAACAGGAGGAGAAGATATTAAGAAGAGGTGGCAAAAATACAAAAAAAGATCTTAGTGACCCAGATAAACATGGTGGTGTGATTACTCAACTAGAGCCAGACCTCCTGGAATGTAAGTAAAGTGGGCCTTAGGAAACATCAATACAAGCTAATTGAGGTGATGGAAACCCAGCTGGACTATTACACATCCTAAAAACTGATGCTGTTAAAGTGCTACACACAGTATGACAGCAAATTTGGAAAACTCAGCAGTGGCCACAGGACTACAAAATGCCAGTTTTCATTGCAATCCCAAAGAAAGGCAATGCCAAAGAATGTTAGAAGTACTGCACAATTGCACTCATCTCACACACTAGCAAACTAATGCTCAAAATTCTCCAAGCTAGGCTTCAATAGTGTGTGAACCAAAAATGTCCACATATTCAGTTGGATTTAGAAAAGGCAGCAGAAGCAGAGATCAAATTGCCAACATCTGTTGGATCATAGATAAAGCAAGAGAATTTCAGAAAAAACCTCTGCTTTATTGACTATGCTAAAGCCTTTGACTGTGTGGATCACAGCAACTGTGGAACATTCTTAAAGAAATGGGGATACCAGACTACTTTACCTGCCTCCTGAGAAATCTATATGCAGATCAAGAAGCAATAGTTAGAACTGGACATGGAGCAATGGGCCGGTTCTAAATTGTGAGAAGAGTACGTCAAAGCTGTATATTGTCATCCTACTTGTTGAACTTATATGTAGAGTTGAGTTCAGTTCAGTCACTCAGCCGTGTCTGACTCTTTGTGATCCCCAAAATCACAGAACGCCAGGCCTCCTTGTACATCACCAACCCTTGGAGTTCACCCAAACTCATGTCTATCTAGTTGGTGATGCCATCCAGCCATCTCATCCTATGTCATCCCCTTCTCCTTCTGCCCCTAATCATTCCCAGAATTAGCGTCTTTTCCAGTGAGTCAACTCTTCACATGAGGTGGTCAAAGTATTGGAGTTTCAGCTTCAGCATCAGTCCTTCCAATGAACACTCAGGACTTATCTCCTTTAGGATGGACTGGTTGGATCTTCTTGCAGTCCAAGGGACTCTCAAGAGTCTTCTCCAAAACCACAGTTCAAAAGCATCAATTCTTCAACGTTCAGCTTTCTTCACAATTCAACTCTCACATCCATACATGACCACAGGAAAAACCATAGCCTTGACTAGGCATACCTTTGTTGGCAAAGTAATGCATCTGCTTTTTAATATGCTACCTAGTTTGATCATAAATTTCCTTCCAAGTTGTAAGAGGTTTTTTTTTTTTTTTTT
>SJYW01053733.1:16209-26217 GCA_006410735.1 Raphicerus campestris
TCTGACTTTCCCCTGGAAGAATGCTGTCCCTGTCACCCAGGGCCAGCAGGACTTTGAGGCTGGGGCTGCTGCAAGGTGACCCCCATGAGGCCTCTCTGGGGACTTCTGAGCACCAGGGGACAGAAGACAAGGGGACACCTGGGGATAACCTCTGCCTCACAGTGGAGTGGGCACTCCTATGCAGAAGAGCGGGGAAAGGTGGGCCAGGGCATGCCCCGCTCCCACCTCTAGCTGCCGTGAGATGGTCCTGGTCCCCTGAACACCTGTCCCTAGAGGGCATCACAGCTTGTACACAGGTTATACACAAATTTGGGAGCAGTAGTACCATCACCCATAGTCAAGGAAGCCAAGGCCACAGAGAAGCTATTTAAAAATTGAGCATGTGGCTGGGATTTAAGTGGGATCACTCAGCAGGGACCCACATTCTTACAACCTCCACCTGCTTCTGTGATTCCAGTATCCAGATCATGGCCTAGCTGGGGTGCTGGAGTACGACTTGGACACACACAGGGGTCTGCTCTCGAGGCTGTGAGAGCATGTGAGGAGATTCTCACTGTTTTGTTGCTTTTCAAATTCTGGTCCGTCTTCTCTCCTTGTTCTGATAAGATGGTAACACTTAACTCTTAACACCTCTGTTTGATCCACTTGTTGAATCCTCTTCTCGAAGATTAAACTGTTAAACAAAGAGCTTACGGCCCTGAGAGAGGCTGGGGCGAAGGCTGCGGAGTCCCTGCAGGGCGCCGAGGTAGCGAACGCGGAGCTGGAAGACAGGCTGCAGCGAAGAGACTGGGAGCTCCGAGACCTGGTGGCTGTGAAGGACGCCCGGTGCGGAGCCTCCCCACCTCCCTGTGGGTGGACGCAGCCAGCGAGCGGTCTGGGCTCTAGCCCCGAGGCATCTGCCTGTCCCGGGTTATTCCAGGCTGGCTTTGCAGTAGCCTCTTATGTGCTTTTTCCACTAACATTTGCTTCTTTTCAGGATAAAAGACTTAGAAGGTAAACTTCACTCTGTGCAGCTCACCAGAAAGAAAGAAGAGGAGACATTTCGGAGGAAGTGAGTGTTTTCTGGCTCCAGTGTCAGTGTAGGGATAAAGTCCCTCTACCACCTTGGAGGCAAAGCCCATCCTTCTGTGGGATGTCAGCAGGGTCAGGCCTTCTCTTCTAGGATCACCCCTCACTTTTCAGCTCTAATGAGCATATTTGTGTGTGTTTGGAGAAATATCAAAACACTGAGAATTACAGGACATGTGTGGTGAAATGACTTGGCTGAAAGCTGTCCAGGTTGACACCTTAACGCTAATATACTTGACCCACTGACACAAGTCACAGGAGCAGGGTGCACACAGATGTTCTGTGTCGTCACATTGCACGGCCCTGCAGAGTCATGTGCAGCCCAGGTGGCATTATTTATTTACCCAAGGTGACAAGGACCCTGTGTTCCCTGCTGTGGGCAGTGGTGTCTGTGCCCTGGAATCTTGGTGTTTGCCTCTCGAAAATAACTAACCAGTGATCACAGGATGACGCGTTTAGAGATAACTCCTTCCCTTCACTAGTTGTCATGATCAAACACTTTTTGTGATTTGCTGAAAAAGAAAGGTATATCTTACCAGAAACTAACGGGTACAGCAGCTGCTATGTGTATATTTTTTTGCTACTAGAAGGTGGAAAATACTGAACAGTTTGCAAGATGAGTAAGATGAGGACTGATCGTAATTGGAATGAAAAGTACATCACATGACTTGATTAAATATGGCTTAACCATTTCATCAAACAACGCTGACGAAATCTGAAGAGAATGCTGTACAATTACATTTTTTAGGACTTTTTACTTTTCACTGAAGCCAAATAGAATAAAAGCATAAAAAGTCATCATGTCAGCATGGCGTTGCATGTCAGCAACACCTGTATTTTCAAGACGAATATCCGTTCCATTGACAGAGTTTTGATAGGTTTGATATCTCTGACCAAGACAGACATGCAGCCTGCCTCCCAAGGCCCCCAGTTCTTGGAAGTCTCCAATTCTGGGTTGAAAGCAGCTCAGCAGTTGGGGTAGTTGTGAGAGGAGGACAGTTTGCACCTGCATTCTTCTTCCCTAGTCAGTAGGGGTTCTGCTGGGGGTGCTTTGCTGAAGCACCTCTTCTGGGTTCTTTTTCCCAAGGCACAAATATCTGCTCAAGTCTCTTTTTCCCAAGGTCTGTGAGCTTGGGAGGGAGGGGTCCCAGTGTCTGAAAATCTTTCAGTCGGTGGTTCCTCGTGAGGAATAAGGAGCAGTGAAGTGGGCAAGAGTGCCCTCTAAAAGGACATGTATGCAGCCCTCCAGCAGAATGAGGGAGGTTCTGGGCTAGGGGGTCCAGAACGGGACCCATGTGAGCTGCTGGGGACCTTCCTGTGTTTCAGGCATGAGGAGCTGGACCATCTGGCCAGGGAAAGGGACGCTGTGCTGATGGCAGCAAAGAGCGCCCACATGGAGCAGCTACAGGCAGCGGAGGCCAGGGCCCTGGAGCTGCAGGCGCGTTGTGAGAACCTTGAAGTACAGCTCCGTAGGGCCGAGTGGAAGCAGGTGGACGCCGCCAAGGAGAAGGACGCCGCCATTGACAAGTGAGCCCGGGCCAAGAGCCTGGCTGCCTAGTTACCTGTTTCAGATGAAGGGAAGTGGGCACTGGGTGTTGGGAGTCACGCCTGCAGCTCTCCTGTCACTTTTCTTAACCATTCTCTTTCCTTTTGTTTCATTTGAAAGTGTGTGTGGACATATGTATGAATGTGTGCATTTATTTATTTATGGTAAAATGCACATAGCAGGAAATTTACCATCTTGGCCATTTTTAAGTTCAGTGGCATTGAGCACATTCACGCTGTTGAGCAACTGTCACGCTGTTCATCTCCAGAACCCTTTTCTTTGTAAAATTATAACTGTGCCTCTTCAATAATGATTCCGCATCCCCCTCTCCCAGCCCCTGGCACCCACCATCCCACCGCCTGTCTCTGTGAATCTGAGTGCCCTAAGGGCCTTACACGAGTGGAATCCCTCAGTATCTGTCCTTCTCTGACTGACTGATTCCACTCAGCGTGATGGCTTCAAGGTTCATCCATGTTGTTATAGCAGGCATCAGAATGTTCTTCCTCCTTAAGGCTGAGTAACATCACATTGCTTGCATACAGCTACCTTTTATTTATCATTTCAGCCGTTGCTGGCGATTTGGGGTGTTTCCACCTTTTAGCTGCTGTGACTAGTGCTTCTGCGACTGTGGGTGAGCAAATACCTGCTCAGGTCTCTTTTCAGTTCTTTTGGATGTGTACCTGGAAGGAAGTGGAGATGCTAGATGTAACTTTTTGAGGAACTGTGTTCCACAGTAATTACACCGTTTTCCACAAGGGTTCCAGTTTCTCCATAAACTAGTTTCTTTTTATTTATTTATTTATTTTAATTAAAAGTTCTTTTTGGACTTCCCTGGTGGTACAGTGGATAAGAATCCGCCTGCCAATACAGGGGACTCGGGTCTGATACCTGGCCCAGGGAGATTTCACATGCCGAGGAGCAAGCCCCCACGCCACAACTACGAAGCCCTTGCTTGAAGTTAATTTCATCTACTTCTTTTTGCATCTGACCTGTGAATATGAGGAGGTTAAAGTGCCCTCTGGCCCCACCATATTCCTTTTGATAGGTTATATGTCTGTATGGTTACACGCACACAAGGTTCTCACAATACGGTCTCAGGTCATCATTTTTCTACCCTGCTATTCACAAACTAATGGTCACAAGAAAACCAGCACAAATAGGCACAAATAGGCCCTCGAGCCACAAGTACTGAGCCTGCCTGCTGCAGCTACTGAAGCCCGAGCACCTGGAGGCCATGCTGCACAGCAAGAGACTCCACTGCAGTAAGAAGCCTGTGCACCGCAACTAGAGGAAACCCAAACACAGCAATGAAGACCCAGCACAACCAAAAATAATATAAAATAAAAAACTTATTTAAATGATTTATTTGTTTGGCCATGCCATATGGCTTGCAGGATCTTAGTTCCCCAACCAGAGATTGAATCCAGGCCCTTGGCAGTGAAAACACAGAGTCCTAACCACCAGACTGCTGGGGAATTCCAAACTAACTTCTTTTCAAACCCAGTTTTCTTTTTGACATCTAAGCCAGGCCATACACGCCACTCTATCCCACTGTGTTTGGTGTCTCTGAAGGATCATTGTAACTGAAGCAGTAACTGAGCTCAGCCTCTTGGCAGCCAGTAAGGAAGTGATCTTCAGAGAAGCTGTGTTTACGGAAAATGATTAAGACAAATAAGTCATTTGCAAATCCTGCTGTTTAGCAACTGGATTTTCCCCTTTGTTTGGGAAATATTTCTGTCTCTCTTTTTTACAGAGAATTCTCTGCCAAGTTATACTTCTACTGAAGGGGAAAATGGCTCTTAAACTATAAAATGCCAGGAAGTCAAAGCTTATTCAGGATAGCTTCTTTAGAGTCATGCTTCTTATTGTTTGATCTGTTAAACCTAGGCAGCAATAGCTGGAGGGGTGAGGTGGCTCAATCTCAAGGGTGTGTGTCTCCCAGCCACTCCCTGTTTGGTTTGGACAGACTCTCCCGGGGCCCTTCTCACGGTGACTCAGGGCCCAGGGTCCGGGTGCACAGGCCTTCTTGGGGGAAGGCCTCCTGCCTCTGCTCTCTCCTCTTGGTGGGTCCACTGTCACGTTCCTTCCTGCTTCCCCACTGGACAGTCGAGAGGCCGTGACAAGCAGCATCAGTGGGTTCCCAGGAGAAGCCTTAGTGTCTGTATCAGCATCTTTTCCCACCAAGGCATACTCTTTACAAGTCAGCAACAAAATGGCCCATATTATGATTTTGTTGTCTCTTTGGGCCTATTTGTGCTGGTTTTCTTATGACCATTAGTTTGTGAATAGCAGGGTAGAAAAATGATGACCTGAGACCGTATTGTGAGAACCTTGTGTGCGTGTAACCATACAGACATATAACCTATCAAAAGGAATATGGTGGGGCCAGAGGGCACTTTAACCTCCTCATATTCACAGGTCAGATGCAAAAAGAAGTAGATGAAATTAACTTCAATAACATTTTTTAACCCAGTATGTCCAAAATACCATCTCCTTGTGTGCTTGTGTGGTCAAATCACTTCAGTCACATCCAACTCTTTGTGACACTATGGACTGTAGCCTGCCAGCTCCTCTGTTCATGGGATTCTCCAGTCAAGAATACTGGACTGGGTTGCTGTGCCCTCCTCCAGGGAATCTTCCAGACCCAACGACTGAACCCACATCTCCTGCGTTGGTAGGCCAGTTCTTTACCACTGCTCCACATGGGAAAGTAATTGGTTAATCAGCTATACCGCAATACAAAATTAAAAGTTTAAGTTTGAGGATAAAATAAGTAATCAATTTAAAAATATTAATGAAGATGGATGCCTAAACTTGCCTGAGCAAATTGTTATTGAGGTATTTTGCATTTTTTGATGCTAAATTTTAAAGGCACATCTCAATTCAGACTGGCCACGTGCCTGGGAGCCCTGAATGGCCCTTGGGCAGCTCTGGTCCAAATGCTGGACGGAGGCCAGGACTCAACGAGGGCAAGTTCTCTGCTCTCCAGAACACAGGCCTGCTTGTGCTGTCTTGGTGTTGGCAAAGTGGAGCGGGAACCAGGATCCCATTCATGGCCACATACAAAGCCCCTGCTGTATGCAAATCATCTCGTGAGAATTCATTAGAAATTAAGAAGAAATAAAAATATGGCTCTCTAGCTCCAGCAACTTCTCTTATAGTTGTGGAAGCCCAACACATATGGAATCATGAAGGATCAGGTCAGGGACTATAACAGGAAGCTCAGAACAGACATCCTGCTTGATGCGTGGGGCCCGGGCAGTCGACTTCCCAGGGCTGTCAGCTGCTTCCCTTTCCTTGGGCCTTGGAGCAGAGTTGCCAGTTAGTAGGTAGAGGGGAAGGAGTGCTTTGGAATTCCAGGGCAGGCTAGGCATCTCATGTGCTTTTGTCTTTTAGTGACACACAGAACAGAGAAGAACCTCTCATTTCCCTCTGTCGTGTCAGACATTGGACACTCGAGGTTCCAGGGCTAAATGTCTGGTGGGACATAGCCAGGGTGAAGCCTGGATTCCATGAGCACCCTGCCCACCTATACATACTGCCCCATGTGGTCTTGGCTCTAGGTTAGCTCATGGGGTAGGGGGCAGCTTTGTTACAGGCGCTTGGGCCCCCTGATAGCTCAGTTGGTAAAGAATCCACCTGCAGTGCTGGAGACTCCAGTTCGATTCCTGGGCCGGGAAGTTCCCGTGGAAAAGGGATAGGCTACCCACTCCAGTTTCCTGGGCTGGAGAATTCCATGGACTGTATAGCACATGGGGTTGCAAAGAGTCGGACACGACTGAGTGACTTTCACTTCACCTGGGCCCCCACCTGCTACTTTTATCACCCCAACAACTACATGGGACCAGAGCAGGCACTGCCCCAGAGAAGGGGTACTGGGTGGACCTGGAGAGGAACAGCTGCAGCCCCTGTTCTGATACCAGCACTGTGTCTGAGCTGGACATGTTCTCAAGTTTCCAACGTTTTGCAGCCCCCTGTGTTACTAGGATGAACTGGTTTATTTTAGGTAAGAGGTCAGTATGAATCTGGACATACTAGAAGTAATTTGTTTAAATCATACTAAGGAAAATGACTTTTTCCAATAGCTAAGAATAACACTGGAAATCTCACACTTGAAAGGTATTAATCCTTTGAGGATATGACACTTTTATTACATACTGTATCTAGGCAGGTTCAAAGAGGGTGCCTTTTCCTAAGTTAGTGATAGATCTAAAGAATCCTAATGCTTTACTGAGCAGCATGGCTTTCCTCTGGGCTGTGGGGTTTTGTACATTTCCCCATACTCATTCCCCTTCTTCATTCCCACCTTAGTCTTTAAAGGGTTTTCCTAAATGAACTTCACTGCAGTCCTTTATGAACAGAGAACTCTGCTACTCAGAGTGATGATAATCCTGGCTTGACCAGGACTGAGGTTGTGGGACCCCCCCACACACAAGTCTCTACCCACTGCAGTGGGCTTTGCCTGTGAGCAGAGAGACCTACCCAGCTACCACATGTCTGTGCCCGGTGTCCGAGGGCACTGGGATGACCGAGAGAGTGGAGAGCACAGGGCTCCTCAGGCAGGGGCTCACAGGCCTGGGGGTCACAGGCCAGGGTAGGAAGAGCAGAGCAGAGCCGTCTCGTTCCTGTGGGGTTGGCTGACCCTTTGTCAAGGGCATTTTAACCAGCACACCAGCCTCGATGTTGAGGCCTGTTTAAGCTGAAATGTTGAAAGAAGTTTCCCATGAGGGCTGCTGCTCCTTTCTCCTTCCTGTCTCTGCCCCTGTTTGGATGGAGCTTTTCTAAGTCTCCAGGCAACTGCAGTCAGGACTTTGGTCTAAGACCTTGCAGACTGATGGCCCTTTGCCTTCCCGTGGCTGCAGTCCGTGGCCCAGCTATGGGCCCATGGCTCTGGGAGTGGCCAGTGCATGACCATAGTATTTACCCCACAGCATGCTGAATGCAGCTTAGGAGGGAAGCAGGCTGCAGCCACAGATAGGGTGACTACCCTGCAAGCTTTGAGTGGTTAATATCATAGCTACTCTAGTCAATATCTCTAGATGTTTTTCTCAAGTTTTGCTTCTTGGGAGATTTATCAAAGTTTTCGAGATTCTACCAATGAATATAGAACCTTAGCTTACTATTCAGTTTGGAGATTCGTGTTGAATGTCTCTATGTGGAAGGACTGTGCTAGGCATGGCAGAGGGTGCCCAGGTGTGTCAGATGGTGCTGTCTCAGAATCTCTGGCTCCAAGAGACATCTCCTGGCCCCTGCTTCCTCGCACACTTGGTGTGGGCTTGGCGTGCTACGGATGTTAGTCAGTGCCTAGGCCGGTGGGAGGGATGGGTAGATATTTCTTCTTGGGTAGGACTATTTCTTTGGAGAAGGCAATGGCACCCCATTCCAGTACTCTTGCCTGGAAAATCCCATGGATGGAGGAGCCTGGAAGGCTGAAGTCCATGGGGTCGCTTGGAGCTGGGCATGACTGAGCGACTTCTCTTTCACTTTTCACTTTCATGCATTGGAGAAGGAAATGGCAACCTACTCCAGTGTTCTTGCCTGGAGAGTCCCAGGAACGGGGGAGCCTGGTGGGCTGCCATCTCTGGGGTCGCACAGAGTCAGACACGACTGAAGCGACTTAGCAGCAGCAGCAGCAGGACTATTTCTTAATCTAGGCAGGGAAGTCTGTGCCCTGATGTGTGTAGAAGAGACCGTGATCTGCAGCATTTCCTCTGAGGACTACGTGTGTGTGCGCGCGCGCATGCGTGTTGTAAAAGAGAGCTTGGGTGAGAACCACGCCCACATTCACGTTGCTTCCCTTCTTGGTTTAGACTTCGGGAAGATGCATCAGCTCNTAAAGAATCCACCTGCCAATGCAGGAGACATAGAGATGCGAGTTCGATCCCTGGGTCAAGAAGATTCCCTGAAGGAGGGCGTGGTAACCCACTCCAGTATTCTTGCCTGGAGAATCCTTATGGACAGAGGAGCCTGGCAGGCTACAGACCATAGGGTCACAAGAGAGTCGCACACAACAAAAGTGATTGAATATGAGCACGCAAAGTGGAGTTGAAAGAAACCACAAGAGATGGTGAGACCTCCCAAGGCTGCCAACAACTCAGCAGAGGTCTTGGATTTTCAGTAGCTGCAACTCAGATATCGGATGTGAGATGGGAGGCTGGGGACAGATAGCCTAACTTCTCTGTCCTCTCTTCCTTCTGACTCTTGCTGTTGCCCCTCAGTGGTCAAACTACAAACCAGAAGTCGGTAGAGCTTAGAAGATGCCATCCATGTGAGGTCAGCTTCCTGGGGGCTCAGAGCAGGGTATGAAAGTCTATCTGGAGCAACACGTGGAGAATCCCCACCACAAAACATAGAAGGCTTAGCAGTGTGCTGAGCACATAGTTGACACGGAAATATAAAAAAGAGTGAATGGTTGGGGGAGCTAGTTAGGGAGTTTGGATTGACATGTACACACTGCTATATTTAAAATAGATAAGCAACTGTATAGCACGCGGAACTCTGCTCAATAACAGACTAATAAACAGTCTAAATATAACAAACTAAATGGGGAAAGAATTTGAATAAGAATAGATACATGTATGTGTATACCTAAGTCACTTTGCTATACCCCTGAGACTAACACAGCATTGTTAACCAATTCTACTCCACTATAAAATAAAAAGTGAAAAAAAATATACAAATTTCTAATTATAAGATAAGTAAGAGGGATGTTATGTGCTATGTCACTAATATAATTAGACTGCTGTGTGTCATATACAAAATTTATTAAGAGAGTAAATCCTAAGAGTTCCTTGCACATGGGAAATTTTTTTCTTTTCATTTTGTATCATATCAGATAATGGATATTCACTAAATTTATTGTGGTGATCATTTATTAACGTGTGTAAGTACAGTCATAATGTTCACTGTAAATTTATACAGCACTGTATGTCAACAAGGAAATGGCAACCCACTCCAGTACTCTTGCCTGGAGAATTCCATGGACGGAGGAGCCTGGTAGGCTGCTGCTGTCCATGGGGTCGCACAGAGTCAGACATGACTGAAGCAACTTTGCATGCATGCGTGCATTGGAGAAGGAAATGGCAACCCATTCCAGTATTCTTGCCTGGAGAATCCCAGAGACAGAGGAGCCTGGTGGGCTGCCATCTCTGGGGTTGCAGAGTCAGACACGACTGAAGAAACTTAGCAGCAGCAGCAGTATGTCAATTACATCTCAATATAACTGGAAGGAAAAAAGGAGTGAAAGAATTTAAGAAAACGTGAAGAAAAATATTTAAAAAAAACTTGTGTTTCTTGAAGTCTTCACAGTTCACTTTACTTCTCACAAGAGAAATTCACATTTTCCAAAGAGAATTTTTCTCTTCACAACACTGATTTTTCAACAAGGGCTCTGT
>SJYW01053742.1:0-10891 GCA_006410735.1 Raphicerus campestris
GTGCCAGACTCATTCCAAGTACTTTGTATTTCACTGAACATTCATTCGTAACACTTTAACAGAGAAGAAAACTGAGGCACAGGGAGATAAACAACGTGCCCAAAGACAAACAATTAAACATTAGGAGAGTCAGTATTTAAACCCACATGGTCTGGATCCAGAGCCCATCCTCTTAATAACTACTATGTTACGCAGCTTCTACATGTATCTTCAAACAAGCAAAATTTGACTAATATCCAGACCTCAGTTTTCATTTGTACATTTGTCTCGTTCTTCAGATTTTATTCCATACTGTTAACATAGTCTTACTTGGGTTCAAGAGCTGTCTTTCTTTCTGTCAAAGTCCCACTCCCTGCAGAGGAGACAAAATCATCTTCATAGGAAACGCTGCTTAAAGGGGTTGTGATGGCATTCAAAGGCCGTGATGCTGATGTTCCTCTTTCCAATCTGTCTTCAAATTCTGTCAAAAGTAGTAATTGAAATGTGTTTTAAAATAAAAATTTAAAAAACTACAAGCAAAGCATTCCACAACCTGGGGATTAACAACATGGATTTAGGGATATTTTAGTTTTATTAGTTCTTCTTTACAAGTTATCTTTATATCTGATAAAACATTTTTAACTTTTTATTAGGGAAATTTTCAAACATATCCATGGGATTCTCCAGGCAATAGTACTGGAGTGGATTGCCATTCCCTTCTCCAGGGGATCTTCCCAACCCAGGGATTGAACCTGGGTCTTACGCATTGTAGACAGGCTCTTTACCCTCTGAGCCGCCAAGGAAGTCATTCTGATAATACACTTTTAACTTTTTATTAGGGAAATTTTCAAATATATATGACAGTAGAGAGTCATATAATGAAACTAATGCATCCATTATCCAGCTTTAACAAATACCCACACAAACTTTGTATTCCCTCCATCTGTAATTCTCCTCAAATATTACTTCGAAACAAATGCCAGATAACATATCAACACTAAATATTTCAGTATAATATCTTAATGAAAATCTAATAGAAGGATTTAAAAACAAATCCAACCTTCTTGTGAAAAAAACTTGAGGGGGTTGATTTACAAGCACTTTGCTTTAATCAAAAGAACTTTAATATTCAAAGAACGTGTAAATGACCACTTACAGAAATAAGAGTTAAGCAAAACAGATAAATAGGCACATATAGGTCTGCAGAAGATCAAATGAAATAGCTAACTATTATGAATTCTAGGAAAATGTAATGGGAAATCCAATTAAGCATAAGATGGAAAGATGAAATCAATTCATCTGTCAGATAAATCGTTCACTATGTAGAACGGAAATGAAAAAAAACCCCACAGTATCCATAGCCTATTTCAGGCTCAGCCTCACTCACTCTCCAACCTGGGAATTCTAAGGTGATATTAGCATAAGATGGGTAGAATCCACCTATGGTAGGAAGGACAAAGAAAGGAACCTGAAGGAATTGAGTCTGCCACACAAAAGGAAATGTTGCATTGCAGGATCTCAGGGATCACAAGGGTACCTTAAAAGTTATTATTTTAGGACCCAAATATACAGCTACACTACTGTTCAAAGTCTGTTTTTAGCATTCGTTTAGACAAACAAAAACAGATTTGCTTCCATATTAGAAATGTTACTACAGTTGCCCCTCTCAATTCTTGACCATTATATTCCCAAAGATCTGTTTGTTATGAGTCACACACAAATCACTGTTTTAAGAAATACACATATTTTCTATCTAAATATATAACTCTGGCCACAGTAATCCGAGTATACACTTGATATATACACTTGAACATCACCTAAGAATTTCTCTAAATCAGAAGAAATTTCCATAACCAATCAACTACTGTTTTAATCACAAAAGCTAAAAAATAAATTTTTAAAGATTAAATTGCAATACTCTAGTTGAAGCTTATAGATAATTGAGATTAATTTAGATAATAATATATTTCTACTATCCTTATAATGAATTATGAAAATCTGTAGTTAAGTATTAACTTGTACAGGATTACAAAATCATTTATCCTAAGGTAACATACTGGAGAAGGAAATGGCAACCCACTCCAGTACTCTTGCCTGGAAAATCCCATGGACGGAGGAGCCTGGTAGGCTGCAGTCCATTGGGGTCACTAAGAGTTGAACACAACTGAGCCACTTTACTTCCACTTTTCACTTTCATGCATTGGAGAAGGAAATGGCAACCCACTCCAGTGTTCTTGCCTGGAGAATCCCAGCAAGCCCACTTGCCTGGTGGGCTGCTGTCTATGAGGTCACACAGAGTCGGACACGACTGAAGCGACTTAGCAGCAGTAGCAGCAGCAAGATAACATACAAATATTACAAGGGTTACGATTTTTCTCACCTTTTCCATATAACTTATATGACTTTGTAAAAATATTAATGACACTATGTGGACTTCCCTTTGCCAGTTCTTCCCATGGTCCTTTGCTTTGTGTACCACCTATAGGCCCAAAGAGTGGTAAGAATTTTTCAGCTTCCTTCTGAAACTCTTTGATGGGTTCATAAGCATTTCTTTCTCCAGCACAAAATTCCTTTTCTTTCAAGATCTCTGTTAACTTCAAAGGGGACTGTTCATCTCGATGTCCTTCTTCTTCAGAGAGACTGCCCTCACTAAGAAGAGGCCCTTCACTGACGGAATCTATGCTGGATCCAAGAGACACTTTGGCTTTGTCTTGAGAACAAACTTGCATATCAGAGCCAGAAGAGTTGGTCTGCCTCTTACACAACTGTGCCAGCAGCCCTTCTGGTTTGGGTCCAGGAGATCTCATTCTGAGGTTTGATATGGCACTATGAGGTCTTATCATCTCGGGAAGCTTTTTAAATTCACTGAGGTTGCCTACACCAGGAAGATCATCATCAAAAGTTGCGTGAGATACACAGGTTCCCAGCATCTTTTGAATTCGAGCAGAGAAAACATCTTCTGCATCCTCCTTCACAGGTGGACTTATAGCCTTGGTCCAGTGTCCATCTTCTTGTGGTGTTCGCTGCACATCATACTCAGTGCTCCATACTGACCCACAGTTAATGTTAGCCCCAGCTAATTTTCTGGCTTCACTTTCAATCCTGCTGGATAAAGAAGCAGCTGTTGCTTTCAAGGCTTCAATACGATCCAGTTTACTTTTATATTGGCTAGCACTAGATTTTAACAAGGCATCTGGATGAACAGTTGGCGAGGTCAGATATGGTTGAGGTGTAAAAGTTAATGGCCCCGAAGCCATATTATGATTCTTCCTCGTTGGTAAAATGGATTCTAAATCCTTATGCAAAATTCCTACATGCTCTAGATTCAAGAGATGGGAAAGTAAATTTCCAGCTGTCCCAACAAGAGGCTGTGGTTGAGGATGGTGGAGTCGTGGACTTAGTCTGTCAGGCTGCATCCATGAAGGATCCATCAAGTCCTTTCTGGAAATGAAAGTTACAATATGTTAGTTAACACAGGACCTCATAACTAAGCCATCCTTTTCTTTTTTAAAGTTCTGTGTTTGCTGATTATAAGAATAATGCATAGCCACTGCAAAAAAAAAAAAAAAAAAAAAGAGGACAACAACAAAGGAGGAAAAGGATAAAGACCACTATAGCTAACCAAGAGAAAGGCTGACACCAGTTCATTTACAATTATATCTTTCCAAACCTTTTTCTACATGTATGTTGTGTTTGGTGGTGTTACTTTCACAAAAATGAGATTTTATCATACATATTGTTTTGTAAACAGCTTTCTTCACTATGACATTTTTTAAAAAACTAAGTCATATTTTTAAAACCATTAATTAAAGAGAAAGCTTTATAACCCTTAAAACTCTATGGACAAATTTTTTTACAACATTAGCTCTACCTTTCCCTTTAAAAATAATGTTTCATAAAAGAGAAATGCTTAAAATTATAGGCATAATATTACTCTAATCAACATATATTTAGTAAGCATCAAACAGTTAGGTTTTAACATTGTGCATTCTAAAGAAAGGAGATGAATACAAACTGGTTCTCAGAAATAACTGACAGTCCATCCACAGAGGCTAGAAACAGAAAAAAGATGTCCTAGATGACATTATATAATTCACTTATGTTTCCAGACTATGGACACCTCCCTGTATATTAAGTAATACCATATACAAAGGTTAAAGGCTGGTGTTAACTATTAAGAAAATCTTTAGGGGATAAAAAAAAATGAGGTTTTGTCCTTGGCCTTGTCCATTATTTTTGGATGATGACATGAAGGTGTGCTTATCAAACTTGTAGATGACAGAAAGCTAGGAGGCACGGTTAACCCAACAAATAATCAAATTATGGTTCAAAGGTATTTAACAGGCTGCAACCTCAGACCAATCAAACATGAATAAATATGAAGTCCTACCAATTAAGTTAAAAAAAAAAAACAAAACCATGCGAAAGAGAGTAACCAGGGAAATGAAATGAAAAACACGTCACGCACAGTTCGGTTGAAGGTTATGTTGTACCAGTCTTTCATATTAAAGGACTGCTATGAAAGGGGAATAAAGGAAGACTAGTGAATGGATTCTATGCCACAGAATATAGACTATTACAAACACAAGTTTGTAATAGTTGAAGTTATTAGTGCCCAAACTAAACTAGTAATGGTAGTAATGGAAATACAAGCAAGTTATAAATAAAAAGGTAGTACTGGGTATAAACCCAAGATCTTTATATTCAAGAGTTTAGAATGCTAATTTTAACGGTAAAAGAACAGCTAGCTGTACACAAGAATGGAAATAAACTTGATCCAATTAAGACCTAATCCTTCAGTTCCAGAAGATCTAACAGGGATGACAGACTAATAAACAGCTAAACACAACGCCATTAAGTACTAATATGAAGATATATAAAGTTCAATGAAATTCCCTGGTGGCTCAGACGGTAGAGTCTGCCTGCAATGCGGAGACCTGGATTCAATCCTTGGGTCAGGAAGATCCTCTGGAGAAGGACATGGTAATCCACTCCAGTATTCTTGCCTGGAAAATCCCATGGTTGGAGAAGCCTGGCAGGCTACAGCCCACAGGGTCACAAGGAGTTGGACATGACTGAGCGACTTCACTTATAATAAAAAGTTCAATAGGGAATGCTTTCCTGGTGGCTCAACTGGTAAAGCATCTGCTTGCCATGTTGGAGATCTGGGTTTGATCCCTGGGTTGGGAAGATCCCCTGGAGAAGGGAACAGCTACCCACTCCAGTATTCTGGCCTGGAGAATTCCATGGATTGGGGTCACAAGAGTCAGGTACAACTGAGCAAGTTTCACTTTCAATGCAGAATGATGGAACAGAAGGGCAAGGAAAAGAAATGCTGTGCTTTTAAGGAAAAAGAAGCCAAGAGACTCAATGCACGGGAGTCTGAGCAAACTCCAGGGGACAGTGAAAGACAGGGAAGCCTGTCATGCTACAGTCCACAGGGTCACAATGAGTTGGACACAACATAGCAATTGAACAACAACTGAGAGAACTCAAAAGAATTTACAAGGATTAAATGCAAAGTACTTAGATCAGTGTCAGAAATGTAACAAACAATAAATGTTAGCTATTTTTATCAAAATTATTATCCTCTTGGGAGGGGTGGTCATGGGGGTCAGCAAGGGGTGAGAGGGTCATATGTACATTAACCCTTAACTGGTGACTTGACTTTTATTTGTGCATTCTCAAATAATTTCAAAATCTTTCTCTTCCAAAAATGATTATTTCAAAGCATAATTTATAATCATGTAGTCTGAAAATCACCTTAACTTTCATGGACAAATAGGTTTGTTTGTTTACTTTACTGCAAACAATACAGCCCAAGGAGGGGGGGGACTTTTTTCTTAATTTAAGGTAAAATAGCCCTCAGTCATCAATCTGAATTCAAATCAAATCCCCTCTTAGTCCTTGTTCATTCGTTCATATGCATATTCAAATATAGCTTTTGAGAGGTAAGATATGTTGATGCAGGAGTTATATGAAGAAATTTTGAATAACAATAAATACAGAAACACCTTTTCAAAAATATTTAACACAAATACTTAAAAATATTAATTTCACTGTGATTCACTTATCCAACACACTTTTATCATGTATTAAGTTCAGAGAAAGCAAAAGTACTTCCAACTGAAGGTGATCCCCAAGAGGAACTGATATTCACACCAAATATTGAAGAACAGGGAAGAAACTGAACGGCAAAATAGGGCAAGTAGCAAGTACAGATGTATAGCCATGCTTAAGTGTCCATCAGAAGACATTAACCAATTTCTAGACAAACCTCTTGTTCTCAGAGAAGGTCAATGAACAAAATTCACTGGGCATAGACCACTATAGTAAGTATCATGGAAAGAAAGAACCTTAAGTATCTGCCATTCTCCCCTTTATACCTGGCAAGAGGCTGTGGAGGTTCTGACAGAGACATGTCACTACTGGAAGATGCGCTTGGGGGACGTTCTTGCACTTTGTTCTCTTTGTCAGATTCTCCAGATGGCTGATACCCTGGTCTGGTCTGTAAAAAAAGGATATTTGTATCTGACTCCCATAATAAAGACACATCAAGGAGCACATAATATCATGAAATGCAGGAGCTGTTTGCCTCTCAAATAAAACCAATTTAAATTAGTTTGTCTTAAAGCCAACCATTATGGTTAACAGCAAAAATTACACCTGAAATCCAACAAAGGCACCTACAACTCACTGTGTACTTTGGAGGAAATAACACTCTTTCTAATTCTCTTTTTCACCTAATCAGTGGAAACGCTAGCAGTACCTCCCCTTCTCAGAATTGTGAGTATTTACTGAAAGTTGAGCCTGTAAAGCTTTTAAAATGGTAAGTGGCACAGGGCATAGACTCAAATGTTATTCTTATTATCCTTAAAAACAAAATCAATACTTATAAAATTAGCATACTGTAATAGAATATTCTCTAATTTCAGCACAGATAACAAAATTAGGTTTTTCATTATTAACACAGTCTAACTTTGCTCAGTAATACAACAAAAACTAGGCAAGAATATAACTAATGAGAAATGAGACAGATCAACAATCACTCTAGGAAACTAACTGAGCACTTATTTTCAATTGTATTTATCAAATTACTCTGCATATAGAATAAACTTCATGAAAGGCCATCATTATTATAAATACTGTCTGAACATATATCTGAATATTAGGAATGGTGAGTAATTTTTAAATAGTAAGCAAGCAAGTTTTTCCTAACCATGAATTAACCCCCTTTCTAATTCTGTCAATACCATTACCTGTGTTTCCTGCATAATATGCTGACGAGTTGGCTCTTCAAGCAATGACTTTTCCAGAAGCAACTTGGAGTAAGTTTCTTGCAGTCGCCTAGTTGCTGATGGCTCAGGAGGAGGCACATTTTTCACTTTGGTGAAGGCTTCCTTCTGTTTCCGGTAGAGCTCCTGTAATCGTTTGTTCTTCTGCTCAGTTGCCTCCTTTTGGGCCTTCTTCTCCTCATTCTGTTTCCTCTTCCTTTCTTCCTGCTGTCTAACAATGTACTGCCGCACCTCGTCTGTATCATAGTGACGCTTTTTAGAAATAACAGGGGGGTCTTCATTAGCTGTTATTTTGTCAGGTTTTCTTTTTATTGGGCTCTGACTTCTAGGAGCTTGTATGGATGCTGATGACTTCTGATTCTGTAACTCTCCTGTCTCTTGTCCTGCAGTCTGAGCTGCTGAATCCAACTGGAGGTCATCAAGAATTCCACGAATTTCAACAGGTAAAAAGTCCTTATTTAAGGCAGCATTTTCCTCCTGTTTATTATCTGGAAGAGATGGAACTAATTTCTTTACACTATTTTCTGACCGAGCTCTACTTCTTGAACGTTCTGAGTTTCGTGGACGATGTCTATGTGAAACATCCAATCTAGGATCTGACTCTGCTCTTCCAATATGGCCTCCTGCAAAGTATGAAAATTCTATATTCATTTCTAAGATTTACTGCATTAATGAGAAAATTAAGAAATTTCACTTTAACTCAAATATCTTAAAAAGTCTTCTAAAGAAAAGAAAAACAAAGAACATTCTGATACTCCATAGAAACTATACTGCCTCAGCATTTTTTTAAAGTGCATCTTTTAATATTTCTGAAATAAGGATAATCTTGCTATTGATGTGAATATTTAACTATTAATACAGAATTATCAATATCAACTATTAATAGAGATGCTAGTTCTCTCCCATATGCATATTTAATGTTACTATTTATCTCTCTCCCCAAACCCTCAATCAGTTGTTAAAAAAAACTGATGTTAGGCTGCCACAACTCCAATGAGTAACAGGAAAAAATTCAATATATAGAAAAACAATCATTTTATCAACTAAATGTTTGCTGATGCGGCTTAGTCTTAGACTGACAATGGTATGAGTTTATTTATAAGTCAGATAAAAAGAGCAAACACAAAATATGTATTAACTTCCCTATATCAAATAGCATTTCTTACTGAATCCATTTCTGAAGCTCAAATTGAGGCAACTTTTTTCAACTGAAAAGGAAAACTGACTTGTAGGTATCTATATTTCATTTTCTAAAATTAGTGTTCATGAAAAAGTAACTAGTTATTTCAAATGGCACTCGTGACATTTTAAAAGGAGAATGGACTTGAGTGTCAAACTAAAGAGCTCTGGATCTAGATCAAATCTTGCCACCCACTGACTCTATATCCTTGAGAAAACTCACTTCTCTCTTAGGACCTATTTCCTAATCTGTCAAACAAACAAACAAACAAAAAAATCCAAACTTGTGAACTGTCTACTTCTGCTTGTATCTATGGAGATAAGACAGATTGGACTTAATCCTCTAAAGGTGCCTAATAGTCTAATAGGATTTGATTATATGATGCCTTGCTACTTATTCATAGTGACAGATAAATATAATTACTGTAACACAAACAGAATTCTTAATAAGGATCAACATAACATCTATATATGGAAATTATCCATAGCCAAGCCCAACAGAACATTTCTTCTTTTTTAAACTACGTTCACAATTAAAAAGCAAAATTTCAAAGAGTATTCTTAGAATATTTTTCATCTCTCAAAGTACTTACACAAGCAACTTTTAATCGCTCTGCTCAACAATTTAAATGATTAAGTAGTTTAATTTAACTGCTCACCAGATTTAGTAGTTCTTTCTCTTCCACTTCTGTCACTTGATGCTGCTCTTCGCTCTTTTTGCTCTATTCTAGGTGCAGGACCAAGAATTTTCTTTACTAATTTTTGTCCATCTCGCCAAGAAGATGTACTAATCAGATGACTGCTACCTAAAAAAGAAAAGATACATATATATATATAACTTAAATTTTAGCTGTAAGAAGTACCTCTTACTTAACCATATAAGTATTTGCAATTAATCTTTTGCTTATCTTATGCCAAAGTCACCCAAATATTTACAATCTAATTTCATTTTAAAACTCAAGTCCCCCCAAATCAATTTTGGAGTTTGTTTAAATTTTTATTTACCCCCACACCTCAAATACTAAGTGTAAAATGCTTTGAAAGTTAAGTACCAAATATTACTGAATTATGAACCTTTAAGAACCAGAGCACCAAATTCAACAATTTTGGCACAGAATAAAAATATGTCTTAACTATAAGTGTTTGATTTCCCAAAATTAGCACAGTAGCTGACACAGTAAAATATATGTCTGCTGAATGAGCAAATGACTTAAGCAAAGCATAGGAAAAAACCTTAAGGAAACATGCAACAAAGAGTTAACAGCGACTACCTTTGAGCAGGATGGTTATTACAGAGAATTTAACATTATATTTTATAGACATATAGCACATTACTACACATTACTTTTTAATGCATAAAACAATGACACTCAGAAAGCAAATATCAACAATGCTTTAAATTGCCATTAAAGAAGTTCATAAAAATAAAACTATATTCCAATAAATACAGCTGTTTACCAAGAGAAAAAATTTTCATTTATTAGCTTCAGATGATAAATAATTAAAATTAGACCATTATTTCAAAACAAACAGGGACTTAAAAAACAAAAAATACCATGAAAGACCATTTATAAAATAGAAACCATTTTTAAAAATCTGAAGTAAATGTGCAAAAGTGTTTAAACACAAAGCAATATAAAAATGTAATAGAAATGAAAATAATGAAGTAATACTTTAAACCTAATTAAATTAGAAAAAATACTTTTACATTCATAGCCAAAGCTGGNAAAATAGAAACCATTTTTAAAAATCTGAAGTAAATGTGCAAAAGTGTTTAAACACAAAGCAATATAAAAATGTAATAGAAATGAAAATAATGAAGTGATACTTTAAACCTAATTAAATTAGAAAAAATACTTTTACATTCATAGCCAAAGCTGGTAAAATTATAGTAAAAATCACTTTTACTATGCTTGTTGAAATATCAATGGATATAGTTTCCTTTTAAAAAATAGTATTACATGTCAAAGGGGTCATGTCCCTTGATCAAATAATCAAAGTAATAGAAATGTATTCAACAGAAAGACAAAAAATAAATGACAATGTTCACTGTATTATTTTTATAATATCAGAAGTAACCTAAATATTGAATAGTAGATAAACTATGTTTCTATTAGGAGTACTGTGTGGCCATTTCCAATTATAATTTCTATAAGAAATAGCAGAAATGTTCTTGGCCTAAGATGCTAAGAGAAAAAGATAAAAT
Organism: Raphicerus campestris; assembly: GCA_006410735.1. Taxonomy (NCBI): domain Eukaryota; kingdom Metazoa; phylum Chordata; class Mammalia; order Artiodactyla; family Bovidae; genus Raphicerus; species Raphicerus campestris. The sequence continues at coordinate 10,660 of SJYW01053742.1, forward strand.
CTTATAATACAATGACTACAGTAATCTACTACTGATTTTAAAATTAAGGAAATACACAAAACTACTAGTCCTTTGTTTAAGTAAGAGCAGTGGTTTTTATCTGTTTTTTCTATTTTCCAAGCTTTCTGTGATACTACTTTATTACATCTGTAATTTTTAAAAATATTTAGAGTACCATGTAAAAGTTTAAGTGGTTTTAATGAAAACATCTATCATTAAAAAACATGAATTA
>SJYW01053744.1:0-15917 GCA_006410735.1 Raphicerus campestris
TGTTTCCATGTCCTGGCAATTATAAATAATGCTGCAGTGAACATTGGGGTACATGTGTCTCTTTCAATTCGGGTTTCCTTGACTGCTTACTTTACTCCTGTCTTGGCCCAGCCACAAAGTGGAGTAGCTCAGTGAGTCAATAACAATGAACTGGTTCCAGGGAAAGAATATATGCATATCAGAGAAACATTCAGGTGGATTTTGTGTTGTTTGCAGTTGTGCCCAAAAACTTTTCAGAGGGAAGCAGAAGAGATTTTGCATTAAAAGTGAGTTGATTGCTGACAGGATTTAAATTTTGTTCTCACTCTTTCCATTTATCTGTTTTTCCCCTTTTTCCTGTTCAGTTCAGTTCAGTCACTCGGTTGTGTCCAACTCTTTGTGACCTCATGAATCTCAGCATGCCAGGCCTCCCTGTCTATCACCAACTCCCAGANGACTGGTGTGAAGTGGTACCTCATTGTGGTCTTGATTTGCATTTCTCTGATAATGAGTGATGTTGAGCATCTTTCCATGTGTTTGTTAGCCATCCTTATGTCTTCTTTGGAGAAATGCCTGTTTAGTTCTTTCGCCCATTTTTTGATTGGATGGTTTATTTTTCTGGGGTTGAGCTGCATAAGTTGCTTGTATATCTTAACAACATTAATTCTTCCCATCTATGAACAAGGGATACCTTTCTGCTATTTGTGTATTTTCCCAGTTATTTCATCAATGTCTTCTAGTTTTCAGAGTAGAGAACTTTCACCACCTAAGCTAAATTAATGCCTGAGTATTCTGTTATTTTGGTGTTTTTGTAAATGCAATGGATTTATTTCTCTTTCAGAAAATTAATCATTAATGTATAGAAAAGCTACTGACTTCTGTACATTAATTCCCTGTCTTACAATTTTACGGAATTCATTGATTAGATCTTTTTTTTTTTTTTTTTACTGAATCTTTAGGAATTTGTAAATATAAAGTCATGTCATCTGTAAAAGAGATGACTTTAGCTGTTCCTTTGCAATTCAGATCTCTTTTATTTCTTGTTCTTGCCTGATTGGTCTAGCTAGGACTTCTAGTACTTTGCTGAATGGGGGTAGAGAATGTGTACCTTTGTCTTGCTCCTGATCTTAGATGAGTAGCTTTCAACCTTCCACTATTAAGTATGATGTTAGTGGTCAGTTTGTCATATCTAGCCATTTTTATATTGAGATATGCTTCTTCTATGATTTATTTGGTGAGTTTTTTTAATCATGATTAGTTTTGAATTATGCCATATGCTTTTTATACATATGTTGAGATGATCATATGATTCTTTTATTCTAGCAATGTGATATATAATATTGATTGATTTATATATGTTGAATCATCTTTGAATCCCAGAGATACATCACACATGATCATATTGAATTCTCAATTTAATATGCTGAAGAATTGATTTGTTAGTATTTTACTGAGACTTATGCATCTATATTACTCAGGGATATTAGCCTGTAGTTTTCTTTTCTAATAGTGTCCTTTTCTGGCTTTGATATTAGGATAATGCTTGCCTCTAAAATGAATTTGAGAATGTTCCCTCCTCTTCAGTTTTTTAGAAGAGTTTGAGGGGGATTGGTGTTAACTTTTTAAGTGTTTAATAAAATTCACCAATGAAGTAATCTGCCACTGGGTTTTTCTTCACTGGTATATTTGATTATTTTTTCATTCTTTTTACCATTTTAGTTTTTCTATTTCTTCCTGATTCAGTCTTGGTAAACTGTTTCTAAGAAATTTTACTTTTCTTTGAGATTGTACAGTTTGTTGGCATAGAGTTGTAATCTCTTATGATCACTTGTTATTCTGTAGTTTCAGTTATAATGTCTCCTTTTCCATTTATAATTCTTTTCTGTTCTCTGTGTCCCATAATTCCCATAGGCTTCACTCCTTTTCATTCTTTTTGCTTTTGGCCCCTCTGTCAGGTAATTTCTAATGTCCTGTTTCTAGGTTGTTGATTCTTGCTCCCGCATGATCAAGCCTACCTTTGAAACTCTATTGAATTCTTCATGCTAGTTATCATATTTTTTAGTATTAGAATTTCATTTTTGTATGTTTTCTATTGCCTTGTTGACCCTCTCATGTTCTTCTTGCATTGTTTTCCTAAGTTTATTTGGTTGTCTGCCTGTATTTTCTTGTAGCTCACTAAACATCCTTTAGAGGTTTATTCTGAATTCTTTTCCTGATAGTTCATTTTCATTTCCATTGGGTCGGTTATTGGAGGTTTATTAGTTTCTTTTGGTGGTATTCTATTTTTTGTTATCCTTGATTCCTTATATGAGTATCTGTGCATTTGAGTAATTGTGTTCTTTCAGGCTTTACAGTGTTGCTTTGGTAGAGACAATTCTTCACCAGTCAGCTCAGTTTGGGCTTCTGGGCATGTCTGGACTGGTTATATCTAGGGCAGGTGTTCTGCAAACTATCAGCTTTACCTGTTCATGTCAGCTGTTACAACTTCTAGGAATTATCCTCAGTCCTTCTGATCAAATGAGGCTATAAGCCAACCTGTAGAGTGGGTGGACCTATGCCTCAGCTCCCTTGCTTGAGTTGGAGGGTATGGGACCACTCTAGGCGACTTTTGATTTCCCAATAGTCTGTCCAGTTAAGAAAACTCACAACTACTCCCAGCCTTGCCTATGAAGATCATTGAAATTCTCCACACCTGACACCGACCTTGCTCTGGGGGAAATCAGTTCTCCTGGCACCGACCTTGCTCTGGGGGAAATCAGTTCTCCTGGCCTGAACTGCAACTGCAGGCCACTGAACCACACTGCTTCCAGGAGTTATTGCCAGTCTTTCTTCTCAGATCGGGCTGAAAAACACTCTCCACAGTGAGTGGATCTCTGATTCACTTCATTACCTGAGTGTGGACAAACTGGGCTCTACGGCCAGTAAAACTCCTCATTTGATGATGTGAATCAGGCAGATCTTCACAGCCTGCTGAGTTCCCTGGTCAGGATGCACTCTTTCTTATTTCTGTTTTTGAGCAAAGCCTCTGGTTTGAATTACCACCTAGTACTGCAGGTATGAACTCCATCTGCCAAGATCCTTATACTGGTTATTGCTACCACCCTACCCTCACCCCTGATTTTAGCCCACCACCATAGAGTCCCAGTGATTGGGGCCTTCAGATTCCCCTGCAAACCCATGATGTATGAAAAGTGCTGAAAGGGCTTGGTTGGCCACTGTTTCCCCTCCCTCCCCCCCAAGTGGAAGAAAAAAAGGTTCAAGGGAGACTTCTCTGCATGGTGCCCTACTGGCCTGTGTGAGGGACAATGTGATCAACATGTAGCTGCTTCTCTTGGAGCTTAAACATCTCCCTGTACAACAGACTGCACTGGAAGAACAAGTTCAGTTCAGTTCAGTTGCTCAGTCGTGTCCGACTCTTTGCGACCCCATGAATCGCAGCACGCCAGGCCTCCCTGTTCATCACCATCTCCCGGAGTTCACTCAGACTCGCGTCCATCGAGTCAGTGATGCCATCCATCCATCTCATCCTCTGTCGTCCCCTTCTCCNGAATCGCAGCACGCCAGGCCTCCCTGTTCATCACCATCTCCCGGAGTTCACTCAGACTCGCGTCCATCGAGTCAGTGATGCCATCCAGCCATCTCATCCTCTGTCGTCCCCTTCTCCTCCTATCCCCAATCCCTCCTAGCATCAGAGTCTTTTCCAATGAGTCAACTCTTCGCATGAGGTGGCCAAAGTTTCTGAGGTTAGAAAAGAGCTAATGTTTTTAGCCATTAAGAACATCATTACATAGACACAAATGATATTTATTAGGAAGGGTAGAACATGGTTCCAATTATTATACAATCTACTTTTGAATCAATTTTCAAATTTCTTTATATAATTAACTTAATTGTCAACTTAAATCCATAAAGATTATCCCATCTTCAGTCAACAACTATTTATTCATCTACTATCTGCTAGAAACTGTTGTATGAAGTGAAGATACATCAATTAAAGCAAAACAAGAATCCTTGGTCTCACAGGACTAATATTCTAATTTGGGCATCCAAATAAAGAATATTTAGCCATTATATGGGGTTCCTTGGAGAAGATCTGGGTTCAGTCCCTGGGTTGGGAAGATGCCCTGGAGAAGGGAATGGTTACCCATTTTAATGTTCTTCCTTGGAGAATTTCATGGACAGAGGAGCCTGGCAGACTACAGTACATGGGGTTGCAAAAAGTCAGACACAACTGAGAAAATTTTACTTTTTTCACTTTAGATCATTATATAGCCTAAACAATCACAATTTTTGTTTGTATATTTACATTTTAAAAACTGAAAAAATCTAATAGATATACAGAAGAGGATCTTCCCAACCCAGGGATCAAACCCAAGTCTCCCACATTGCAGGCGAATTCTTTACCAGCTGAGCCACAAGGGAAGCTCATATGTATGTGTATACAATGCCTTTAATCATCTAAATATATATGTTAATGTACATTTCACAAAGATCTAAGCAGAAAGTTACCATGTTTAAGATCCTATGAGCTCTACCAGGTACAGGTACATGCACTAAGCTGCAATTATACACTAATCACCATATACTTAAGATGCTTAGAGTTCTTATTAGAATGAATGCTTCTCTTTAGCAGAGCATCTATGCATTAAATTTTGACTACTATCAAGAAGCCAGTGGTGCTGACTATGATCAGTCTCCCATACTTTATTTGTCCCATATCGATTGTTGGGTTTGATTTCCATGAATTAAAATATCTCATAGATGAATGGTCTTAATCCCTGAACTCTGATTTTTGAAGTCTACTGGGGCTTCCCTTGTGGCTCAGAGGTTAAAGCGTCTGCCTGGAATGTGGGAGACCCGGGTTCAGTCCCTGGGTTGGGAAGATCCCCTGGAGAAGGAAATGGCAACCCACTCCAGTGCTCTTGCCTGGAGAATCCTATGGAAGAAGGAGTCTGGTACGCCACAGTCCATAGGTCACAAAGAGTCGGATACAACTGAGCGATTTCACTTTCACTTTCTTTCAAAGAGAATTGAAGATAATGGTGACCACCCTCAGAAGATCCTGTGCATGTATTGCTACACTCTGCCCCCAATCCGGAAGCAGGCCACCACTGACCCACACCTCCACCAGAGATTCCTGGACATCCACAGGCAAGTCTGGGACAGTCTCCTATGGGGTCACTGCTCTTTTCTCCTGGGTCCTGGTGCACAAGGTTCTGTTGTGCCCTTGAAGAGACTATTTCCCAGGTCCTGTGTAAGTTCTGGCAGCTCTGTGGTGGAGTTAATGGTGATCTCCTCCAAGAGGGCTTATGCCATACCCAAGTCTGCTGCACCCAGAGCCCCTGTCCCTGCAGCAGACCACGGCCAACACATACCTCCACAGGAGACAATCAAACACAGATCTATCTCAGTCTCTGTGGGGTCCCTGGGTTCTGGTGTGCAAAAGGTTTGTTTGAGCCCTTTGAGCATCTCTGGCAGGAATGAGGTTTGATTCTAAATGTGAATTTGCCGCTTCTATCATCTTGCTGGGGCTTTCCCTTTGCTGTTGGATGTGGAATCTCTCCTCACAGCCACTCCAGCACCTACCGTCTTACTGGGGTTTCTCTAACCTTGGACATGGGGTATTTCCTCTCAGCCACTCAATGCTGCAGTGCAGTGCTGCAGCCCATGCCGCCACCGCTTGCCGCTCATCCATTAAAACAAGACACAGTTTTCCCCTCACTCAGTCTATCCCATCAGGAAGCTTCCATAAGCTTCTTATCATTAACCATCAAAGGGCACAATGAAAACCGCAATGATAGAAACTAACAAATCTAATCAGATGGAGCACAGCGTTGTCTAACTCAGTGAAACTATGAGCCATGCTGTGTAGGGCCATCCAAGATGGATGGGGCATGGTGGAGAGTTCTGACAAAATGTGGTCCACTGGGGAAGGGAATGGCAAACCACTTCAGTATTCTTGCCTTTAGAACCGCATGAACAGTATGAAAAGGCAAAAAGATAAGACATTGAAAGATGAACTCCCCAGGTCAGTAGGTGCCCAATATGCTACTGGATATGAGTGGAGAACAAACTCCAGAAAGAATGAAGAGACAGAGCCAAAGCAAAAACAACACCGAGTTGTGGATGTGACTGGTAGTAGAAGCAAGGTCCAATGCTGTACAAAGACATATTGCATAGGAAACTGGAATGTTAGGTCTACGAATCAAGGCGAACTGAAAGTGGTCAAACAGAAGATGGCAAGAGTGAATGTCAGCATTTTAGGAATCAGCGAACTAAAATGGACTGGAATGGTTGAATTTAACTCAGATGACAATTATATCTACTACTGTGGGCAGGAATCCCTCAGAAGAAATGGAGTAGCCATCATACGCAACAAAAGAGTCCAAAATGCAGTACTTGAATGCAATCTCAAAAATGACAGAATGATCTCTGTTCATTTCCAAGTCAAACCATTCAGTATTACAGTAATCCAAGTCTATTTCTTAACCAGTAATGCTGAAGCAGCTGAAGTTGAATGGTTCTAGGAAGACCTACAAGACCTTCTAGAACTAACATCTAAAAAAGATGTCCTTTTCATTATAGGGAACTGGAAAGTCAAGAAACACCTGAAGTGACAGGCAAAACTGGCCTTGGAGTACAGAATGAAACAGGGCAAAGGATAATAGAGTTTTGTCTAGAGAACATACTGGTCATAACAAACACCCTCTTCCAAACACAAGAGAAGACTCTGCACATGGACATCACCAGATGGTCAACACTGAAATCAGATTGATTATATTCTTTGCAGCCAAAGATGGAGAAGCTCTATATAGTCAGCAAAAAACAAAACTGGAAGCTGACTGTGGCTCAGATCATGAACTCATTATTGCCAAATACAAACTTAAATGAAGAAAGTAGGGAAAACCACTAGATCATTCAGGCGTGACCTAAATCAAATCCCCTATGATTATACAGTGGAAGTGACAAATAGATTCAAGGGAGTAGACCTGATAAACAGAGTGCCTGATGAACTATGGACAGAGGTTTGTGACATTGTACAGGAGACAGAGATTGACACCATCTCCAAGAAAAAAAAAAAGGCAAAAAAAGCAGAATGATTGTCTGACAAGAACTTACAAATAGCTGTGAAAAGAAGAGAAGTGAAAATAAAAAAAAGGAGAAAAAGAAAGATATCTGCATGCAGAGTTCCAAAATATAGCAAGGAGAGATAAGAAAATCTTCTTCAGTGATCCCTGCTAAGAAATAGAAGAAAACAATCGAATGGAAATGACTAGAGTTCTCTTCAAGAAAATTAGAAATACCAAGGGAACATTTAATGCAAAGATGGGCTCAATAAAGGACTAAAATGGTATAGACCTAACAGAAGCAGAAGATATTAAAGAGTGGAAAGAATACACAGAAGAACTGTACAAAAAAGATCTTCATGACTGAGATAATCATGATGGTGTGCTCATCTCGAGCCAGACATCTTGGAATGAGAAGTCCAGTAGTTTTTAGGAAGAATCACTATAAACAAAGCTAGTGAAGGTGATGGAATTCCAGTTGAGCTATTTCAAATCCTAAAACATGATGCTGTGAAAATGCTGCACTCAATATGCCAGCAAATTTGGAAAATTCAGCAGTGCCCACAGGACTGGAAAAGGTCAGTTTTCATTCCAATCCCAAAGAAGGAAATGTCAAAGTATGCTCAAACTACTGCACAATTGCACTCATCTCACACGCTAGTAAAATAATGCTCAAAATTCTCCAAGCCAGGCTTCAACAATACATGAACCATGAAATTCCAGATGTTTCAGCTGGATTTAGAGAAGGCAGAGGAGACAGAGATCAAATTGCCAACATCCGCTGGATCTTTGAAAATACAAGAGAATTCCAAGAAAACATATATATCTGCTTTATTGACTAGCCAAACTATTGTGTGGATCACAATAAACTATGAAAAATGCTGAAAGAGATAGGAATACCAGACCACCTGACCTGCCTCTTGAGAAATCTGTATGCAGGTCAGGATGCAACAGTTAGAAATGGACATAGAACAACAGACTTATTCAAATCAGGAAAGGAGTATGTCAAGACTGTATATTGTCACCCTGCTTATTTAACTTCTATGCATAGTACATCACGAGAAACGCTGGGCTGGATTAAGTACAAGGTGCAATCAAGATTCCTGGGAGAAATACCAATAACCTCAGATATGCAGATGACACCACCCTCTTGACAGAAAGTGACGAGGAACTAAAGAGCCTCTCGATGAATGTGAAAGAGAAGAGTGAACCTGGCTTAAATCTCAACACTCAAATAACTAAGATCATAGCATCTGGTCCCATCACTTCACGGCAAATAGATAGGGAAACAATGGACACAGTGACAGACTTTATCTTCTTGTGTTCCAGAATCACTGTATATGGTGACTGCAGCCATGGAATTAAAAGACACTTGCCCCTTGGAAAAAAAGCCATGCCATTCCTAGGCAGAATATTAAAAAGCAGAGACCTTACTTTCCTGACAAAAGTCAGTCTAGTCAAAGCTATGGTTTTTCCAGTAGTCATGTATGGATGTGAAAGCTGGATTGTAAAGAAAGCTGAGATCCAGAGAATGGTTGTTTTTGAACTGTGGTGTTGGTGAAGGCTCTTGAGAGTCCCTTCAACTGTGAGGAGATCATACCAGTCTATCCTAATGGAAATCAATCCTGAAGATTCAGAAAAGTCAGATGCTGAAACTGAAGGTCTAATACTTTGGCTGCCTGATGCAAAGGGCTGACTCATTAGAAAAGACTCTTATGCTTGGAAAGATTGAAGGTGAGAGGAAAAGGGGACAGCAAAGGACGAGATGGTTGGATGGCATTACTGACTCACTGGATGTGAGTTTGAACAAACTCTGGGAGATAGCGAAAGACAGAGAAGCCCTTGGGATCACAGAGTCAGATAGGCTTGAGTGACTGAATAACAATAACATAAAGTACAAAGTCAATTAGAAAAAAATATTCTATCTTAGTGGGTGCTACACAAAACATTTTCTGTGGGAAAAATATACTCTAGGTCACATTCTTTAAGTTTTGAATCCATGTATAAAGATGCCTGTTAAATCTGTGGTATAAAAGTGAATTATATCTTTATCTAGAGATGGTTATAACTACATGTCTATGGCTGCCATCATAAGCATAGACTAAGATAAGCCCCTTGACTACAATGAATTATTGAACATCGAGGAAACAAACCTAATAGAAAGTGAAGTCTCTCAGTCGTGTATGACTCTTTGCGACCCCATGGGCTGTAGCCTACCAGGCTCCTCTGTCCACGGGATTTTCCAGGCAATAGTCCTGGAGTGGATTGCCATTTCCTTCTCCAGGGGATCTTCCCAACCCAGGAATCGAAGCTGGGTCTCCCACACTGTAGACAGACACTTTACCATCTGAGCCACCAGGGAAGTCCTAATAGANGATAACTGTGATATTGAATGGTTTGCCTTAGAAATGAACAGAGATCATTCTGTCATTTTTGAGATTGCATCCAAGTATTACATCTTTGTAATATGTGTAAATGATTTATTTAAGGTGTAAAAGATTGCACATTGTATTACATCTTTAAATTTCCAGGTCTCTTGAATGATTATGAACTTGACTCTAGCTGGAAAGTTGCCTTATTCAACTCTATATCTCCAGGGCCAAGAACAGTTAATGGATTGAGGAAGTTCATTGGTTGAATGAAAGACCTATGGATGTTAGCCTTTTTTCCCAGAGATGTTACTGAGGATAATATGTTTTCTTTATCTGAAAAACTAATGATTGAAACCATAAGGAGTCTGTTAACTTTTCAAAGACAGTGAGAATTTGCCATGTTATCTACCATAAGCAAGGCACCAGGATAGAATCTTCATAGAGAACTTATGGAATTCAACAATATGCCAGAAGTACTGTAAGGCATCTTGGAGAGCAAGGTGAGAGCTTCCCAGTTAACAAATGTAAATTTTCTACCTTAAAAGATAAAGCATATAAAATACATCACCCTACTCACAGATGAAACTTCAGTGTTCCAACTGTTTCCATTTGTCAGATCCATTTGATCTTATGAAAAAGATCATAAATGATTCTACTATGAACTGCCAANTTTTCTACCTTAAAAGATAAAGCATATAAAATACATCACCCTACTCACAGATGAAACTTCAGTGTTCCAACTGTTTCCATTTGTCAGATCCATTTGATCTTATGAAAAAGATCATAAATGATTCTACTATGAACTGCCAAGTATTCATAGTTTAAATAGAATCAAACTCATTTTTTGTGCATTGTCTGAAGAATACATTCATACTGCCATTTACTTTTGGAGAAATCCTCTGTCACATAGAGTGAAATATCAAATATTTTTAGTCTATCATCCCCTTCTTACAAAAATATAAAGCCAAGAGAACATTGTGAGGAGCTGAATCCAAAACACTGTTTTACGAATTGTGTGGTGAAGTTGAGTTAATGAGATCTCAGCCTCTCTGAACTCTTTTCTTAAAACAACTTTGTTGAACAGATTGACCCAAAATCTTACTGGAAGAGACTCAGTTCAGTTCAGTTCAGTCGCTCAGTCGTGTCCGACTCTGTGACCCCATGAATCGCAGCACACTGGGCCTCCCTGTTCATCACCATCTCCTGGAGTTCACTCACACTCACGTCCATCGAGTTGGTGATGCCATCCATCCATCTCATCCTCTGTCATTCCCTTCTCCTCCTGCCCTCAATCCCTCCCAGCATCAGAGTCTTTTCCAATGAGTCAACTCTTCACATGAGGTGGCCAAAGTACTAGAGTTTCAGCTTCAGCATCATTCCTTCCAAAGAAATCCCAGAGTTGATCTCCTTCAGAATGGACTGGTTGGATCTCCTGGCAGTCCAAGGGACTCTCAAGAGTCTTCTCCAACACCACAGTTCAAAAGCATCAATTCTTCAGCGCTCAACCTTCTTCACAGTCCAACTCTCACATCCATACATGACCACAGGAAAAACCATAGCCTTGACTAGACAGACCTTAGTCAGCAAAGTAATGTCTCTGCTTTGGAATATACTATCTAGGTTGGTCATAACCTGCAATGAAATAAATATGCTAATGAAGTTGTCCATGCATTGTATGTCTTATAATCACGATGTTTGTAAATTTTGAGAAGTTTGAGTGAATTTGAAGTAAAGTAATTGTGTAGCATACAGTTTTCCCTATAGCATGACCTAAAAGAAAAATTTTTTGTATGTTGTCAGAAACTAGCTTTTGACATTTTCAAGTTCAAGATAATGTAGACAATCAACAATTAATTAAACATTTTGAATACACTTGCCATATGTCTAAAATAAGCATTTCTACATATTTATTTTCTGAATTATGGAGTACCTATGGTTTTTTATAGAAAATGCTAACAACTTCAGGATTATAACTCAGTCTTTCAACTATCTCAAAATGTAATCTGATTTTGACCTTGAAGTCACCTTTATTTTGAAATAAATTTGTGTGTACAAGTTCTTCAGAGATTTACCTGGAAAACAAGGCTTTTCTGCATGCTAGAAATAATCAAAGAATAAATTAGATGCCTTTTAATGATAATCATCATTATATAATTGTAACATATTTAGATGATAGTTTCCTTGTAACTATAATGTAATGACCACAAACAAATCACTAAAATTATATCTGTAATTGTTACCTTATAGTTTGTGTCACGTATAAGCATTAAAACAAAGCCCACTAGTTAATTTCCAAATCATAACACAGCTTTGCTACATGACTAATACTGGCCTAATGAAAATAAAGATTCTAGTCTTATTTTTATGTCACCCACTGTACAAAGTTAGGTCAATAAAATCAAAATGAAATGGCTATTAAATATTGAGAGATCAGATAATAACTCTCAAATAATAATCAGTATTGTAAGTGTTTTCCAAACACACTCCTACACTAAGTGTCTATCTATCTATCTGTCTATATATATATATGTATACAGACATTTATAAAATACTGGATGGAAGTAAGTGATCTCATTATAGTGATGTTTCAGGCTAACCAGCAAAATACATTTAAAGAAAGTTTTCTGTACAACATTCCTTGTAGATGCTTTCTGTTACTCATTTTAAGTGTGATTTTCACACAGTTTGGAAAACTCAAGAGTGTTAGCCTGCTCCGTTAACAGATGGAGTGTTATTGATCTGATACTTGCAGATTAGAGTGGAGCTCATCTTCTCTCTTAAGATTTGTTATCATTTGGACATATCATTCTAGTCCAACAGCGTTTGAAAAACATGCCTATGCATGCAAAGCCCGTTTGAGATGAATGCATTTTGATTTCCTAAAAATGCCTTGATTTTCACTTATTTTCAGGAATCAGAGCCTGGAGCACATTAATTTTAGATTTCTGATTATAGATGCAAGTATTATTTAAACATAAGAAGCTACTTAAAAGTAAACCAAATAGAAAAGCAATTTCTCTTGTTGGATCAAGATTTACTTGAGATCTAAAGCTATGGACTTTTGTGTTCATCTGGAATTGAAAGTAGTTATTTTTATGCCTTGGGATTTCAAAAAAATGATTTTTTTAATAAAATCAAAGTAGCTACATCCATCCAGTATTGGGAAAATAATTTATCTTTAAATTAAAAAAAGGAGGGAGATATAGTATATTAGGAACAGACAGTGAATTTTTTTAAATTTTATTTTTACTTTATGAATCAGCCACAGGTGTACACAAGCTGGAATTGATTGACCCTAAGCCCCCTAACTCTGAGAAACAGAACAAAATAGTCAGAAAACAAATGTTGTATTCAGAGCCTAGAGTATAAACAGACACTTTCTGATATAGTTGAATTGGAAAAGCATTAAAATAGATTCCAGGTCCAATTTTCAACACTGATGATAATTTACAGGTTATTTTAAAGGTAAAAGATTGTAAGATTTTTTTGGTCACTAAAGATGCTAATAAATATATCTTGTTTAATTGAACTTTCTAGAACTATCAAAGGTAATTTTTAATGTCAATTTAATATCAAAAGATTAAATGGAATAGAAAATGTTTAGACCAAATAGGGAAAATTGCCAAGCTAAACTAGACAAGTGATCTATCCTATTAAACCTCTATTCAGTACATGAGACTTGTTCAATGCCCACCTTACCTCAGGAAAGGTCTCAAAGTGAGTTCTTTCAATATCTTTATTCACATGGCTACATATGCACTTCAAGTGACTTTCTGAATAGTGAAAAAATATTTGCAAATCAATCTTCCAGAAATTGAATGCTTTATAAAATATTAGCTCTTCAGTGCAAAAGGTTTTCTCAAACAAATAAGAATGATTTAATCATTTCATAACTCATATACAGACATTGATCATCTACTGTGTAACATAAGCCACAAAAGAGGGGGCAAAAAGTAGTTTCAAGCAAAATTTTAAGATTTAAATATCTTAGAATTCAGACCCTTCATATATATTATTTTATCCTCACAAAATGGTATTCATCAGGTACTATAATCATCATCCTCATTTTGCACTTATGGATTTCTAACACAGAGGTTTAAAATAACAAGTTTTTATCACTAGTTCATGGTGAAGCCAGGCTTGAAAACTTTAGCAACTTCAAAAAAAAAAAAGTCAAGAGCACTAAACTAATCATCTATGCTGCCTCCTGTGCACATGTTGAGTAGCATTTCTACATGTCACTGTTTCTTTCTTACTCTAGGACTTAGTGTTCAATATCACAGCATTTTTTATTGGCTAAGACTCCCTTGGACGCATAGTCATAAACCTAAGTTGTTAAGTTTCACTTGGTGTAACCCAGTAGTTACCTTTAACATGCAGTAGAATAAACCATAGCTTATTAAAACATCCATTTTGGGGGTCCATCTCTGGAGTTTTTGATTCAGTCAGTCTGACGTGGGGCTTGAGAATGTGCATTTAGAATCAGTTCCCAAATGCTGTTGGTCTAGGAACTACAGTTTGAGAATCATTGGTCTACTAACGCAATCCATTGGTTATTAATAAGCACAATATTTTGTGAAAGTACATGATAAAGGTAAATCATGACATTTAGATCCAGAGTTTCTCAGGACATATTTGTAAATCAAAGCCAATAATTTTCATTTCTGATTTCCATTTCTTCACTGAGGGACAAGTTCTACTGGGAAAGAGTGGTGATACTTCAAGAAACACATAGGAACTCCAAGTACCACAGATCTTATATCTTATGCTCTTATTATAACATTTGTAATCTTTACATACTAGAGGCCTACAGACACATAACACATGCACACACACAAAAGCACGCACACCAAAGGCAAAGGGAAATAGAACAAGCCCAACCTGAATGTTCTTATTAAGAGTGAAGTTGCCCTGTGACACCAGGAAATAAATGCCTGTGTCAAAAGAAAAGAAATACTCATTTAAAAAGTATTTGCTTGCTCTCTTAATTTCTCTTGTTTTTATGTCTCATTGTGTTAAATATTAGGTGTTTCCCAGGTGGCACTAGTGATAAAGAGCCACCTGCCAGAGGAGGAGATGCAGGAGATATGGGTTTGATCCCTGGGTCAGGACTATTCCCTCGAGGAAAGCATGGCAACCCACTGCAGTATTCTTGCCTGGAGAATCCCATGGACAGAGGAGCCTGATGGGCTACCATCCAAAGNGGGAATAGTCCCGACCCAGGGACTATTCCCTCGAGGAAAGCATGGCAACCCACTGCAGTATTCTTGCCTGGAGAATCCCATGGACAGAGGAGCCTGATGGGCTACCATCCAAAGAGTGAGTCACAAAAAGTCAGACATAACTGAAGCAACTTAGGACACATGCACACATGTCGAATATGGACATCATTTTCCCGAGAAACTTAGGTGACCCCAACTCTTACATGTTTAGCAGATAGTTAGCAAATGGGAGTGATTTTATTTTTAAAAAATGGTCTATAATTGCAAGCTAACACTCCAATAATTTGGCCACCTGATGCAAAGAGCTGACTCATTGAGAAAGACAATGGTGCTGGGAAAGATTGAAGAAAAAAGAGAAGGGAGATGCAGAGGATGAGATGGTTAGATGGCATCAACCACTCAATAGGCATGAGTTTGGGCAAACTCTGGGAGAGAGTGAAGGACAGAGGAGCCGGATGTGCTGTAGCCCATGGTGTCACAATGAGTCAGACACAGCTTAGCAAATGAGCAATAACAACAACAACTGTAAACTTCAAATGGGAAATAACAAAACCCTAGCTATGGTGAATGAAGTTGCTCAGTCATGTCCTACTCTTTGTGACCCCATGGACTGTAGCCTACAAGGCTCCTCTGTCCATGAAATTTTCCAGGCAAGAGTACTGGAGTGCATTGCCAATGTCATAATTAATAGTTACCTGATAATGCTACTAATCTGGATGCCAATTATTCATGGAATGCTGAATTTAATGAGGAGGCATACAAAAGAAATGAAAAATAAGGTTCCTCAATCACAATTAATTTACATTGGGCTTCTCTGGTGGCTCAGCTGGTAAAGAACCTACCTGTAAAGCTGGAAACCTGGATTCCATCCCTGGGCTGGGAAGATTCCCCTGGAGAAGGGAATGGCTACCCACTCCAATATTCTGGCCTGGAGAATTCCATGGGCTGTATAGTCCATGGGTCACAAAGAGTGTACACAACTGAGTGACTTTCACTTTCGTTTTAAAGATGTAAATTGTAAACAAGCAGATTAATTTTGAAAAGCTGAGTTTAACAAGCTTGAGAAGATGTGTATTAAAGTGTGTGAATGAGTGAGAAGAGATTAAAGAAGTGGTTTTGAAGTCAGGTTTTAAAGAAAGGCATAGACTGGTCAAAAATAAAAGTATCATTTAAATAAAATATGTGGTAACCAATTTCATATATAAAATTTCCCCAGATGTATATACATACATACATACATATATATATATATATATATATATATATATATATATTTG
>SJYW01053744.1:29053-43210 GCA_006410735.1 Raphicerus campestris
ATACACACAGAAGAATATCTCTTAAAAAGTTGATATTCTTAATTTTGATGTGGTACAGTTAATCTTTTTTTGTATTCTATATAAGGAATTATGCTAAATTATTGTGTAACTCAAGGTCAGAAAGATCTCACATATTTTCTTCTAGAAGGCATGCTGGGAGCCAGCGTGAGGAACTCCACCCTTGGCAAAGTTCATGAGGAAGAAGGCTTGGTATATGCAAAGGCGTGATCAAGCCTCAGGAAATCCTGTTCCCGAGCATCTACCCCAAACCCAGAGTCTATTTTGTGCTCTCACCTACACCTCTGACTTTATGGGGGGCTCTCCCCCATAACCATTTCTCTCGGAGAAGGAGTTAACTTGCAGCTCCAAGTCAATAAACACAAGAGTGCTTCAACTTATGGGATGCCTCTGAAGGTTCTCTAGCCTGCCTGTACAGGTTCCTCTGGCCACTTGTGATTGTTTACAGCCTCCCAGCCCGAGAGGCACGAGATGCTTTAGACTTACTAAAGTCAAATTATTTTGGGAAGTTAGAAATTATTGGTATAGTGAGTTGGTTAGGAATTATATTGGGAAGGGTTTTTCATTAGTTGTGCCAATAATTACTGCTAATTCCCTGCCCTGGTGTGACAAGGGTGTCTCAGGTCAAACCTCTCTGCTGGCAAACTAGCTTGTGTGACAGGATTATCCATGCTCCTGCAACTACACACATGATTGTTTACTACCTCTCAACCATAAACAGCACAGAGAGTTTGGGAATATTTTGAGGGTCTTAATTAGCACAGGGCTTTTCTCACTGTTGAGTCAATAATTGCCGCCAGGCCTTCATATCCTTAGGCACCTGGGAATATATTAATCAATGTATTTGGAATCTAGAAAAGGAAATATAGTAGTTTTTTAAGGTTAGCAATACTAGACTTTTTGAGTTAATCCATTTTCTCTTTCGTTATAGATCACTGTACTTTGTTATAAATCACTGTGTCCTTGCTATATAAAAATGTAACTTTATCACTATCTTAAGACTAAATAGACTTCCCTGGTGGCTGAGACAGTAAAACGTCTGTCTACAATGCGGGAGACCCGGATTCCATCCCTGGGTTGGGAAAATCCCCTGGAGAAGGAAATGGCAATCCACTCCAGGACTATTGTCTGGAAAATCCCATGGACAGAGGAGCCTGGTAGGCTACAGTACATGGGGTCGCAAAGAGTTGGACACGACTGAGCGGCTTCACTTCACTTAAGACTAACTAGATCTTAAGGGGAACATTGGTGAAGGGTTTTCATTTGTTGGGCTGATGTTTACTGCTACATCTCCATATTCCCTGCCTTTATAATAAATATAACTAGCATATAGGAGAAATAAGTATTAACCTTTAAGATTGATCATGTTAACCTAAGGTCAAATAAATTCCTTTCTTGATTGTAACTCACTATACCCTAACCCTATAGGAGTGCAACTTTATTTGGAGGGTGGTGCCTGGTTTAAGAAAAAACACGCTTGGAAAAAATAAGATTTTTGGTTATCAGAAAGAAAGAGTCGTAAAATGTCAGCAGGCCCCATGGCCAGAAGATGATGTAAAACCCCTAAGACCTTTTTTTTTTATGTAAAGCACCTGATTTTGATAAAGGTCAGGACTGCTGGCCCCCGCGTGACTCTGTATTCATCCCTGTGTGTAACAAAAGGGATATGCTGTTGTGTTAGTCGTTGTGTTAGTCGCTCAGTCGTGCCCAACTCTTTGCGACCCCATGGACTGCAATCCACCGAGTTCCTCTGTCCATGAGATTTTCCAGGCAAGGATACTGGAGTGGGTTGCCATTTCCTTCTCCAGGGGATCTTCCCAACCCAGGGATAGAACCCGGGTCTCCTGCACTGCAGCCAGATTCTTTACCCACTGAGCTACAAGGGAATAAGCAAAACTAAAAATAAAAAATTGGGATCAGTTCCTGGAAAGACTGATTCCCCCATGTCGTTTCTTTCTTGCTCCCTGTTTTTCAGGCTGAATTATTCAGCCTCTTTTTCTCCACTAATATTTCTTACTACACTATCCGTTCCTAATCTCTCTATATATCTGTAATTATATATGTATTTTTCCTAGGATGCCGATTCCGTCCCCACCTTTGAATCATCCTGGATCCACAGGGGCTGGACCCCAGCAAAGGCATTTTTACATTTGATGATTCATTTTGAGTTAATTTTTGTTTACTAATATATGGTGTGATATATGAACTGAAATCCATCTTTTCACACGTGGATAACCAAATATTGTAGCACCTTGTATTGGCAAGAACATCATTCCTCCACTCAATTTTTTAATGCCTTTTGGAAAAAATCGGTTGTTTATATATGTGTGAATCTATTAGTGGACTCTCCATTCCATTACTCTGATCTATTTGTCTTGGACCCCCAAACCACACTGCACTGCTTACTTACTGTAGCATTAACAAGTCAGGCAACGTAAGTCTTTCAACATTGTTCTTCTAAGTTTCTTACACTGTTCCAGTTTTTTAGCATTCCCACATGAATCTTAGCCTATAGAATTTTGACTGAGACATGGGAGAAACTATAAATCATTTGGAAGAAAAGCTATGACAAAACTAGACAGTGTATTAAGAAACAGAGACATTACTTTGCTGACAAATGTCCATACGGTCAAAGCTATGTTTTTTCTGGTAGTAGTGTATGGATGTGACAGTTGCACCATGAAGGCTGAACACTGAAGAATTGATGCTTTTGAACAGTGATGTTGGAGAAGACTCTTAAGAGTCCCTTGGCCTGCAAGGAGATCAAACCAGACCATCCTAAAGGAAATCAATCCTGAGTAATTACTGGAAGAACTGATGCTGAAACTGAATCTCCAGTACTTTGGCCACCTGATGCAAAGAGCTGACTCATTAGAAAAGACCCTGATGCTGGGAAAGATTGAAGGCAGGAGGAGAAGGGGATGACAGAGGATGTGGTGTTTGCATGCCATCACTGATTCAATGGATATCAGTTTGAGCATACTCTGGGAGATTGTGAAAGACAGGGAAGCCTGGGATGCTGCAGTCCATGAGGCTGCAAAGAGTTGGACACAACTGAGAGACTGAACATCAATAAATCATTTGGGGAAAATTAACATCTTAAGGCAAGTCCACAGGGTCATAAAGAGTCAGGCACGACTGAGAGACTGAAATGAACACCTGAAGAATATTCAGATTTTCCATCCATAATTGATGTTTTGCTTATTCTTTGTTAGTATATAGAAATGCAATTAACATTTGTATATTGATTTTGTATCCTACAGCTTTGATGAAGTCACTTGTTAATTCTAGTTGTTTCTGTGTAACGTTTTTTGACATCTTTAAAGAAAGTTTTACTTCATTTCCAATATTATTTCTTTTTCTTATCTTAAGCATTGCAAGTGAAATAGAAGTGGTGACAACAGATGTTCTTGCCCTGTTGTTGATCCTATATAGATATTATTTAGCATTCCATCATTCTGTATGTGGAGAAGGCAATGGCAACCCACCCCAGTACTCTTGCCTGGCAAATCCTATGGATGGAGGAGCCTGGCAGGCTGCAGTTCACGGGGTCGCTAAGAGTTGGACATGACTGAGCGACTTCATTTTCACTCTTCACTTCCATGCATTGGAAAAGAAAATGGCAACCCACTCCAGTGTTCTTGCCTGGAGAGTCCTGGGATGGGGGAGCCTGTTGGGCTGCTGGCTATGGTGTCTCACAGAGTCGGGCATGACTGAAGCGATTTAGCAGCAGCATTCTGTATGATGTTAGCCGTATGTTTCCATAAATATCCATTATCAAGCTGAAACACTTCTCTTCTAGTCCTAGTCTATTGAAAACATTTTTTATAATAGATCTATGCTGGATTTTGTTGTATTATTTTTTATATCAATTGAGATGCTCATTTGGTTTTCCTTTTCTCAATCTGTTAGTATCGTGAATTATACTACTTGATTCTGAATATTTAAGCCAATCTTGCTTACCAGGGGTAAGTCCCCCTTGTTCTTGACATAGTATCTTTTACTATATTGTTGTATTTAATTCATTAAACTTTTGTTAAGAAGTTTTGCATCTATGTTCATGAAGGAACATATGTTCATCAAGGCTTCCCTGGTGGCTCAGATAGTGAAGAATCTGCCTGCAATGCAAGAAACCCTTTTTCAATCCCTGGGTCTGGAAGAGCTCATGGAGAAAGGAAGTTCTAGTGTTCTTACCTGGAGAATTATATGACTAGAGAAGCCTGGCAGGCTACAGTCCATGGGGTCACAAAGAGTCAGATATGACTGAGCAGCTAACACTAATGAAGGACACTGGTGTGCAAGTTTTCTTGTTGTCTAATATTTGTTTCTGGTGTTGAGATGAGAGTAATTTCAGCCTCAAATAATCATTAGGTATATGCTTTATCCTCTTCAATTATCTCAGTGTTTGTACATAATTGATATTGTATAGTTTTAAAATATTGGTAGAATTCCCTAGTGAAGCCATCCAAGCTTGGAAAATCCTCTCTCAAAAGAATATTTTCAACTACAGATTCAACTTATTTAATTGACATAAAGCTATTCAGGTTTTCTATTTCTTCCTGAGTGGGGTTTTGTATTTTTCCAAATATTTGCTATATTTCATCAATGTTGCAAAATGTAGAGGTATAAATGTTCATATTTCCCCATTATACTTGAAATATCTAGAGAATCTGTAGTGATGTCATCTTTTAGAATCCTGATATTAGGAAGCTTTGTCTTCTTTTTTTGTATGATTAGTCTGGCTAAAGTTTTATTGATTTCATTTAACTTACTCAAAGAAAAATTTTTTGCCCTTATTGATTTTTCCATTATTTTTCTTNAGAAATACAAAATATATGAACTAGAGTAGATCATGATCTAAAACTACTCTCTGGAATATTGACTGAATCTTATTTTAATGTAGTTAATTTTCCTGAATTGGCCTTAAATATGTTATTAAGGGGTTTCCCAAGTGATGCTAGTGGTAAAGAACCTGCACACCAGTGCAGAAGATGTAAGAGATGCAGGTTCGGTCCTGGGTCAGGAAGGTTCCCTGGAGGAGGATATGGCAATCCACTCCAGGATTCTTGCCTGAAGAATCCCATGGGCAGAGGAGCCTGGTGGGCTACCGTCCATAGGGTCATGCAGAGTCGGACACAAATGAAGCAACTTAGCTTGCATGCATGTTATTACAGTCTGTAAAAATAGAAAAAGGTATAAAATAATCTCATTTCACTGAAATGAGATGAAAATGAAGAAAAATGCACATATTTAAAAGAAATGCATTTGGCAGTTTTAGAAGCGAGATGAATCCAATCAGAGAATGTTAGGGTGTGATAATGAACCTCCCTTCCCCAGAGGCACACATCTGTGTTTCTGAGAATATCACCGTCTGAAAGTAGAGAGGAATGGGCTATTCTAAGATAAGCACAGAACATTCTCCTATACGGGGCTCACCAAGCCACCAGTAAAGATACATGTATAAAAGCCAGGTTTCAAGAATGAATCTGTGAATGTATTGCTTCTTTATTCATCTAATGGTGAGAGGTAAATGACAAACCTTACAGTTACTTCTTTTTCTGGTCCTGCAACAATTCAAATACCAGCCTATCTAAATAGTGTAACAGCAGGTGGAAAAAAATCATAGCCCAATAGCTTTTAAAATTAGTTTTTATGATGTATCATAGGTTTAATTGAAAGTCTAAGAGAAAGGCCTTATTTCCCTTTTAAAACAAAAGCTTTAATATATTCTGTTCACATAAGCATAGTGATAGCATTAAATATAGAAATAAGCTTTTTGCCCTATGAAGCTTTTTATAAAGTATTTGTTTATTGTAATGTACTTGCTTGCTAATTGTTTAGTTTCTTGCTTAAGCTAGCAAATAACCTAGAAAGGATAGTGTCATTACTCAGGCACTAAACGNGATAGCATTAAATATAGAAATAAGCTTTTTGCCCTATGAAGCTTTTTATAAAGTATTTGTTTATTGTAATGTACTTGCTTGCTAATTGTTTAGTTTCTTGCTTAAGCTAGCAAATAACCTAGAAAGGATAGTGTCATTACTCAGGCACTAAACGAAGTAACTGTAAAGGTCAATTTCAAGTTAATCTTTCCCAGTGGTTCCAGTGGAAGAACAGTATGGAACCGAGAGAGGAAACAAACTACGCAACACATCTGAAGGACACAACATCACTAAAAGATAGCTGAAAGAAAATGCTGTTAATAGGCATGCTCTCCATTTCAGGGTTACTACAGCTCTTTGATTTAAAGCTGTTTTTCCCATATCTGTCATTCTTTTGTCCTTCAAACTACAGTATTTCCCTTGCAACAGGTTTTATTAGTGTTGTTAATATATTGTTATTAATAGCATTGTGGTTGCTATTGAAATAGTATTGTTAAGAAATGACTCTTGTAAATAACAAATTTTTGGTCAAGAACTATTTTTAGAAATACCTATTTATATGGCTGTCATACAATTGGACCTCTGACCCGTGGGATCTTCATTCATTATTTCAACCAACCATGAATACACAATATTTGAAAAAGACATTCCAGAAAGTTCCAAAAAGCAACCTTAAGTTTATCTTGAGTAGCAAGTATTTACATAGCATTTACATTGTATTTACAACTATTTACATGGCATTTACATTGTATTTACAACTATTTACATGGCATTTACATTGTATTTATAAATATTTGCATAACATTTACATTGTATTAGGTATTATAAGTAATCTAGAGATGATTTAAAGTATACAGAGGATGTGTGTAGGTTATATGCAGATACTAAGCCATTTTATACAGGGCACGTGAGCATTTTTGGAACTTGATGTATGTAAGGGTCCAGGAACCAAACCCCCATGGATACAGAGAGATTACTATATATATTCATATTTGTACTTAGATGAGTAGAAACATGATAAGATTAAAGCAAGACAAACACTTCATACAGCTCTAAGTTTAAACTCCTGTCTTCATAATTAAGCTCACTTTTTTCATTTATTTTTTGTATTGTACTTAACCTCACTCAGCCTCAGTTTTTCCATCTATAAAATATTGTTTAAAAATATCTTTCTTTTCCAGTTACTTTGAGTGATATAATGAGCAGAAAGTACATAGTAAATATGGACTAAATGTTTATTTTTGTTGTCATTCTTGTTAGTGTTCTTTCTCATGCATATTTGATTCAGCCACCTATGCATTTGGAGAATATTGCATATAATTCTGGAAAATGTCAGTAGTAATTACCTAGGGCCAAGTGGGTTATATCTAAGGTAATACTGAATATTTAGTACTTGTTTTCAGTTTGGTTCAGTTCGGTCGCTCAATCGTGTCCAACTCTTTGTGACTCCATGGACAGCAGTATGCCAGGCTCCCCTGTCCATCATCAGTTCCTGGAGCTTACTTAGGCTCATGTCCATAAAATCAGAGATGCCATCCAACCATATTATCCTCTGTCGGATCCTTCTCTTCTTGCTTTCAATCTTTCCTAGGCATCAGGATCTTTCCCAATAAGTCAGTTCTTCACATTATGTGGCCAAAGTATTAGAGTTTCAGCTTTAACATCAGTCCTTCCAATGAATATTCAGTACTGATTTCCTTTAGGATTGACTTGTTTGATCTCCTTGCAATCCAAAGGACTCTCAGGAGACTTCCCCAACACCACAGTTCAAAAGCATCAACTCTTCCTTGCTCAGCTTTCTTTTTACTCCAACTCTCACATCCATACATGACTACTGGAAAAACCATAGCTTTGACTAGATGGACCTTTGTCAGAAAAGTAATGTTTCTGATTTTTAATATACTGTCTAGGTTGGTCATGGCTTTTCTTCCAAGGAGCAAGCATCTTTTAATTTCATGGCTGCAGTAACCATCTACAGTGATTTTGGAGCCCCCCAAAATAAAGTCTGTTACTATTTCCAGTATTTCCTCATCAATTTGCCAAGAAGTGATGGGACTGGATGCTATGATCTTAGATTTTTCCATGTTGAGTTTTAAGCCAGGTTTTTCACTCTCCTTTTCCACTTTCTTCAAGAGGCTCTCTAGCTCTCCTTTGCTTTCTGCCATAAGGGTGGTGTCATCTGCATATCTGAGGTTATTGATGTATCTCCTGGCAATCTATATTCCAGCTTGTGTTTCATCCACCTGGACATTTCACATGATGTACTCTCCATATAAGTTACATAAGCAGGGTGACAATATACAGCCTTGACTTACTCCTTTCCTTATTAGGAAACATTCTGTTGTTTCATGTCCAGTTCTAACTGTTGCTTCTTGACCTGCATACAGATTTCTCAAGAAAGAGGTAAAGTGGTCTGGTATATCGCATCTCTTTCAGAAGTTTCCCACAGTTTGTTGTGATCCACACAGTCAAAGGTTTTGGCATAGTCAATAAAGCAGGAATAGATGTTTTTCTGGAACTCTCTTGCTTTCTCTATGAGCCTGCTGTTGTTGACAATTTGGTCTCTGGTTCTTCTGCCTTTTCTAAATCCACCTTGAACATCTGGAAGTTCACTGTTCACATACTGTTGAAGCCTGGCTTCAAGAATTTTGAGCATTACTTTACTAGTGTGTGAGATGAATGCAATTGTGTGGTAGTTTAAACATTCTTTGGGATTGGAATGAATCCCAATTCACTTCTTTTCTCCTTCTGGTAAATGCTTGTATATGCACATAATTATTTACAATCAAATTTCTGTAATATATAATTGACTAAATCATCCATATGAGAATATTGATAAAAAGTTATAGACAATAATTATAATTAAAAAAACTATATATCAACAAAGTATATGTTCCTGCTACAGAAGTTTAAAAATAGAAAACATTGTGTATGTCATGTGTGCAATTATGTGGAAGCTACATGCGAATACAGTAAAAAACTGGAACATAAATAATGATTGATATTTGAGTAATGGAGATAACAAGATTGAAATTAATTTCTCTTTTCATCTTAATATCTTCATATATTGCTAGAATTAACTATGTATAATTAATTATAATAATGAGTTTAAAACCTATAACACCGTTTACTTGCTAGTGATTTGAGCAAGCCTAGTGATTTATTCATCATATATTCTTTGTATTGTTGATTTGGTTGAACAAAATGTGTGTGCGTGTGAGAGACAGAGAGATCTTTGTCTCTTAGGTTTGCCCACTTTCTCTTTCCATTGTAAGTTCTATAATAGGAGAAGTGGACAAGCAGAGCAACTTTCAAAGGAGTATATAGTATATATACTCAAAGGAGTAGGAGTATGAAAGATAACTTTTGTCTACCGTGGTGATTGCTCTTTATATTTTATTTTTCTAATTGTCATAAACATATGTAGCATTTGTGTTACCATTTATAAAATTGAGCAACATAAGAGAAGGTAAAACGAAACACGTTTGCTTGCTTAGATGCACATAGAATGCCATACCACATAGTTTTTGGTACCAACCAAAACCCATTAACTGTGGTAACAATTCTGGGTACTGCATGTTGCCTTTAATTAAATTGCTGAGCATACATGAATATTGATTTCAATTACACCATGATGCTCACTTAGCAAAGTAAAAAAAAAAAAAAAGTGCAATATGTTAAGAAAGCACAGGGAAGGTTAGCAATAAATGGCAGCATTTTAAAATATATTCCGTATTCACTAGACACAAATCAGAAAGTCTTGTTCTACTAATCAAAATTATTTTGCATTTATAAATTTTAATTTATCATTGATAATAACTAATCTATACAGCATGCATGATATGACAGGCCTGTGTTAAGGACTTTACATGTAAAACCTCATTTAATTTTCTTGATAATCCTATCTGAGGTACATAAACATGGTTATCTGCCCTTAAGATAGAAAATAACTGAGATAAACAAATCTTAGCTCTGTGACCATGATCTCATTCTTAATACATAGAAAACCTGGATCTTAAAACTCAGTCCAACTTATTTAATTCTATATTTTGTAACTTGATAAAATTTTTAAAGCCTCACATTCAAAGTCCTCATGCACTGATATATATATATATATGTAATCTTGAACAACCAAAATTTAAGCTGACAGTTTTGCAGGATGATTTTAGGATACATATTGTAGACAGGCATATATGATAAATAACCAACTGACAGAGAAACATGGACTTACTCAAGACAAGTGGACACTCTCAAGATAAGCAGGAGCCCCATGTAAAATCTCTATAATATCAAGCATAGAGATAATAAGGGAAAATTCAAGTAGTTATCAAAGTTATCTAAATATTTCCACAAAGCACTTTTATGGTTAATAAAATATTTTAGTTTAGCTTACATATAGCTCAAAGCAAAGAGCAATGAGACTGCTTTCAAAGTGTGTGTAAAATGAGGCATTTTTAGAGAGAATTTGCATTCTTCTAATAAAGTGTTCTTTCTTAGACAGTGCCTACTTTATTCTGCAAGGAAAAATTGTTTTTAAAAAATAATGATAGTTTCATTGACTAGGACTTTTCGTGGTATAGACTCTGTGAAGTCTTTATTTTATTTTATTTTAGGTTTGTGAAGTCTTTAAATGGCCATGAATTTCTTGGTCTTCAAGGATGTTAATAGTTTGTTTAACTTCTCACTGATCATTAAAGCTGGTGAAAACATTTAACTATTACAGAATTTTTGTCTTTACCTTAGATGATATTCTTTCCTTTTTTTTTCTAAAGGAGTCTATTTTCCTTTAATTAGAAAAATAATGAAAGACTTACTGAAATTTTAGGTTATATATATTAAATCAAACGTTTAAATGCCTAGGCACTTTGAAATAATAAAGATACTGACCTATACCCATAAAAAGAATGTTAAACATTAATCTCACACAAGTGCAAGAGTAAAAAGTATCCCACAGGAAAAGCAAAAAGATTTATGCAAATAAACCTCAACTGCTCAATCTTTGCATTTCAAAAGACAACTTTTGCTTCTACTGACTATTCTTATTTTTGTCTTTGCATTTGCATGTGGTCTTTGATTGCTGGATTATCACAGGCAAGAAATTTCTGGTTGACAATGACAACTGTCACAAAGCATGGCAGAATTAAGTTTAGCTGCAATATATGGAATTCCAGTAATGTGGCAAATTCCAAGTCAAGGGACAGAAACATCAGTTTTGAAATGCAGATAGGCGATAAAAACTTGAGGAAGACATTTTCATCTAGATGGTATATTCAGATAGAACAATTTTATTCAAAATGGGCATTGTGCTGCAAAATTGATTGCCCTAAATTTTTCTTAAGGCCAAATAAATATGGCATTAGAAAGATGATTTCACATTATGGGTTTTAGCATGAAATAAGCTAGAAAATGTCAAAAATAAGTTAATGGTAATCACCTTTTCAGAGAAATTGTACTTCCATCACTACTGCTACTACTGTCACTATTTCTACTGAGGCTGCTACTACTAAGGATAACATTTAACGAGAAGTACTGTGTGTTGAGACTTTTTATATCTATTGATATATTTAATGCTAGCAGTAGTCAGAGGAGGTAGTTACCATTACCAGTTGGGTAAATTGAGTTTCAAAGAAGCTATGCAACTTGTTAATTTCAAATAGCTAGTAAATAGGGCATCCAGGATCTAACCTCAGGTATTTCTAATGCTAAATGTGTAAGCCTTTCTCCAATACTCTCATACACTTAAGTATGAGAAGAAAAAAAGATCTGATTGAACTGCTTAGGTTTGCTATGGATTATAAATCTTGTTTTAAAATAGTCTACAGATGTTTACTTACTGCTTTTTTACCCAGACAATATTACAACTGGGAGAAATAATTAAGATATTTTACAAAACACTGAAAAATATTCTCAATAGTTACTGTCAGTTTATAACCATACTTGATATATTGTAAATTGAAGAGCAGTATTAGAGAGAGAGACAAAGACAGAGAGATGTAATTTTTAAAAAAGAACTATCCTTTTAACAAACAGAATTTTTCATATTTGTACAGCTTGAAGTTTGGGACTCTTCAGACAAACTGGTAGAATGGTGAAGAAATCTGATCCAAAATGTAGAGATATACTTTATAGGTTAAAAAAGGATAAACAAGGAACATCTACATATCAAATTATTTTTGTCTATCAGTATGTTTTCGATTGTTACTCCTGGAGCAACTTGTTCAGGGATAATTCCAAAACAAGTGATAACAGCATGTTCTTTCCAATTAACACTTCTTCACTCTTGGTCCTATCATATTTCCACTCTCTAATTCCAATATTTGGAATCTAAATTTTACTGATGACTTTTTCCTTTTCCATCCTTGACTGCAATTTTTTCTTATAGTATGTATTTGCCTATCTTTCAGACATAAACATTTTAATTGTGTTTGTGGTACTGAAGAAACAGAATTGAACTTTTCAATGTAGAAGGACACAATGCCTATCAGAAACTGGTTCTTTAAGTAAATACAGGGACTTCATGAGAATAATATTTCAGAAAAGCAGTTACTTGGTTTAGCAGACCTGGAAAGAGAGTTTCCAAAATCTACCAACTTTAAATTCTTTAAAACTTAAAATACAAATTAATTTTACTTTTCTCACGGTTCTTTCTGATATTGGTCCCTGAACAGTTTTGACTATATGGTAAACTACTTGTAAAGAATCCCAAATAAAAGAAGCTAGTAATATTATGTCAATAACAGAATAAACAAACAAATCTGACATCACTGTTTTCATAATTTCACAATGGTATCTTTCACAATGGCACTAAAAATCCCCAATAATGTCTAGTTAAATTTTTAAACTGAATGAATTATTGGGTGCATAATCACAGACAATGTTGTTTTACAAAAGGAAGTTTCACATTTTAAGAAAAGAAAAACATTACATCATATTTTAAATTGCCTTGAATATAAAGAAGAAGCTAATTTGAGAAATATTTTCAAAAAATAAGTTTTGACTAACTGATTAGCCAATCAAATTCAGCATTTACTGTTCCATTTAAAGAAATCTGTACATTTCTCTGCATCTTAAGCAATTTTCTGTTGGGATTATGGAAGCCAGTTTCTTTCCAATGTGTCAGCAGAGATAAAGGATGATAGATAATAACCATGTGTTTGGTTTCTATGATGCCTCTTTAAAACAAAATCAGAGGACATTGATGGAAGTCAGGCAAGTCTTTAAAAATAAAGCCTAAGTCCACAAGTTCAAATTCATTTTCTACAAAGGAGGCTANAGATGTGTATAAGAGACAGGATATAAAGGATGATAGATAATAACCATGTGTTTGGTTTCTATGATGCCTCTTTAAAACAAAATCAGAGGACATTGATGGAAGTCAGGCAAGTCTTTAAAAATAAAGCCTAAGTCCACAAGTTCAAATTCATTTTCTACAAAGGAGGCTAAGTAGTGTAATTATTCAAGAGTAATTCAAATGTTCATTCCTTAACTGAGTTTTTACATTCATGTATATATGTATGTATCACAATAAACTGTGAAAAATTCTGAAAGAGATGGGAATACCAGACCACCTGACCTGCCTCTTGAGAAACCTATATGCAGGTCAGGAAGCAACAGTTAGAACTGGACATGGAACAACAGACTGGCTTCAAATAGGAAAAGGAGTACATCAAGGCTGTATATTGTCACCCTGCTTATTTAACTTATATGCAGAGTACATCAAGAGAAACGCTGGACTGGAAGAAACACAAGCTGGAATCAAGATTGCCAGGAGAAATATCAATAACCTCAGATATGCGCAGAGAGATTACTTTGCCAACAAAGGTCTGTCCAGTCAAGGCTATGGTTTTTCCTGTAGTCATGTATGGATGTGAGGGCTGGACTGTGAAGAAGGCTGAGCACTGAAGAATTGATGCTTTTGAGCTGTGGTGTTGGGGAAGACTCTTGAGAGTCCCTTGGACTGCAAGGAGATCCAACCTGTCCATTCTGAAGGAGATCAGCCCTGGGATTTTTTTGGAGGGAATGATGCTGAAGCTGAAATTCCAGTACTTTGGCCACCTCATGTGAAGAGTTGACTCACTGGAAAAGACTCTGATGCTGGGAGGGATTGGGGGCAGGAGGAGAAGAGGACGACCAAGGATGAGATGGCTGGATGGCATCACAGACTCGATGGACATGAGTCTGAGTGAACTCTAGGAGTTGGTGATGGACAGGGAGGCCTGGCGTGCTGCGATTCATGGGGTCGCAAAGAGTCGGACAC
>SJYW01053744.1:48009-63517 GCA_006410735.1 Raphicerus campestris
TTTCTCAAGAGGCAGGTCAGGTGGTCTGGTATTCCCATCTCTTTCAGAATTTTCCACAGTTTATTGTGATCCACACAGTCAAAGGCTTTGGCATAGTCAATAAAGTAGAATTATATGTTTTTCTGAAAATCTCTGGGTTTTTTTCTGATCCAGCAGATGTTGGTAATTTGACCTCTGGTTCCTCAGCCTTTGCTAAAACCAGCTTGAACATCAGAGAGTTCACGGTTCACGTATTGCTGAAGCCTGGCCTGGAGAATTTTGAGCATTACTTTACTGGCATGTCAGATGAGTGCAATTGTGCAGTAGTTTGAGCATTCTTTGGCATTGCCTTTCTTTGGGATTGGAATGAAAACTTACCTTTTCCAGTCCTGTGGCCACTGCTGAGTTTTCCAAATTTGCTGGCATATTGAGTGCAGCACTTTCATAGAATCATCTTTCAAGATTTGAAATAGCTCACCTGGAATTCCATCATCTCCACTAGCTTTGTTCGTAGTGATGCTTTCTAAGGCCCACTTGATTTCACATTTCAAGATGTCTGGTTCTAGATTAGTGTTCACATCATCATGACTATCTGAGTCGTGAAGATATTTTTTGCACAGTTCTTCCATGTATTCTTATCATCTCTTCTTAATATCTTCTGCTTCTGTTAGATCCATACCATTTCTGTCCTTTATCGAGCCCATCTTTGCATGAACTGTTCCCTTGGTATCTCTAATTTTCTTGAAGAGATCTCTAGTTTTTCTCATTCTATTCTTTTTCTCTATTTCTTTCTATTGATCACTGAGGAAGGCTTTCTTATCTCTTCTTGCTATTCTTTGGAATTCTGCATTCAGATGCCTATATCTTTCCTTTTCTCCTTTGCTTTTTGCCTCTCTTCTTTTCACAGATATTTGTAAGGCCTCCCCAGACAGCCATTTTGCTTTTTTGCATTTCTTTTCCATGGGGGTGGTCTTGATCCCTGTCTCCTGCACAATGTCACGAACTTCTTTATATAGTTCATCAGGCACTCTATCTATCAGATCTAGGCCCATAAATCTATTTCTCACTTCCACTGTATAATCATAAGGGATTTGATTTAAGTCATACCTGAATGGTCTAGTGGTTTTCCCTACTTTCTTCAATTTCAGTCTGAATTTGGCAATAAAGAGTTCATGATCTGAGCCACAGTCAGCTCCTGGTCTTGTTTTTGTTGACTCTATAGAGTTTCTCCATTTTTGGCTGCAAAGAATAGAATCAATATGATTTTGGTGTTGACCATCTGGTGATGTCCATGTTTTTGAGTCTTCTCTTGTGTTGTTGGAAGAAGGTGTTTGCTATGACCAGTGCATTTTCTTGGCAAAACTCTCTTAGTCTTTGCCCTGCTTCATTCTGCTTTCCAAGGCCAAATTTGCCTGTTACTCCAGGTGTTTCTTGACTTCCTACTTTGCATTCCATTCCCCTATAATGAAAAGGACATCTTTTTGGGGTGTTAGTTCTAAAAGTTCTTGTAGGTCTTCATAAAAACCATTCAATCTCAGCTTTTTCAGCATTACTGGTTCGGGCATAGACTTGGATAAGTGTGATATTGAATGGCTTGCCTTGGAAATGAAAAGAGATCATAAAGAGATCATTCTGTCGTTTTTGAGATTGCATCCAAGTACTGCATTTCGGACTCTTTTGTTGACCATGATAGCTACTCCATTTCTTCTGAGGGATACCTGCCCACAGAAGTAGATATAATGGTCATCTGACTTAAATTCGCCCATTCCAGTCCATTTTAGTTCACTGATTCCTAGAATGTCAACGTTCACCTTTGCCATCTCTTGTTTGACCACTTCCAATTTGTCTTGATTCGTGGACCTGACATTCCAGGCTCCTCTGCAATATTGCCTTTACAGCATCGGTTCTTGCTTCTACCACCAGTCACATCCACAACTGGATATTGTTTTTGCTTTGGTTCCATCCCTTCGTTCTTTCTGTAGTATGTAGTAAATAAATCTTAGTTCCCATCCTTCTTATCAAAGGAACCAAAAACAAAAGAAACAAACAAACAAACAAAGAAAAAACCCTCGTTCTGTGCAATTATAGACCACAGAAGGGCAGTCTTTGTCTCTCCTTCACTACTGGTAACTGAATTGCCTTGGTTTCCCTGACTACTAATGAATAACTGTCATTGGGAAAACATGCACAGTGATCAATAGTACGACAACCCAGCCATTAAGAAGAAACCACCTTGTAGGGAATAGTAGCAGAAGGAAAATCAAGTAATCACCAAACTGACAGCTTTAGATATTTGATTAAATAAGTCCAAGTCACANCATACTGGACACTCTTCCCACTTCCATCCCCACCCCATCCCTCTGGGTTGTTCTAGAATACCAGCTTTGAGTACCCTGCTTCATGTATAGAACTTGCACTGATCATAAGAAGAGAAGTGAAAAGCAAAGGCGGAAAGGAAAGATATAAGCATCTGAATGCAGAGTTCCAAAGAATAGCAAGAAGATATAAGAAAGCCTTCTTTAGCCATCAATGCAAAGAAATGGAGGAAAAGAACAGAATGGGAAATACTAGAGATCTCTTCAAGAAAATTAGAGATACCAAGGGAACATTTCATGTAAAGATGGGCTCAATAAAGCACAGAAATGGTCTGGACCTAACAGAAGCAGAAGATATTAAGAAGAGGTGGCAAAAATAAATGGAAAAACTGTACAAAAAGGATCTCCACGACCAAGATAATTATGATGGTGTGATCACTCATCTAGAGCCCGACATCCTGGAATGTGATGTCAAGTGGGCCTTAGAAAACATCACTGTGAACAAAGCTAGAGGAGGTGATGGCATTTCAGTTGAGCTATTTCAAATCTTGAAAGATGATGCTGTGAAAGTGCTGCACTCAATATGCCAACACATTTGGAAAACTTAGCAGTGGCCACAGGACTGGAAAAGGTCAGTTTTTATTCCAATCACAAAGAAAGGCAATGCTCAAACTACCACACAATTGCACTCATCTCACACGCTAGTAAAGTAATGCTCAAAATTCTCCAAGCCAGGCTTCAGCAATACGTGAACCATGAACTTCCTGATGTTCAAGCTCGTTTTAGAAAAAGCAGAGGAACCAGAGATCAAATTGGCAACATCACTGGATCATGAAAAAAGCAAGGGAGTTCCAGAAAAACATCTATTTCTGCGTTATTGACTATGTCAAAGCCTTTGACTGTGTGGATCACAATAAACTGTGGAAAATTCTGAAAGAAATGGGAATACCAGAACACCTGACCTGCCTCTCGAGAAACCTGTATGCATGTCAGGAAGCAACAGTTAGAACTGGACATGGAACCACAGACTGGTTCGAAATAGGAAAAGGAGTATGTCAAGGATGTATATTGTCACCCTGCTTATTTAACTTCTATGCAGTGTACACAATGAGAAACGCTGGGCTGGAAGGAGCACAAGCTGGAATCAAGATTGCTGGGAAAACTATCAATAACCTCAGATATGCAGATGACACCACCCTTATGACAAAAAATTAAGAGGAACTAAAAAGCCTCTTAAAGTACAAAAGGAAAGTGCAAAAGTTGGCTTAAAGCTCAACATTCAGAAAACGAAGATCATGGTATCTGGTCCCATCACTTTATGGAAAATAGATGGGGAAACGGTGGAAACAGTGTCAGACTTTATTTTTTTTTTAGGCTCTAAAATTTCTGCAGATGATGATTGCAGCCATGAAATTAAAAGACACTTACTCCTTGGAAGAAAAGTTATGATCAACCTAGATAGCATATTCAAAAGCAGGGACATTACTGTACCGACTAAGGTCCGTCTAGTCAAGGCTATGTTTTTTCCAGTAGTCATGTATGGATGTGAGAATTGGACTGTGAAGAAAGCTTAGGGCCAAAGAACTGATGCATTTTAACTGTGGTGTTGGAGAAGACTCTTGAGAGTCCCTTGGACTGCAAGGAGATCCAACCAGCCCATTCTTTTTGTTTGTTAGTTATTTCAGTCATATATATAAAAATTTATTCTAAAGGAGATCAGTCCTGAGTGTTCTTTGAAAGTAATGATGCTAAAGCTGAAACTCCAGCACTTTGGCCACCTCATGCAAAGAGTTGACTCATTGGAAAAGACTCTGATGCTGGGAGGGATTGGGGACAGGAGGAGAAGGGGACGACAGAGGATGAGATGGCTGGATGGCATCACTGAGTTGATGGGCGTGAGTCTGCGTGAACTCCGGGAGTTGATGATGGACAGGGAGGCTTGGCATGCTGCGATTCATGGGGTTTCAAAGAGTCGGACACGACTGAGAGACTAAACTGAACTGAGTAAATGTATTTCAGTGTTATTCTCTCATATCATTCCACCTTCACCTTCTCTCACATAGTCTATTCTTTACACCCGTGTCTCTTTTGCTGCCTTGTATAAAAGTTCATCATTACCATCTTTCTAAATTCCATATGCTGCTTCTAAGTCGCTTCAGTCGTGTCTGACTCTTTGAGACCCCTTAGACGGCAGCCCACCACGCTCTCTCGTCCCCGGGATTCTCCAGGCAAGAACACTGGAGTGGGTTGCCATTTCCTTCTCCAATGAATGAAAGCGAAAAGTGAAAGTGAAGTTGTTCAGTTGTGTTTGACTCTTACTGACCCCATGGACTGCAGCCTACCAGATTCTTTCATCTATGGGATTTTCCAGACAAGAGTACTGGACTGGGTTGCCATTGCCTTCTCTGAAATTACATATGTATATACTTAAACAGGAAATTTTGTGTGTTATAGTAAGCTGAATTTTCTACTTAGGAAAAAAGACTTTTTAGGAAGAGAACTACATTTGCTTTAATAGATTAAAACATAACAAAGCAAATCTATAATACCTTAAGATGGTGCATTCCCAGTGGATGAATAATTCCTAGCTAATAAATTATTATATCTCATATGAGTTTCCTTCCTTTTGATTAGAGGAAAGATAGATTAATTTGTGTCCTGAAATGTTTTCAATGAGCAAAGTTGTAATAGTTTTTCAATGGCCAGTATCTGAATTGTGATTTTGATATGAGAAAACATTTAAAGTACTCTTGAGCCCTTTCTCAATATAGTTAAGATCTCCACTTGAAAAGTTACAACGTCTGTGTCAAGTTACACACGTCCAAAAGAGAGAGTTAAAGTTGAAGCTGAATAGCATTCAGATCTCAGTAATAATATTCTTTCCTTCCCAATTTCTAATCTCCTAAGCCACAACTCCTCAAATTTCAGTGAAAGCTCGGTTTAAAAGCATACATTTTCTTTCTTGTGTGGTTTTGATTGTGCTGGGTCTTCCTTGTGGTGCTCAGGTTTCCGCCACCGCAGTGCCCAGGGCCTTCTCTGCAGTTGCAGCACCAGGGCTTGTCTAGTTGTAGAGCCTGAGCTCTAGAGCACACGGGCTCAGCAGCTGTGACCTGCTGGCTTCTCAGATAGTGATGTGTGGGCCCAGGGCGTGTGCGATCTTAGTTCCTCGATAAGGGATCAAAGCTACATCCTCTGCTTTGCAACGCAAATTCTTAACCACTAGACCACCAGGGAAGTCTCGAGCATCTATCTTCTTAACAAAAGTTGCCACATATCTTAAACACAACATGGTGAAGTAATTCCAAGCAGTGACGGTGACAGAATGGAATTAGAAAGCAATGATAAGATGTTATTCCCATGACATTATAGATTCCCTCTATTGAGAATATTCTTATCTATACTGAAAACATATGGCAAAATAAACTTAACCAAAAGCACATAGAAGATAAAAGAAAATGACATTGCTTGCTTTCTCTTGAGAGTGCTGATGATAAAGATTTGCACTAAATATTAAATATGGTTAATGCTTGGTATAAAGTGTTCCAGTGAGGATGAATTTCTGTTTTATATTAAAATATCAATAGGAATGCTGAAATAGCAATAATATTCTCTGCTAGAAAAAGTATTACTAGAGTATTGTAACACCTCAAAGCACAGTGAATATATCTCTCAGAAATGTTATGTACCATGCAAACAAGTTTTATATATTGAATAGTATGTGCCAGGCAGATAATGACACTTATTTTAAAAGGTTCTATATCTAAGAAATTTCTTTAATCCTGTAAAACACTGCCAAGAATACATCAAGGATTTATGGGGTGCCATTCATATTTAAATAGATTTCTTGATAACAGCCACTTGAATAATGAGTGCAGAGAGAGAGATCAAGGATTCACAGTTCAGTCTTGAGTAAAAGCAATATAATCTTGGGATTTTTTGCACATTTTGTAAATAGGTCAAAGAGTATATATCATCGGTTTCCAGAGTTTATTTCATGGGCATCCAGTGTTTTCTTGCCATTCAGTTCTTATGCAACTTCTCTCACTACCATTGTCTTTAATTCATCCTCAGGATTCATCTGAACTCCACCTTTAGCTGGCTAGCTCCTACTCCGATCATTTATCCAGCAGTCTTTCCTGTTTGACAAAACTTTTGCTTATCCAGTGGTGTTACAATATAATCACAAGAAGAATGGAAACGTTATTCAACTTTTTTATGTTTATAGATTTCTAATGAGTACATTTAAGTCACTCAGTTGTGTCTGACTCTCTGTGACCCCATGGACTGTAGCCTACAGGGCTCCTCTGCCCATTGGGTTTTCCTGGCAAGGGTACTGGAATGGGTGGCCATTTTCTTCTCCAGGGGATCTTCCTGACCCAGGGATTGAACCTAGTTTTCCCACATCACAGGCAGACACGTTACCATTTAATACAGTATTACCTTGACTTGGGAGAGTGTCATGAAACAACACTATTTCAACACTTCATTCAGTAACAACAAAATATCAGAAAGTATACATATCATGGTTGTTAATTGGATCAACATAAATAAATGGGCACATTACTATCCTTACTCAATATCTAGATTTAAAATCTAGTATGCAGTAAGCATGGGTTTCCCTGGTGGCTTAGATGGTAAAGAATTTGCCTGCAATGTAGGAGACCTATGTTTGATCCCTGGGTCAGGAAGATCCCCTGGAGAAGGAAATGGCTACTCACTCAAGTCTTCTTGCCTGGAGGAGTCCAGGGACAGAGGGTCCTGGCAGGCCATGGTCCATGGAGTCACAAAGAGTTGGACACAACTGAGCAACTAACACTTTTACTTTCTTTACTGTGCTATAATCATCATGGTATCTTTTAAATACTATTAAACTGTAAGATTGAGTAAACAATCTAACTGGGCTCTATTAACCAGCGACTGAATAAACCTATTGAAAACATGTACTGCCTTTTGGGGGAGGGGGTTTATACCATTAACTTCCAGTTCTCTTGCCTGGAAAAATCCCATGGATGGAGGAGCCTGGTAAGCTGCAGTCCATGGCGTCGCTAAGAGTCAGACATGACTGAACGACTTCACTTTCTCTTTTCACTTTCATGCATTGGAGAAGGAAATGGCAATCCACTCCAGGGTTCTTGCTTGGAGAATCCCAGAGACGGGGGAGCCTGGTGGGCTGCCATCTCTGGGGCTGCACAGAGTCGGACACGACTGAAGCGACTCAGCAGCAGCAGCAGCAGCAGCATATCATGAACAATCACACCTGCATACGTTCACTAGGCTTGCTTAACCTCATTGACAAACATGTTATTGGCCATTGCTTGCCCTGTCTGTGATTACTGCTCCTACTTTGGCATGCAACCTATATTTGATGTCAATAAAATTATGGCACTACATTCATAACATTCATGAAAGGAGCAATCAGTCCAATTTTTTCTTCAAACTTAATATTTTATATAGAGGCTTTGCCACAGAAACAAATAAAATTTGATAAATCTAAATTAAAGACAGTAAAAATTGAATAAAGTAGTTCTCAAAATTGTCTAATATTTGAAAAATCTAGAGAGCTTAAGAGATTACCCATGCTTGGGTCCCATCCTAGAGATACTGATGTGCTTGCTTGGGATGCTAACTGGGCATTGCCAGATTTCAAATTGTTCCCAGGTGAGTCTAACATACAGCCAGAGTTGAGAAGCACTACAAAAACTACCTCCCCACTTGAGAATCACTGTGCAGTGAGCCGTGTTAGCTGACAATCATAAGACTGGGAGAAGCAACTGGACTAATTGAGCATTTGCTACCTACTTGCTTCACAAAACTCAACAAAAGCTAAAAAGTTTATCCACTAAGAACTTTTGTTTACTAAGTTTATTACTTTGGTTTCTGCTATGAAGTGTGATTTTTTTTTTTCCCTGTGACAGGTGGCTTCTTTCCTCAGTTGTTTAACAGGATTTCCTCTTTTGCAATAGTCACTGAAGTTTTATGGCTAATCCAAAGCATAATGTTTTCAATCAATTTAACACTCAGACAACTTTATATAGGCATTACAGAGATAGTATCTTCTCATCAATAAAAATGATACATAACCTGTTTTGAGTTACACAGAAAATAATTCTCAACAATCACCTTTATTACAGAATATGAAACAGATCCCAGAGACAGTTCCTTTAATGCTAGAGATTTACAGCATTGCATTCACAACTGCTTACTATGAAAAACAAACAAAAAATTAAAGGTCAGTATTTGAGATTTGCTCCCCTACACATCTTGTTTTAATGAAAATAAGGAGGAAAATCTGTCATGTCAGTAATGAGATGCACTGTTTGAAGCATTGTGCCCTTCAAGGAGAAAACGCAATTCATTCAACAATCAGTGTTTAAAGTATATTTGGATAACAGTAGCTCTCACTCATAAACAATAAAATAAGCTGTTAAAGGGTATCTGATAAATACTGTAGGCCAGAAGAAGTTAAATATAATAGGAAAGGATATGCTAGTTGAACAAAATAAAAATGCAGTGGTTTATGTGACTGATATAAGGTAAAAAGAGACCAAAATGTAGGTACTCAAAAACATAAACAAGAAGATATTATATGTTAAAGAAAGGTCATGGAATTTATGGAAACTTACCTCTCAGTGAGTAAACCTGATAGAAAACTTAAGCACACATGAGTGGAATTAACCTTTATTCAAGAAGATAATCTATAATAGATTATTGTAATAGTTAAATAAGATTATTAAATAAGCTAGTTAAATAAGATTGAATTTTTAGTTTACATATCTATTTTCCTTACTACACAAGGGAGTCTTTGAGGTCAAAGAAACTATCTGAACCCTTAGATATTTTCTTTACAAAGCACAGTCTGACACACAGAAGCCATTCTGTATATGGCTGTTAAATCAATGACAAATTTTCATTAAATATTTATTAGGTTTCAAGTAGTGTGATCGGCATAGACTAAGAAAGTTATAAGACATCTTGAATTATTAATTCTTTATACCTCAACATTATACTGTAAAATTTATCACTTTAGTGTCTCTAAAGCATAATCCTAGAAACTTCTTTTAGGGTGTAGAGAAATAATTCAAGTAAGTGAGGTAGACTAGATTCACAGGAATCCTCAATAGATGGGCTAGGAAATTAACTAACATGTTCATAGTTTTTTGGTAAGATAATATCTGATGATTAATTCTCAGAGGCTTCACTTTGAGTTCCCTATGAGTTAAGTGCGATACTTGCCCACCTTAAAAATTAAATGCATGATGAGGGGCAAATATGTGAAAAATAAAAGAATACAAGAAAGCATGTCAAAGATAATGTATCTAACCTAATGATCACAAGATACAAGACTAAAATTTTTGTTTTTATTTACAAATGTCTCAATATCTGATTTAGCAACATTTGCTAACTATTTCTGTTGAAGAAATGTATCTTCAGAAAAAAACTCCTGAATCTTCCAATATAAATGTTGCTTGGCAAAAAAGAGATGACTGGCACTATTACTCCACTTATACTGCACTCCAATGGGGTTTCCCTACAGCTCAGATGGCAAAGAATCTGCCTGCAATGCAGGAGACCCAGGTTTGATCCCTGGGTCAGAAAGATCCCATGAAGGAGGAAATGGCAACCCACTCCAGTATTGTTGCCTGAAGAGTCCCGTGGACAGAGGAGCCTGGTGGGCTGCAGTCCATGGGGTCCCAAACAGTTGGGCATGACTAAGGGGCTAACACACACACACTGCACTCTTAAATCCAGATATTTTGTCATAGAAAAAGATAAACTGTTTGAGTCGGTACCGTCATGCATTGCCAGACTCCATCTATCTCCATGGATCCAGTCTACTTATGACATTTGCCATCCATGTATGCTTGTTCTATTCCTCAAATCATGCTGTTAAGGGACATAACACAAACGATAAATATTTAAAATATGATAATAAAGGAGTTTTGATGATTGAAAGACTCAATGAAAATTCTACTGAATTATTCATATTCTCAATGAAAATACTGTAAAGTTCACAGAATTANCTGTTAAGGGACATAACACAAACGATAAATATTTAAAATATGATAATAAAGGAGTTTTGATGATTGAAAGACTCAATGAAAATTCTACTGAATTATTCATATTCTCAATGAAAATACTGTAAAGTTCACAGAATTATGGATATTAGAAAACTATGAAAAGTGAGCATCACTGCAAAAGAACATGGTATAACATATGTTAACATGACTCACATATGCAGTATAAACTGAATAAGAATCCATCCTCTCTTGGTGGCAAAAAAGCAGTAGAGCTGGAGTAACTAAGCCTCAGCTCAGTCATGGAGAAAAACATGCGATTGAATGAAACAAACATGATGTATCTAGTATNAGCATATAATATAAAGTCCCAGTTTTAAAAAAAAAATCAAACATTTTATCCAGCTAATGACTATGATCCAAAAGTAAAAAGCTAAGTTTATTAAGAGATTTAAACATTTATAAATCTCTGGAGTCACAAGATTTAATACATGGCCCTTAATGTTAAATCAAGTAGTGAAACAGAGGTTTCTATCTTGGGCTCATGGGATCAGAATCTTGGCCCAGATGATGAGCTCTTTATCATATTCATTCTAACTGTGGCTCATCTTGAAATGATTAGATCTATTGTTAGGAAGAGACCTTGTCAGCGCTAAGGATGCACTGATTAATAGAAAATTCAGTATAATTCCTTTGGACCTGGACCACATCATTAAGTGATTAAAGACATTGTAATTGCCACCCTTTATTCACATNTGATGAGCTCTTTATCATATTCATTCTAACTGTGGCTCATCTTGAAATGATTAGATCTATTGTTAGGAAGAGACCTTGTCAGCGCTAAGGATGCACTGATTAATAGAAAATTCAGTATAATTCCTTTGGACCTGGACCACATCATTAAGTGATTAAAGACATTGTAATTGCCACCCTTTATTCACATTCAACAACTAAGTAGGAATTAATCATTGCAAGAAAAGAATAGCAGAAAGCAAAGTATTGTATAACTAATATTTTACAGATAGATAGCAAAATATTAAAATGGGCTACAGGAACAATGCTTGATATCATAAGCCAGAAAAAAACAAATCATCAAAAATGCTCTAACAAAACCTGATTAATTTCATTGAAGGTCAAATTTACCCTTGGGGCCACCTTTTTTTTTTCTTTCACTATTATGGCAAACTTAGCTTTGGTTTTATTTGTTTTTACTCCAAAAAAAGGTAGACAGCGACTTTCAGTCAGCTCTGCCTGATAATCTCCAGAAGTTTTATCTTAAAAGCATGCTGTTTGTAGGTGAATTAACAGTCTGACACGTTTGTTCAGCACAAAGACATGTTTCCAGGTTGTACCATATCAATATTAAAAGATCAGGATTGTGTCAGTGTTTCCGTAAATAAGGTCTTAGATAAAATAAGCAGAATTTAATATATGTACATTTCCTCGGAATGAAGATATATCAAAACAAGTGTCAAGTGAAAGGAGAAAGTTCTGTTAGCTGAAAAAGTACAGTGGTATGATTAGAATTGTAGAGAATTCTTTCAAAAGTTTGAGGAAGAGTTGATTCCAAGTGTTTTCCAAGAAAAGTAAGAGGAGACATGAGGCGTGGGTCGACAGTGGTTCAGGGGCACTGCCAGCAGCAGTACTGGCAAAAACCCTCTTGGAGAAGAGTTTATTACACTGACCATAGAGCTTATAACCTATGACAGAAATACTATGGGACTGGGTGGCCTCAGGCCAACCTACAAGGAGGGAGCATAGCATCAGCAGAAAATTGGATTAAAGATTTACTGGCCATGGCTTGCCCAACAGGGCAAGACCCAGTTTTCCCCACAGCCAGTATCTTCCATTGATTTAGGTCATACCTGAATGATCTAGTGGTTTTCCCCACTTTCTTCAATTTAAGTCTGAATTTGGCAATAACGAGTTTATTATCACAGTCAGCTCCCTGTCTTGTTTTGCTGACTGTATAGAGCTTCTCCATCTTTGGTTGCCAAGAATATAATCAATCTGATTTTGGTGTTGACCATCTGGTGATGTCCATGTGCAGAGTCTTCTCTTGTGTTGTCGGAAGAGGGTGTTTGCTATCACCAGTGCGTTCTCTTGGCAGAACTCTATTAGCCTTTGCCCTGTTTCAGTCTGTAATCCAAGGCTAAATTTGCCTGTTACTCAAGGTGTTTTTTGACTTCCTACTTTTGCATTCCAGTCCTCTGTAATGAAAAGGACATCTTTTAGGGGTGTTAGTTCTAGAAGGTCTTGTAGGTCTTCCTACAACCATTCAACTTCAGCTTCTTCAGCATTACTGGGCGGGGCATAGACTTGGATTACCATGATATTGAATGGTTTGCCTTGGAAATGAACAGAGATCATTCTGTTGTTTTTGAGATTGCATCCAAGTACTGCGTTTTGGACTCTTTTGTTGACTATGATGGCTACTCCAATTTTTCTAAAGGATTCCTGCCCACAGTAGTGGATATAATGGTCATCTGAGTTAAATTCACCCAGTCCAGTCCATCTTACTTCACAGATTCCTAGAATGTCGATGTTCACTCTTGCCATCTCCTGTTTGACCACTTCCAATTTGCCATGATTCATGGACCTAACATTCCAGGCTCTTATGCAATATTGCTCTTTACAGAACCAGACCTTGCTTTTATCACCAGTCCCATCCACAAACAGGTGTTATTTCTGCTTTGGCTCTTTCCCTTCATTCTTTCTGCAGTTATTTCTCCAGTGATCTCCAGTAGCATATTGTACACCTACCGACCTGGGGAGGTTATCTTTCAGTGTCCTGACTTTCTGCTTTTTCATACTTCCATGGGGTTCTCAAGGTAAGAAGACTGAAGTGATTTGCTATTCCCTTCTCCAGTGGACCACATTCTGTCTCTAGACCATTCAGGTATGACCTAGATAAAATCCCTTATGACTTTACAGTGGAAGTGAGAAATAGATTTAAGGGATTGATCTGATGGACAGAATGTCTGATTAATTATGGACAGAGGTTCATGACATTGTACAGGAGACAGGGATCAAGACCATCCCCATAGAAAAGAAATGCAAAAAAGCAAAATGGCTCTCTGGGGAAGCCTTACTAATAGCTGTGAAAATAAGAGAGGCAAAGAGCAAAGGAGAAAAGGAAAGATATAAACATCTGAATGCAGAGTTCCAAAGAATAGCAAGAAGAGATAAGAAAGCCTTCTTCAGCGATCAATGCAAAGAAATAAGAGGAAAAGAACAGAATGGGAAAGACTAGAGATCTCTTCAAGAAAATTAGAGATACCAAGGGAACATTTCATGCAAAGATGGGCTCGATAAAGGACAGAAATTGAATGGACATAACAGAAGTAGAAGATATTAAGAAGAGGTGGCAAGAATACACAAAAGAACTGTATGAAAAAGATCTTCATGACTGAGATAATCATGATGGTGTGCTCAACTAGAGCCAGACATCTTGGAATGAGAAATCAAGTGAGCCTTAGGAAGAATCACTATGAACAAAGCTAGTGGAGTTGATGGAATTCCAGTTGAGCTATTGCAAATTCTAAAAGATGATGC
This sequence comes from Raphicerus campestris, assembly GCA_006410735.1. Taxonomy (NCBI): domain Eukaryota; kingdom Metazoa; phylum Chordata; class Mammalia; order Artiodactyla; family Bovidae; genus Raphicerus; species Raphicerus campestris. Next base: position 61,874 of record SJYW01053744.1, read on the forward strand.
TTTCAAAGTGCTGCTTTAATGTCAGCAAATTTGGAAAACTCAGCAGTGGCCACAGGACTGGAAAATGTCAGTTTTCATTCCAATTGCAAAGAAAGGCAATGCCAAAGAATCCTCAAACTACCACACAATTGGACTCATCTTACATGCTAACAAAGTAATGCTCAAAAATCTCCAAGCGAGGCTTGAACTGTGTGGTATTGGAGATGACTGTTGAGAGTCCCTTGGACTTCAAGGAGATCTAAACAGTCCATCCTAAATGAGATCAGTCCTGGGTGTTCATTGGAAGGACTGATACTGAAGCTGAAACTCCAATACTTTGGCCACCTGATGCAAAAAGTTGACTCATTTGATAAGACCTTGATGTTGGGAAAGACTGAGGGCAGGTAGAGATGGGAACTACAGAGGATGAGATGGTTGGATGGCATCACTGACTCAATGGACATGGGTTTGGGTGGACTTCATGAGTTAGTGATGGACAGGGAGGCCTGGCATGCTGCAGTTCATGGGGTTCCAATGCTTCAGACACGACTGAGCAACTGAACTGATATTGTTTCTTCCCATTAGGAAGCTTACACATGCCTCTTAGCCTCATCCATCAGAAGGCAGACAGAATAAAAACCACAATCACAGAAAACTAACCAAAATGATCACATGGATCACAGCCTTGTCTAATTCAATGAAATTATGAGCCATGCCATGTAGGGCCCCCCAAGGCACAAAAGTCATGGTGGAGAGTTCTGACGAAATGTGGACCATTGGAGAAGGGAATGGCAAACCACATCGGTATTCTTGCCTTGAGGACCCTATGAACAGTATGAAAAGCCAAAAAGATATGACAGTGAACCATAAACCTCCCAGGTTGGTAGGTGTCCAATATGCTACTGGGTAAGATCAGAGAAATAGCTCCAGAAGGAGAAAAGAGACTGAGCCAAAGCAAAAACGATGCCCAGCTGTGCATGTTTCTGGTGGTGAATGTAAAGTCCAATGCTGTAAAGAACAATCCTGCCTAGAAAATGGGTGAATGAATTAAGTTAAATTGGAAGTGGTCAGACAGGAGTTGGTAAGAGTGAACATTATAACCCTGACCGAACACTAACCAAAAGCAGTGCTAATAAAGCAAAACCATAATACTAACCAATATCGTTCATGTGGGTTAGCAAATGAAATTCAACAATCTATAAAAATAATCACACACCATGATAAAGAGTATTCCAGGTATGCAGGACTTGTTTAACTTTGGAAAAATAATGTCCTCCACTATCAAAACAAGCCAAGGAAGAAAATTATATGGACCTATCAACTGACACAGAAAAGGCATTTTGAAATCAAGTGAGACCATGTGGGTTCCTGGGCACAGAAACTTCCTGTGTCTCCTGTTTCTTGTTTATGGGGAATAAGCTTCAGCTTCTGTGACCTTCAGGGCTTCCCTAGTGGCTCAAAATGTTAAAAAAAGAAAAAAATAAAAAATGTCTGCAATTCAGGAGACTTGGGTTCAATCCCTCGGTTGGGAAGATCCACTGGAGGAGGGAATGGCAGCCCACTCTAGTATTCTTGCCTAGAAAATTCCGTGTACAGAGGAGCCTGGCAGGCTACAGTCCATGGGATCACAGAGAGTCAGACACGACTGAGTGACTAACACCTTCA
>SJYW01053744.1:69445-89592 GCA_006410735.1 Raphicerus campestris
CACATATTTGACCAACAGTGTAACTGGGAAAATTGACCAAATGATTATTTAAAATGAAAAATGAAATAAAATAAAGTTTTAAAATTATAGTCTTTAAAATTTAAAAGGTAAAGGTGAATTTTATTGTATATTTAATTATACTTCAATGAAAGTGTAAAAATGCTAAGGACATTCTAGGTGATCAGTTCTGCTTGACAGAATTTGAAGCTGATCTTCACATTTCTCTAAGTCCCTGTACTTTAATCATGGGTAGAACCTATGAGATGTCACACTTATGATTATATTATATGACAAAAAAGGAATTGTCCTGGTTGGGTCTCTTAATCACATGAGCCCTTTAAAAACAGGGTTTTCTCCGGCTCGTCAGAGAAACAGAAGTCTGAGAGATGCAGAACAGTTTTTCTGGAAGAAAAAAATATAATTCCTGTTGTGAACTGCCTGTGTTGAATGTCACATATCAAGGAACTGGGAGTGAATTCTTGAGTTAAACTCAGCCAACAGCTAGCAGATAAATGAGGGCTACAGTCCTACAACCACAGATGAATTTTGACAACAACTAGTATGCTGGTAAGAGGACTTTGAGCCCCAGATGAAGATCACAAGCCTGGTCCATGCTTTAATTTCAGGCCAGTGAGTCCCTGAGCAGGGAATCCAGTCACTGTGACTGGACTGCCAACCCACAGAAACTATCAGGTTAAAAAAAAAATGTGTATGTTTTCTAAGCTACTAAGTGATGTGTTAGCTAGCAAGAGAAAGCAAGTTGATGCTTATATAAGTATTCACTGGAACATTATTTCAACTTTGTTATATATTTAAACATTCTTTTAATTAAATGTTGAGATAAGAAGGAAAAGGCTGAACAATATCAGGGAACTAGCTTGTTAATCTTCACAATNGGAACTGGTTAGGAAACTAATACAAGGACTAGGGCTACTATTATAAATTTTAAAACTAAAAAAAATTGTTAAAAAATATGTAAAATAATTGATTTCATTTTTTGTTGCCCATTCATTGTCTAAAATGCAAATTAATATAGATCACTTCCAAAATTATGTTTTATTAAAAAAAGACCCCACTTTCCCATGTCTAAGTTTTAAATCCCATTCATCAATAATACTACTTAGTCAAGACTCTAGCAAGGGATCGGGAATTATTTCTCAGATCTCAGCTGGCTGGGCCTTAACTGGATTAATCACCACAATATATGGGTTCTTTAGTGTTCACATGTTTAAAATAGTTAGTGCACTTAAATCTACTTAACATGTACTTAGGCTTCCCTGGTGGCTCAGAGGTTGAAGTGCCTGCCTCCAGTGTGAGAGACACGGGTTCGATCCCTGGGTCAGGAAGATCCCCTGGAGAAGGAAATGGTAACCCACTCCAGTATTCTTGCTTGGAAAATCCCATGGACGGAGAAGCCTGGTAGGCCACAGTCCATGGGGTTGCAAAGAGTCGGACACGACTGAGCCACTTCACTTTCACTTTCAGAATGTACTTAGCAGAGCAAAAGTCTTAGATTTCTTTGTTAACATTGTGAGAAATAGAATATACTTAATAGAAAATTTTAGCTTCTTAGCATCTAAAAAGTAAAGAACTTTTTATTATGGAAATATCAGAATAAGGTAAAACAATAGAGGTTGGCTATGCCATCTAAGCTGATAGTATCTATTTTTCTTAGGAATACATCAATTGAAACTTGAGTTGGCAAGTTTTTCCAAGAAAAACGAAAATCCTGCACATAGCTGTACATAAGGGACAACTGCGAGCTCTTGGCGAGATTACACTAGCTACAAAAGCAAAATTAGAACTGCACTTGAGTTCCAGCAAGTGCAAAGATGAGTTCCTCTCAGCATGATCCCACCACATGGGTCTCCAAATTAGCTCTTTACTAAGTTGACCACTTTTTTCCTTTTTCTTTCCCTTATGGGAGAAGGAATATAAAGACAGCTTTGAATGGTGGAGAGCTGCTCTGCTGGCTTTATCAAAGCTTTAGAGATATAAACCAACACTGTAAGTTTCTAGTCATGATAATGAAATAACAAAGGCCATTTGCAGAAAACTTGGAGAGATTACACTAGCTACAAAAGCAAAATTAGAACTCTTGTATTTCAAGGGAGAAAATACTTTCAAGTTGATTTTATTTATATTCTGTTTCATGTTATCATTTACACTGTACCATCCTTATGAGAAAACATGTCTATTAGGGTAAGGAGGCTTATTTGTCAAAATTTTTACATAATTGGTCAAGAACTAACAATGTCACTGTGACAATATTACAATGTTGCTGAAATCATAACCCGAACCTGACAGCTGGAATTCAGTGCAAGCCAAACATGCAAAGCCTCTGGGAGTCTCAGGGTAGTTTTGAAAATCCAAGAATACAAACAAGAATCATCTATGTAAGCAAGCTACTGCATTGCTAGACTATAATATACCTATAGAAAAAGAAAAGAATATATTTTGTGCTTGTATTTAGTTTTATCTCTTATTGTATCAATGAGTACTTTCAGTTAAAAAAAGTCATGCTTCTGAGGTGAGGTTTCTTTCCTACTATGTTAAAATATAGTTTGAAGGTATATAATTTATAAAAAATATATATTATCCTTTGCAATACCTAGGTGAATGAATTCTTGTTATTACCTTTTAATGCACCAATTCTTAAGAAAGACATGTTTAACCAATGATAAAAATTCTTCCTTCTGAGAACCTGAGTAAAATACGTTAGCTCCTCCATAGTCCACTGAAAGTGACAGCTTTCTTCAGATGTAAATGCTCACAATAGGAAAAATAAAAAGTGCTTTTCAAGCAATAGTAAGGATGATAATCCTTACATTATTCATTGTTTCATTTAGAACAAACAATATGATATTTTACATAGTCTGTGAACTTTGTCATAAAATGGTACAATTCATACTCATCATGTATATGCACAAGTTCTTTGGGAAATAAGCCCTAAAAATGAACAGCTATGATGAGTCTGCTGAATGCCAATGCGAAGATACACGCTAAAACTCCCTTACACATTGGATTTGATATTGTCTGGTTTGAGTACTTTGTTTGAACTATCTGCATTGAGTACATGCTGTCATGCCTGAATAACAATAACTCTGCAGAGAATATTGCCCCCTGAATCTCCTCTGGTATGGTTAGGCAAGGCCCTTCTTTCTCCACTTTCACAGCTGCTGTGGCAGATCAGCTTGCCAAATCTATATAGTTATCACTTTATCTGCATGCTCTGACTAGCCAGTCTTCTCTTTGTGGGTAACTTTTAACTCAGTACAACTATTGACATGCCATTCATTCATTTGTTTGTTTGTTCAGCTGCTCAGTTGTGTCCAACTGTTTGCAACCCCATGAACTGCAGCATGCCAGGCTTCCCTGTCCTTCACTATCTCCAGGAGTTTTCTCAAACTCATGTCCATGGAGTTGGTAATGCCATCCAACCATCTCATCCTCTTGTCATCCCCTTCTTCTTCTGCCTTCAACCTTTCCCAGCATCAGGGTCTTTTCTGGGTCAGCTCTTTTTTATCAGGTGGCCAAAGTATTGCAGCCTCAGCTTCAGCATCAGTCCTTACAATGAATATTGAGGGTTGATTTCCTAAAGTATTGACTGGTTTGATCTCCCTGCCATCCAAGGGGCTTTCAAGAGTCTTATCCACCACTACAGTTCAAAAGCATCAGTTCTTCTGGCCTCAGCCTTGTTTATGGTCCAATTCTCACATCCGTGCGTGACTACTGGAAAAACCATTGCTTTGACCAAACGGACCTTTGTTGGCAAAGTAATGTCTCTGCTTTTTAATATGCTCTCTGGGATTGTCATGGCTTATCTTCCATGGAGCAAGTGGTTTTAATTTCATGTCGTCAGTCTCAGTCCACAGTGATTTTGGAACCCAAGAAATGTAGACTGTGCTATTTAATGCTGTAGAGTTTATGCCAATCAAAAGCAAATGATGCATTTAAAAAGAACATATTTTTCCTAGAAAAGAAGTAAGTGTATCTCCCATTTTAGACACTAATTATAACAATATTATTGAATTATCTGATTGTCTTGGCTCCTTGATGACCTCCTAGAACATGAGATCTAAAAATATTGTATTATTCCATGAAAGTCAAGCTGTTAAACCAAGTGAGTACTGACATAGGAAATTGAAACCACTGTTTTCACATAGTCATAAACTTGGAATTTCCTTTCATTTGGGAGCATGCCTTTCAATGAGTACTGCAAAAAGCATGAGGTATGTCGTAAAGAATGTAAAAAGGTATAACTGAAACAGCACTGCTCTTGCATCAGTGACTCAGAGTCGTCTTTACTAGTTAAGACTCAAACACACTTGAAATATCTGTGGATAGCAGAACTACTCTATAGAGTCAAAAGTACCCATAGTTTTAATGTATATTCTTCATTATATTGGTTTCAATTAAATAAATAAATATATAGATATATCCAAAAATTCAGAAGTGAAAATAATTTCTCTTTGAGCTAAAGCACATACATAGATGACTAGTTCCAACAATGATTTGAATTAGCCTTATACCATAAAGCATAGGATAAAATAGAGAAACCATTAGCAAAAATGGAAAAACTATAATGTCAGGACCTGAGAAATACATACTACCGTAGCTCAGAAGTTTTTTAATTTTATAGTCAATCAATGAAATTTGCTCTGACCTTGCATGACAAAGAAAGCACAAAAAATCATCTAAGTCACTATCAAGGCCTATGGCATGCAGTTCTAGGAACATATGAGTTGCATATTAAATTATGTAAAAAGTTGTATAATAATTTCTATCTTAGTAAACAAATGAGAAAATGCTATGTACTAATAGGTACTAAGTATAACAATAAAAGAAATAAACACAATCAAAGAGGTCATAGGTTATTGCCATAGTATACTACCAAATATAAGGAGGCAATACACAATGCGAGCTGTTTCTTAAGAAAGTGCATTTGTGTGAGGCTCCAGAAGGCATTAAGTGGGGCTTAGGGTGCAAAGAATTGGAAGAAGCAATGGATAAGAATAGGCAAGGAGTTCAGATGAAGTCAAACTTTACTGCTGACCTATATTTAGGCCATGCCTGAATGCCAGCATGAACAAGCTTTGTCTTTGTTGTGAGTCTCTAAATAACATTGTCAACCTTGCTTGTGTGCAACCTTGCTTGTCAACCTTGCTTGCAACTCTTCGTGACCCCATAAACTGTAGCCTGCCAGACTCTTCTGTCCATGGGATTCTCCAGGCAAAAATACTAGAGTGGGTTGCCATGCCCTCCTCAAGGGGATCTTCCTGACCCAGGGTTCAAACCCATGTTTCTTACATTTTGTGCTTTGACAGGTGGGTTCTCTACCTGCCTGTACCACCTGAGAAACTCCTTGTCAACCTTGGACTCATTGTATATAACTCTATGTCCTAGAAAAAAATAAAATAACTGAACATATGCATTTGCACATGGACATGTGTAATTCCCCTATGGGCAACAAAATCATATTAATTGGCAAGTAGAGTTGTATGCAGTAGCTTTTAGAAAGTTACAAGTAAGACAGATATTCCAATTTCTAAGAATTTCAGAAGGAATTAAGATATTTTATATGTACAGGGTATTTGGGGTATCTTTTAAAATTTTGGAGATGTAGCAAATGGCACTCCACTCCAATATTCTTGCCTGGAAAATCCCATGGACAGAGGAGCCTGGTAGGCTCCAGTCCATAGGGTCGCTACGAGTCAGACACGACTGAGCGACTTCACTTTCACTTTTCACTTCCATGCACTGCAGAAGGAAATGGCAACCCACTCCAGTGTTCTTGCCTGGAGAATCCCAGGGACGGAGGAGCCTGGTGGGCTGCCGTCTAGCGGGTCGGACAGAGTCGGACACGACTGAAGCGACTCAGCAGCCGCAGCAGCAGCAAAGTTGCAGAGTGCACCATCTAGTGGTTCAGTGTAGTCCATGACAATATCCTCTAGTGCTGGACTGCACAGCGTTCTTGGTTTTGCAGTTTGGGTTTACAGTTGTGTTATCCCTTCTGTCTGCCTTTGTTGCCATTCACCATAGTGCTCCATTCTTTTGAAGAGAAATGAACACAATTAGCATAGCGTTTATGATATCCCCTTCCATAAATCTGTTCTGTTGTTGTTCATCTTAAACTATAGAAACTTCATCAGAGACACCTGATTCATGCAATAATAATACCTGTGATATATATCATGGTCAAAGAATGGGTGAATCCCAAACGCAGTCATCCATCTTCCCTCACAAAACTAATGTTGCGTTTGGAGCAGTATATGGACCTTTGCTTTCCTCATAGTTTCTTAAATCAACTGTCAAGCCTACATGGAAATTTTGTCTTCATAGTCACATTTGATTTGAAATATTTCTTTGTTTACTCCAGCCCAAAGAGGTACTCAAGAGTTTCATGACGGCCCCATGAGGCTTTGCAGAATAATACAGCATTATGAACTGGGACTGCCCATGACCAATTACATACTGGGAAAGAAGTGTATCTTACTAGCCCATGTTCATAAAACTTAAAATTGACATATGTCTAGTTATTTCTTATTTTGCATGCATTTTCACATACCAGATGATGCTGTTCACAAATTGTAAGAGTCTCATTCAACTACTGTTAATGGCTAAAGAACAGGAAACTGCATATTTAGCTGCAGAAGTGTATAACTATATCTCTACCCAGCTACAGAGAGCGAATATCAACATATTAAAGGCCTTGCAGGCCTCATACAAGCAATAAGGCTCCTAGCACTTGGGTACCTTAACCCAGAATAGAATTTCCCCAGTTCATCAGCTTAAACTCTGACTGACATTTTATTGCTATTATTAGAACTGTTTGAAATAATGGGGGGAAAAGAGAGATTTTCAGGGATATTCATTCTTCAAGATAATTTGGAGTTTTTTTCCTTAGACCTTCAGCTGTAGAATATCAAATATTACACAGAAGAACTTTAAGTTACTTTAAATAAATAAAAAGTTTCCTCTATAGCATACTTTTTTAGTTAGTAAACAATTAAAAAGCTTATATCTAATTCTCTTCTAAGGAAATGGCAACCCACTCCAGTATCCTTGCCTGGAAAAATCTCATGGACAAAGGAGCCTGGTGGGCTGCAGTCCATGGGGTTGCAAAGAGTTGGGCATGACTGAGCGACTAATACTTACTTACCTCAAAATGGGTATATTTGGGAAAACAAAAAGAAAAAAGTAAAATGCTCTTCTACTAAGACAGAGTTAATGAAGAAAATTCGAATCCTCTTTCTATTTTTACTTTGGTCGAAGTTGCCTTTTATGCATAGACAAATTCTCTATTAGAAATGAAGCATTTATTGAAAAATGTTTAAAGCTGCTACCTTTGCTGTCCATATTCTCAGATGTTAGTGAAGAATTGCAGTGATTCTACTGCTTATTCCCTGTTGCTACTTTCTGTGCTTTCAGACTATATTCTATACTCGTGGCAGATTGCAAATAAGAAATCCCTGAAGCGCTGACAAATGTGCTTCATCGCCTTTCTGCACAGCCATTTTCTCTTGTGGCAAGACTAGCAATGGAGAATCAAACTGGAATGTCCTGCAGTGTATGACTTCTCTGGAATACTTGCTGACAGTGACAGAATATTTGTCAGCAGCTCTGCAAGTTGTATAGCAACTTCCTCTTGTCTCTTTGTCACTGAAAAGTGAAGGAACAAGTTCTCTGGACACCAGCTCTATTGGTCACTTGAGCAACATTCATATTCACCAAACCAAGATAACTTTGGGTAGAGAAATGCCCCTGCCTTCCAACATGGAGATATATACATTCATACGCATAGACAGAAATGCTTTAGAATAAAATTGGGATATTAAAAAAAAATAAGACAATGGGAGAGCAATGTAAGTTCCAAGGCATGCTCTGAGTATGCCTGTTCAAATTATCTTAAGGATATGTTTTACCTTGTCTGGTGTCCAAATTGCAAAAAAATAAAAAAGCTAATTCTTTTTGTACATGGATATTGTTCTCATACAATTTTCCTTATACTTAAAATAGTTCTCAACTATTTTTATCATAAGTATAATTTCAGAATATGAATAAGATTTTTCCTTTACAAAGATGGGAAATTCTCACTTTCAGTTATCCACATTTTCTGTGATTGCCCTCCAATGACTTTAATTACCTAGTGTGATCACTAGGACATTAGTTAAAAAAAAAAAGTCATCAGCAGTTCTGAGTTCTTCTACTTGAAAATAATTTTAATACTCTTTTATAGGTATTGTGAACCATGCTTAACTAGGCATTTTTTTTAGAAATCTTTTTTTTAGGGTGGCCAGAAACTATTTTTCAATAAAGTAAGATTGTAAAACAAAAATCATATAACTTCGTTCAGTGACTATACCAGGGCCTAGGCTGCATAGCAGCTGACGTCATTCCCTAATGCAGAAATAGGTTAAATTACAGCTTCTTTATTTCATTTCAAGTTACCCCAAATAAACATTAAAATCTGATTTTTGACTTGTCAGTGGCCTGAATGGTTAATGAGTTATTATAAAATTGGAAATGCTAAGATATAATTATACCTGGAAAAAACTTATGTCAGTGCTGTCACTTTTCTATTAGCTATTTATTTCAGGTGCTGTCATGAAAGTTTCAAGTCTAGACTTTTTCTCCACTCTGGGCTGTTAGTGCATCTTGACAGCATTAATGGCTCCTTAATGGAATTACACACTAAGCTGAAAGTGCAGCTCTTTAAGTGTTAGCCTTTATATTTCAGAATCACTTAGCAGGGAAGAAAACAAGTTTAAATTCTTCTGTGCCAAGCAATCCTGCCACTCAGTTATCTTTGGAAATTGTCTGGGAAGAAACATGAGGAGGGCCCCAGCGGCTCCTGCACGTTGCCCTGATGATCTGATTGCTACTCTGGCCACCACAGATGCCGTGTTTGTTTCTCCTTCTACAACTTTACTCTTGCTGTTGACAATTTTCTCGCTTTAGATCCCACTACAATATTCTCCTTTTTTTTTTTTTCCTATCCAAATCTATTCATCTCTGAAGTCCCAGCTCCAATCTCACCTTTTCTAAGAAGCTTTACTGGATACTATAGCAACTATCAGTCACATCAGTCTGTAACTCCCACACTACTTTGCCTCTGCAATGCAAAATTTTAGCACTTAATTAAAGCAGATTTGTGGCTTTTAATGTGATTTTTCTCCCTGTAGGACCTCCCTAGCAGGACCCTATGGGAACTTCCCAGGGTAGACATCTTCCCCCATATCCTCATCTATAGCTCCTCTCTGAAGTACTCAGATAATAGTATCTCATGTATATTTCTGGAGTTTCCCAGATGCTAAAAACCACCACCAAAGGGAAGAAATTAACTACTTGATGGTCATGAACATGTAGTTCTAAGACTTTTTGGTGCCTAAGGATCAATTGCCATGAATGAATCACAATTGTTCATGAGGTGATCACATATGCTGGGATGCCTCTCCGTCATATGGCCTTTAAAACTGCTTTGCTGAAATTCTTTGGGGAGTTCTGATTGTTGGAGAATAAGCCACTCATTCTTGCATGGCCCTACAGTAAACTTTCTTTGCTCTGAAACTCTAGCATTTTGGTTTCTTTGACCTTATTGTGCATTCAGGCACATAAACTTTTGCTTGGTAACACTGGGGCTTCCCAGGTGGTGTGGTGGTAAAGAATCTGCCTGCCAATGCAGGAGACACAAAACATGCAGGTTCAATCCCCGGATAGGGAAGATCCCCTGAGGGAGAAAATGGCAACCTGCTCCAGCATTCTTGCCTGGAAAATTCCATGGACAGGGAAGCCTGCTGGGCTACAGTCCATGAGGTCATAAAGAGTTGAACACAACTGACAAATAGAGAGAGACCCCTATTCAAGGCATAGGTTTCTTGTAAGAAAGAATTGAATTTTGAACATCTGTATATCCCTTAGCCTATACAATGCACATCTGAAAATCTGATGAATTGCTTTGAGTGAAATGTTTATAAGAATTGATAAGGTCTCACATAGTGAAAGAGTTAATCATCATTTTTCAGTGAGGGAAAAAGGTCCATTACTTGTCCTTGGAGGTAAATAGAGCAGGCAGCCAGATAATATCCCTTTTTAAATGTTGAATAAAAAGATTTAAGGGACAACAACAGCTGCAGTTTTAAAGCTTTGGCTGTGTCCTATCACTGGCCCAGTTGTTTGACATGTATTGTTGACTTCAATCCTTCCAACCGCCCTCTGCAGCAAGTATGGTATTACTATCTCCATTTTGCTGATGAGAAAACTGAGACTTAGACAAATTAACTAGTTTGTCCATTGTTGTATAGTTAGAAAGACTTAATAAGATTCAAACTTCAGTTTCCCGACTTACAAAGCTCAAGGTTCTTAAGCATGAAGTATGTTCTGTCGCCTCCCCAAAATGAAATTGAATTCAGTGGCTACTGCTGCTGCTGCTAAGGCGCTTCAGTAGCGGCTAACTCTGTGCAGCCCCATAGACAGCAGCCCACCAGGCTCCTCTGTGCCTGGGATTCTCCAGGCAAGAATACTGGAGCGAGTGGCCATTTCCTTCTCTGTGATTTCAATGGAGAGGGAGTAAAGGCAGAATTCCTGGTTTCAAATTTGAATGTAAATAAAATCATAGGGGCAGACTTTAGAGATACCCTGAAGTCTCCCTGCTTGGATCCATTTTCTTTTGGCAGTTCAAATGCAGTTTCTGAATTTCCCATTTGAGTGTGACTTAAATCATTACCTTCTCATTTTGACACATTTTTTAAAGGAGGAAAGAGAAACTGAGGGAAGTCCTCACTGCTAAATCTTTGTTTCATATTTAATCTTCAAAGTTACTTGATCTGACTTAGTATGCATAAATTAACTGATTGTATGTACCAAAGCTGCTGAATTGAAGCCCCAAAGAAAAAACCAAGTTCTCAGATTTCTTAGGCATTGTCAGATGTTTGAATAGCAGTGCCAGTTATGGGTGTTTCCAAACATGGTCTAGACATAAAAGGAATTTGAATTCATGTAGAATTTTTAAGATTCTGTGTCTACTTTTATCACTTTTATATCATTGCCTTAAGTTCTATGCCTTAAGCAGAAAAGTTTATTCTTTTTACCTATTAAATAGCTTAATTGTAATTAAAAAAATAATAAAGGTAAGAGAGATCCACTAAAATAAAAGTCTATTCTTAGTCCCTCCTTTTGGGGCAATATAAATGATTCCTTCAGTTAGTATTCTGTTCTGAATACATCATTTATTTAGTTTATTAGTGAGCCCATTTGGTGCTATATGGTAGCCTCTCCTTTAAAAAGCAGTTCAACCTAAAGATTTTTAGATTAAGTACAGGTTATTTAAATTCTCTTTACACAAGTTTGTACAAATTGTAGTATCTGTACAGTCAATTTCATTAAATTCAGTATCTATTCACTCAACAAACTACTTTCACCTCTTTTGTAGCATGAATCACAGGAATTTATCAAAGGTGACGAAACATGTTTGTTGCCTATAACATGCCCCTATATTATTATAAAACTAGTACTAATAGTTCTTATATTATTTAATTATATGCTGTTAATAATACTTAAATTATTTGATGAAACTGGAGCCGATTATACAGAGTGAAGTAAGCCAGAAAGAAAAACACCAATACAGTATACTGTATATATACAGTATACAGTATACATATATAGTATACAGTATATATATATAGACAAAATAGACACAGAGGTATAGAATGGACTTTTGGCCTCTGAAGGAGAGGGAGAAGGTGGGATAATTTGGGAGAATAGCATTGAAACATGTATACTATCATGTAAGAAGCAAAGTGCCAGTCTATGTTCGATACAGGATACAGGATGCTTGGGGCTGGTGCACGGGGATGATCCAGAGAGATAATATGGGGTGGGAGGTGGGAGGGGGTTTCAGGATTGGGAGCTTGTGTACACCTGTGGCTGATTCATGTCAATGTATGGCAAAACCAATACAGTATTGTAAAGTAGAAAAAAGTAAAAATAAAATTAAAAAAAAAAGAAAAGTGTAGGTGAATACCAGTCCTTAAGTGGGGGAGAATATTTTGCCTCTCATTGGAGAACTCTTACGGAATTCAAGATACAGTACTAGATATGGAGTCATGAGTTGAAATCCATCCTTGCTCTCAAAGAGCCAACATTAAAGAAGGAGAATAAATGTGGGCACAAAGATTTGAAATGTAAGCCTGTGTGTCATGAAAACCTTGATAGGTACATACACAGTGCTATGAGAGCTCAGAGAATGGAGCGGTAATAGTCAACTGGGTGGACTGAAAGCATTTCACATGGTACCTTGAAAGATAAATACTATGCCAGCGGTTCAGCACAGGAGGAGATAAGGGAGAAACATTGTTTGGAAGTGGAGAAATAAGTACAAACAAATAGGTAGGGGGGGGGGATAAGAAAACTGAAGGAAGAATAAAGAGTCNGTTTGTACAAATTGTAGTATCTGTACAGTCAATTTCATTAAATTCAGTATCTATTCACTCAACAAACTACTTTCACCTCTTTTGTAGCATGAATCACAGGAATTTATCAAAGGTGACGAAACATGTTTGTTGCCTATAACATGCCCCTATATTATTATAAAACTAGTACTAATAGTTCTTATATTATTTAATTATATGCTGTTAATAATACTTAAATTATTTGATGAAACTGGAGCCGATTATACAGAGTGAAGTAAGCCAGAAAGAAAAACACCAATACAGTATACTGTATATATACAGTATACAGTATACATATATAGTATACAGTATATATATATAGACAAAATAGACACAGAGGTATAGAATGGACTTTTGGCCTCTGAAGGAGAGGGAGAAGGTGGGATAATTTGGGAGAATAGCATTGAAACATGTATACTATCATGTAAGAAGCAAAGTGCCAGTCTATGTTCGATACAGGATACAGGATGCTTGGGGCTGGTGCACGGGGATGATCCAGAGAGATAATATGGGGTGGGAGGTGGGAGGGGGTTTCAGGATTGGGAGCTTGTGTACACCTGTGGCTGATTCATGTCAATGTATGGCAAAACCAATACAGTATTGTAAAGTAGAAAAAAGTAAAAATAAAATTAAAAAAAAAAGAAAAGTGTAGGTGAATACCAGTCCTTAAGTGGGGGAGAATATTTTGCCTCTCATTGGAGAACTCTTACGGAATTCAAGATACAGTACTAGATATGGAGTCATGAGTTGAAATCCATCCTTGCTCTCAAAGAGCCAACATTAAAGAAGGAGAATAAATGTGGGCACAAAGATTTGAAATGTAAGCCTGTGTGTCATGAAAACCTTGATAGGTACATACACAGTGCTATGAGAGCTCAGAGAATGGAGCGGTAATAGTCAACTGGGTGGACTGAAAGCATTTCACATGGTACCTTGAAAGATAAATACTATGCCAGCGGTTCAGCACAGGAGGAGATAAGGGAGAAACATTGTTTGGAAGTGGAGAAATAAGTACAAACAAATAGGTAGGGGGGGGGGGATAAGAAAACTGAAGGAAGAATAAAGAGTCTAGTTTGATTGAAACATATGGTAGGCATTGAGCAATTGCCTTCCCGCTAGTTCAGGACATCTGGCTTCTGAAAGTTAGTCCAAGTTTATCATATTCTCCCTTGGGCATTCTAACTTGCTTGCTGACAGTTCACTTTTAAGGATCATACCTTCACCCTGATCACTACCCCACCTAGTTTGATTGGAACATATGGTAGGCATTGAGAAAGAAAAGTGTAGAAAGACCAGAAAGAAAGTGTGGGTCAGAACATGGATACATGGTTTCAATATTATTTTCTCAAATCATTTAACCCTCGCCTTCTCCCACAGAGTCCAAAAGTCTGTTCTTTACATATGTGTCTCTTTTGCTATCTTGTATATAAGGTCCTCATAACCATCTTTCTAAATTCCACATATATGGATTAATATACTATATTGATGTTTCTCTTTCTGACTTACTTCACTCTATATAATAGGCTCCAGTTTCATCCACCTTATTAGACCTGATTCATGTGTTTGGGGAAGGAGGTGGGAGGGAGGTTTGGAGTCAGGGGACACATGTACACCCATATCAATGTATGGCAATGTATGGCAAATTCATGTCAATGTATGGAAAAAAACACCATAATATTGTAAAGTAATTAGCCTCCAATTAAAATAAGCAAATTAATTTAAAAGAACATGGAAACATGGGATTGTAACTAAACTTCTTTCAGTAAGTAATGGGACACAGTTGAAGTTTTTTAAACTAAGACCCTCCGTATGGACCTTCCAATCAGTATTGGAATTTAGGATGAAGTATACGGTAGTTCTTTGAGAATAGACGAGAAATCCAGGAGAGGGGAGAGGAGTGGGCGTTTTACAGCAGTATTCCAGGTGTGCTTTTGCAGCTTTATCAGAAAGAACATATAGATGAAATATATTTGGAAACTCACTTTAATAAATTCTAAGGTAGCTCAAACCTGACCAAAGATCTTTCGTAGAAACCTGGTGAGAGTTTCAGTACGAGTGTAAAGCCTTCTGTTGCCATATTCATTTCTCAATAATTTTAGTTTAACAAAGAAAGAGCTCTGTATCACAGAGCAGGGCTGACAGCCGCAGCGGGTCAAGACGCTCTGCAGTGCTCGCCACATGAATCAGCAGCTGGAGACGGGAGAGGGAGCAGGACTGGCTACTGCGGAGTCAAAGAAAACGCAGGAAAGAGAAGAGAAAGGCCAAGCCGTTACTGTCAGGGGCGTGTAAGCTGCCAAGTTGCTCTAGCGCTGCTTCTCTGACCTTTGCGCACTGACATCAAATGGAGCGATTTGACATTGTTGCATGCAAAACAGAATATATTCTAAACAAGACTTGGAATGACAGATTTACTATTTAGATTATCTGTCAAATTCATGAGGTGAAGTACTTTCACATCACATTAAGGAATGTGATGTTCTATACGTTTTGTAGATTATAAACTTTATATGTTCTATATATGTATGTGTGTGTGTGTACGCGTGAGCATTAGTCACTTCATTCATGTCCAACTCTTTGTGACCCTATGTACTGTAGCCTGCCAGGCTCCTCTGTCTATCGGATTCACCAGGCAAGAATACTGGAATGGGTTCCCATATCCTTCTCCAGAGGATCTTCCCCATCCAGGGGTCGAACCTGCATCTCTCACATCTGCGTTAGCAGGTGAGTTCTTTACCACTAGCACCACCTGGGAAGCTCATAGATATAGCCAGGGATCGAAGCTGGGTCTGCCGCACTGCAGGCAGATTCTTTACCATCTGAGCCACCGAGGAAGCGTGTGCACATACATGTAGCATGAGTGTGGCATGAACTGTTGCCAGTTTTTCCCCACATTTATGGTAGAAATCAGCAATTGCTCTAATGGTTAGGTAATAAAATAGACCTAGACACAAGATTTTGAAAAGTTTTTTGTAAATTTTTTGTTTTGTATTGGTGTGTAACCAATTGACAATGTTGTGATCCTTTCAGACAAACAATGAAGAAACTCAGGCATACACATATGTGTATCCTTTATTTTTACTAATTTTTAACTTAGCTCTAGATTATATCAGCAGGTGGATCAAAGTAACTTAGGGACCATATGCACTTGTTATTATGAACCTGTGCAAACTCAGCAGTGCTTTTTCTAATAGGATTTCTTTAATTTGCTTATGATAGTTTTAGATTAGCTAGAAGGAAATCTCTTAAGCATACAACTTCGTGCTGATCTGAGGAGATAATATATAAACTTGAATTAACTAGAATTTTCCCTTCAGTATATCTGCTATGAAAATGAAGAGGAATGAAAGTATGATGTCTCTAGCAATTATCTAGTTTTCCTTTATAAATACTTCTGAAGGTTGTTAGCCCACTGAACTGTAGGAGGTGAAAACCAACTCTACATTGGCCCTGAAATTATCTGTGTCATATGTGGGAATATTTTAAGATGCTCAGTCATCTTACTACCGAAGGGCAGAGTGTTACATGCTAAGGCAGGCTATGGGAACCTGAGTGTCCATGTTTGCTATTGCCAGTTTCACTCAGTCAACTCATATACCTGGAATTATCCCTAACTTCTTGCTTTAGTTTCCAATTTGTAGATGGGATTGTAGAAAAATGAAAAAGAATTGAATATCTGGCTATTGAATAGCTATTGTGTGCCTGATTTAGAATCTGCTGTGTTAACACTCATAGCAATTCTATAAGAATGATATAAACATCCTCATATCACAGGTGTGAAAACAAATTTAGATGCTTTATCACCAACCCCAAGCTTCACATGTAGTAATGGAAAAGCCATTGGCTGGAGTCTTACAATAAAGAGAACCCAATAATATGGTTGCCTAACCATGAATTACCAGCATTGCTTAAATAGTTTTTCTATAGAATCCTTCCCACTAGTTCAGGACATCTGGCTTCTGAAAGTTAGTCCACGTTTATCATATTCTCCCTTGGGCATTCTAACTTACTTGCTGACAGTTCACTTTTAAGGATCATACCCTCACCCTGAATGGTGTCCCCAACTCTACTCCACCTAATTTGATGTTTATTCCTTTCTCGTACAGTCAACATTTAATTCCCAACATGCTTTATTCATGACCTCACGTGATAGAGTGCACCAAGTGATGAGCTTTTAACACTGTGATCTCAGTGTCATCAAAAAGTTTCATTTGTGATTATAAATACAATTTATTCTGCTTGAGAGGTAGACATTTCTAGAGGACTCATCTGCAAGCTAAGTCATAATCCAGATTCTGTGTAAAGAAATGATTAATATGATAAAAGTACATTCATCCTTGATTTCTTTCTTATATTTTGAAAATTGAGACTTTTTAATTCATAAAAACTACTGTTATACCAAATGGTATTTTTAGTCCATATTCATATTCTACTTTAAAGCTTAATAGCCAGTGGATATTAACATCATAGTTATCAATTTTTCAAAACTGGTTGCCAATAATTTGTAGTCTAACAGTTCCAGAAGAATGGTTCCCATCTGTTGCAGTGTGTATTTATCTGCAATGGGTGTTTACAAGCCTTTTATCTGTGGACATGGCACAAATCTGCTCTGCTGCTGAGGTTCACTAATACGCCATGGGAATCAGTGAGATGTCAGGTCATATGTGGGATGCATGTTTCACTGAAGAGACATTCTTTATGAATATAAGAATGGGAGGCAATGTATGGTTGGGGGAAAATCATGAACTTTAGAATCAGAATATTAGAGTTTGAATCCCTCTGACACTCAACCTGTGTAGCCTTACACACATTATTCAACCTCTCTGAGCCCCAGTTTCCTCATTAAGAAAAGCAGATATTATAGCTGTACCTCAACGAAGCTGCTGTAGGGACTGGAGAAAAAGAAAAAATATTGCTGTGGAACACCTAGCATGATGACTTTAGTAGTCACTTAAAAATAAAATCATTAATGATTAAAAGTAAAGTACTCACACTACTAAAGATCAAGGACAAAGGCTGAGCTCCTAGGACTCTGGTCACAGAACAAAGCTGAGCATTTTCCATATGTCTGAAAGTAAAGCTTTATATATAATGTCACATCAAGGCATGTTGATTACTTTTTTTTTTTTAACCAAGCTTTTTTTATGTTAAGACTTAAATCAGAAGTTGGCTTGGCATTTTAAGGCTTTCCACAAAATAACACTTGAGGATGAAAATAAACCTCCAAAAGTTCCCAGATTAAGCTTTGGGAAAATTTTGATCTCGGATACTTGTATGGTCATCAGTAGTTTACGTTCCCATAGAACATATACTTTATATCTACAACATAAAGGAATCGTAAACAAAACAACAAAAAGCATCCTGAACCTCCAGCCAAAAGATAAGTGCTTTGGGCTTTGAGGAAAACATGAATTACGAAGCGTGTGGTTCAAAAAATTTTAAATTAGTGTACATCTTAAAGCATTATCAAAAACATCATCTGATATGAAACCAAGGTTAGCAATTAAAGGAAATTAGTGGTATGTACACTTTGGAAATTATTCTGTGGTTTCATGGCCCCAGTGAATTTTTTTCAAGGTACTTTTGCTGCTAATGAAGAAGCATAAGTGGCCCCACTGAGTAGACACATATTGAAATCAATACAAAATGCTGCCTGAGTGTATTCTAACATTTCAGAATTCAATTATACACAGTCTAAGAAGAAAGTTTTCTTGAAATATTTATTTATTTATTTATTTTCCTTGCAAGAGAAGCAAAAATACCAGTATTGACCTGAGCACCTAAACTTTCCTTTGTTTTATTTCAAAAAATAAAATCAGTATCATAAGCCATTTAAAATATGAAGGAATTGTAACACTTTATTTTACTTTATGAAAACTGATTTGTCAAAACCCTGTGGATTTCCTAACCATGCTGTGCTAAAATATGAGATTACTGTAGCAATTCCTTTATCAAATGGATTTACTTTTAACACTGTGATCCTGTTAGCCAGTATTTTAAGATTACAAGGTAATTCTTTAAAACCATGGGAATTCTCACATTCTATCATTGTTAATTAGCATTTCTCATCCTGCAGAAATATTTTCATTAAAGATTATCACTGTAGATTTAATATTTCTAAAAATTGCCTTTTTCTGATTATTTTTAAAAGCTCATATTCTTTATAATCCACATGTCTTATTGTTCTTTTATTTTCATTCTTGCATCATAAAGGGGTCATCTTAGTTTATCATATGCAAATACATGCAGGTGTTCTAGCTGAATAGAAATCTATGCTGGTTTAACAGTAGAAAGAGACTCCTTTAAAAATATATTTTGCCCTAGGGACCGCCTTCCATTATCGCTGTTCATTCTTGGTGAGAAATTATTAAGCAGTTGTTACAAAGATGAGCTTTAGAGCCAGACCCAAGAAATTTGCAATCTGTCTTTGGTACTTTCCAGCATCTCTTAGTTCTTCAACTTCCTCATCTACAAAATAGAGTTAATGATAATAGGCTTAGTAATACCTATAATTTTGTAATGAGAATTAAATGAGTCAATGTTGTAACTGCTTAAAAGGCTACCTGCTATGAGGTAACTTTTATATAGATTTTGTGAAATAAAATAAATATATTCCATTGCTACATATGACTTTCTTCATCTTTCCAAAGTAAAAAATGTGTACATAAGATGTTATGGAAATACTCAAGTGAACTTTTTGGCCATCCCAACAATTATTCTTATTCCCCTGTACCACTGTACAGAGTTTGTGTTCTTTGTGGGAGACTTGAGTCACTAGCTATGGGTGTGAAGGTTTGGGGAGTTAATGGCAAGTAACTGCAAGGAGATCCAACTAGTCAATCCTAAAGGAAATCAGTCCTGAATATTCATTGGAAGGACTGATGCTGAAGCTGAAACTCCAATACTTTGGCCACCTGATGCGAAGAACTGACTCATTGGAAAAGACCCTGATGTTGGGAAAGACTGAAGGCAGGAAGAAAAGGGGACAACAGAGGATGAGATGGTTGGATGGCATCACTGACTGGATGAATATGAGTTTGAGCAAGGTCTGGAAGTTGGTGATGGACAGGAAGCCTGGCATGCTGCAGTCCACGGGGTCGCAAAGAGTCAGACACGACTGAGTGACTGAACTGAACTGAACTGAACTAAACTGAATGGGTCCATTCCTCATAAACATATTCTATAGCAGTTGCCTAATACTACTGATTTATTAATGCATATAAGTCATGATCACATCTAGATTAAATGAAGTACAGTGACAACCAAGTTAATGTCTATATTCATAATCAGACTATCCTTAGAATTTTTTCACAAGCAAGGCCATTGTTCTTGAAAGTCATAGAAAACCATAAAAAGATTCCTCCCACGTATACTACTTTTATTTTAAGTTTTTGACAGATTATTCAGTTTTAGACTTGCTTGCATGCTGAGCATTGTAATTACTAAGAATCAAGGGGCAGAAAAGGTGGTTGAGCTGGGAGAATTTATTATCCAAGGAGAAAAGATCAACTTATTATAAAATGCTGCATTACCCCAAAATAAGAAATCCACATGAACCGACATATGTAAACAACATGTGCAAAACTGGGAAATGACCATTACTGAGTAGCTCTCTATTTCTACCAGTGCTACGCAGATGCTAGGATGTTAGCTGCAGTGAATATGTATGACCCCTACACACTAAATTGTTGTCCCCTACAC
>SJYW01053744.1:92657-138653 GCA_006410735.1 Raphicerus campestris
CCTGTGGTTGGGGATGAGTCCAGATCTCCACAGTGGTTGTTTCTTTCATGGGAGTGTGAGGTCGTGCAACTTCCTTCATTGGCTTTAAAGAGGGAAAAAAACAGAAGTATTTGTTAAATGATTCATTAAAAGTGAAAAACATAGTACATTGCACATGAGAATCAAACACAGGTAAATAAAAGAGTGCCTGAGTAAATATCTATTTCCAGATATTGCAGTTATTGAGAATTTACAATGTAATGACACAGTTCTAGGTAAAGGAATAAACAAGAGAAAAAAGAATTATTTTTTCCTATAAAGCTTATATACCAGTGTGACATTTAAGAGTTCCATTAAATATATGAATAGGATTGTGGAGGGCGATTTTTAAATATTTAAATGGATGAAATTTAAGCTGCAGAGGCTTTCAGTCCAATGGTTTTACAACTCAATGGCTTCAATAACTTGTGTTCGCAAATTTACAGTGTCTGAAAATAAAATCTATCCTGGGAGTGCCACCACAGCACAAATTTGCTATTTATCATAGGAAGATATTTAATAGTTGCCATAAATGCCAAGAAATTTATGAATTGGTACACAGATACTAGCATACCAACTCAGAATAATTATCACAATCTTGAAAAGACATTTTATATACATTTTATTTTTCTCAAGATAGAAAGCATATTCTCTGTTTTAATAATGGTGAATATATTTAGAAAAGGCAGAGGAACCAAAGATCAAATTGCCAACATCTGCTGGGTCATTGAGAAACCGAGATGGTTCCAGAAAAACATCTACTTTTGCTTTATTGACTACGACAAAGCCTTTGGCCTTATGGATGACAACAAACTGTGGAAAATTCTTAAAGAGGTGGGGATACCAAACCACCTGTGCTGCCGCCTAATAAATCTGTATGCAGGTCAAGAAGCAACAGTTAGAACTGGACATGGATCAACACACTGGTTACAAATAGGGAAAGGAGTATGTCAAGGTTGAATATTGTCACCTTGTTTATTTAACTTATATGCAGAGTACATCATAAGAAATGCCTGGCAGGACAAGCCAGAATCAAGATTGCCGGGAGAAATATCAATAACCTCAGATAAGCAGATGACACTACACTTATAGCAGAAAGCGAAGATCTAAAGAGCCTCTTGATGAAAGTGAAAGAGGAGAGTGAAAAACCTGGCTTATAACTCAACATTCAGAAAACTAAGATCATTGCATCTGTTCCCATCACTTCATGGCAAATATATGGGGAAACAATGGAAACAGTGAGAGACTTTATTTTTGTGGGCTCCAAAATCACTGCAGATGGTGACTGCAGCCATGAAATGAAAAGACGCTTGCTCCTAGGAAGAAAAGCTGAGACCAACCTAGACAGCATATTAAAAAGCAGAGGCATTACTTTGCCAGCAAAAGTCCATTTAGTCAAAGCTATAGTTTTAACATGTATGGATGTAAGAGTGGATTGTAAGCAATCCCACCACTGGGCATACACACCAAGAAAACCAGAATTGAAAGAGACATGTGTACCCCAATGTTCATCGCAGCACTGTTTATAATAGCCAGGACATGGAAGCAACCTAGATGTCCATCAGCAGATGAATGGATAAGAAAGCAATGGTACATATACACAATGGAGTATTACTCAGCCATTAAAAAGAATATATTTGAATCAGTTCTAATGAGGTGGATAAAACTGGAGCCAATTATACAGAGTGAAGTAAGTCAGAAAGAAAAGCACCAATACAGTATACTAATGCATATATATGGAATTTAGAAAGATGGTAATGATAACCCTGTATGTGAGACAGCAAAAGAGACACAGATGTTTAGAACAGACTTTTGGACTCTGTGGGAGAGGGAAAGGGTGGGATGATTGGGGAGAATGGCATTGAAACATGTATAATATCATATATCAAATGAATTGTCAGTCCAGGTTCGATGCATGATATAGGATGCTTGGGGCTGGTGCACTGGGATGACCCATAGGGATGGTACGGAGAGGGAGGAGTGAGGGTGGGTCAGGATGGGGAACACGTGTATACCTGTGGCAGATTCTTGCTGATGTATGGCAAAACCAATACAATATTGTAATTCACCTCTAATTAAAATAAATAAATTTATATTTTTAAAAAGAAAACTGAACATGATGCTTTTGAACTGTGGTATTGGAGAAGACTCTTGACAGTCCCTTGGACTGCAAGGAGGTCCAACCAGTCTATCCTGAAAGAAATCAGTCCTGAAAATTCATTGGAAGGACTGATGCTAAAGCTGAAACTCCAATACTTTGGCCACCTGATGTGAAGAGTTGACTCATTTGAAAATACCCTGATGCTGGGAAATATTGAAGCTGGAGGAGAAGGGGAAGACAGAGGATGAGATGATTGGATGGGCATCACCGATGTGGTGGAAATGAGTTTGAGTAGGCTCTGGAAGTTGGTGATGGATAGGGAAGCCTGGCCTGCTGCAGTCCATGGGGTCACAAAGATGCAGACATGACTGAGTGACTGAACTGACTGACTACATTTTCTATACGTGTGAATTTAGTATGTGGGATAAAGGGTTTGGAACATCCCACTTTTAAGGTTCCGTTGAACAAGAATTATTATGCTTTCATTTAAATGCAAATTGTGTTTATTCTGCAATGACACTATAGCTGTGACAAGAAGAATTCAATACGCACTGAGATTACTAGGCTAAGCACTCATCACAACATTCCAATTCACAGGAAAGCAGCAGAAGAACTAGGAAATTAAAATGAAACATATCATCCTAGAATTTCATCACAAAAATAAATAAAAGTGAGTGACAAAAGTCAGTATCAGAAAGGTTCATTTGTTAGCCAGTCAGAGAGAACCACTTACTGACGTGAGTTATTAAATCAGGCTTGTTTAGATAATGAAAGAAACGGGTCTAGATAACATAAACTTAGACTATTAGCATTTCACCACATTGAGAGTAACATCAATGGTGATTTTTTTTTTAAGGCAAATGATATTGGGTAGTTTTCTTTGTCTTCTTCATGCATTAACAGATGCTACCAACAATTTTTAATTATTAATACTTACTTGAGGAAGCAATAACAAGTTTGAAGTGACTGAAGAATGAATTGTTTTGAACAGAATAGACAAGAATATTTTCAAAGAATTTGACAAAATCTCATCTGGAATCTGCTAAGGCGTCTTACAGTTAATGGTGGATAATATAAGTGTGGCACAGAAAAAAAGTTTAACTGGACAAATATACCAGACTTGGGAAAATGTAAGGTGTTCAAAGCCTGTGTTTATTGTACATCAGCAAGTATTTTCTGCAAAATATTTGAGTGTATCATGTGTTATTGAACTAGCAGCGTCAATAGTGAACTTCACTTACTATTGATAATGGAACCATATTCATTCTGTGAACTTTCATCTAAACAGCAAGCGGAATATTCTGACTTGCCCTACTATATAAGTAGTTAGAATATAATTGACTTGTAAGCACAAAGGTTTATTTTTGAGCTCAAAGCCAAGACTGGAATTTTGCTGAATTGGAAGTTCCCTTGACTGCTATTATTGAATACTAACTCACTCTGGCTGTTAGTGTTTATTGCAAACTTGATAATGTCTCAATAAATCAGTCTAAAATTGTAAGGTTAATGAGTGCTTATATGCAAACCTTACATTACAGTAAAGTCATTTTCACTTCAGTCCTCTAGAAGTTCAAGCAAGCAAAATCTCCATCTGTGCACACACACACACATTTGCAATGTGTTGCAATAAATATGGAATTGAGGAGCCTTTACCTAACTGTCACTTATAAATGTTTAATCTTTGGGACTTGCCTTGTGGTATAATGGTTGAGATGCACCTTCCAGTGCACGGGACTCAGGTTCAATCCCTGGACGGGAAACGAGGATCATATGCCATGGAGCAGCTAAGCCTGCGCACTGCAGCTACTGCACTTGTGCACCACAACTAGGAGCTCATGTGCCACAACATAAGGGCCCTTGTGATGTAACTAAGACCTAACACAGAAAAGTAAATAAATGTTTTAAAAAAGAAATGATTAATCTTCAATATAATCTCACTAAATGGCTGCTGCTGCTGCTGCTGCTGCTAAGTCGCTTCAATCGAGTCGGACTAAATGGCAGATATGAAGGAAAAATCCAATACAATTTTTCACACGCCTTCTAAGGATAGATATGTTCAGTTAAAACTATATGCTTCTGCACTGATATCAGTATTCGGCAGTACCTATCTGTGTGAAAAGACATTTTCCAAGATCAGATACAGAAGTCCATTAATTAGTAGTTCTATGCTACATGAAACTTTGTACTCATTATTATTACACTTGATGATGTAAATATCATCAGTTGAAATTTTATGGAAATTTGGTTTCTCTTTTGTTATATATGAAACTTTCTGAAACTGAGCAGGGCCTTGTGGGGCTCCTGGACACAAAAGTCTTTCTATTTTCCCTGTTTCTTATCTGTAGGACATAGGCTTCACCCAGTCTCCATGACCATCCCTAGTTCCAAAGGGCATGTTCAAACAGTTCCTAATCAGGGAAAGGAAGGGGTAGCGGAAAAAGGAGGAGCAGTTATGAAACAATAGTGCAACCTTGGGGCAGGGTCCTGGTTCTTCCTCAAGGGATATTTTTGAGTTCTTCTACTGGAACTAAGATCCCAACCAAATGGAAGATGTTAACTCTTTGATGAAATATTCTTCATTCCAGAGAAAAAGTCAGAGTTTGATAACCTTGAGAACCACAGAAGCTCCTCATAAGACCACACGATGCCAGGTGATCTGTATATTGAAGGAATACAGGCCTTGCTCCTTGAACCATTACTAAAAAGCTCATCACAACCTGCCTTGGAATGGGACACACAGTTTTGGGGTCATTAGCCCACTGTGGCCTCCTTTGCCTGCAATGGCTTCCTTTGCCTGGCAAAGCAGTGAAGCTCTTCTTCTCTACTACACCCTTTACAGAAAAAGTTTGCTGACCTCTGATCTAGAGGAAAACAGAAGAAACACTAGTAACTATAATTGATGGACAAGTCTATGAAATAAATTTAGCCCCTAGAAGCAGAAGGTGAAGAGGAGAGTTTTTCTGGCAATTTAGTCTAAGTTAGGGAAATCCAAGATGTGTTCTATATGATGGAAGATGTGACTGAATGATGGGACAAATATGTGAGAAAGTGAATTAAGCACATACTCCTGATGGGCTTGTAAAATCAACTGGTGACTTTATAGGGGCTTCCCTGGTGGCCCAGATGGTAAGGAATCTGCCTGCAATGCAGGAGACCTGGGTTGGTCAGATGCCCTGGTGAAGGGAATGGCTACCCACTCCAGTAATCTTGCCTGGAGAATTCCATGGACAGAGGAGCCTGGTGGGTTACAGTCCATGGGGTTGCAAAGAGTCAGACACAACCAAGCAACTTTCACTTTCATGTTTTCATTATACACTAAAAAAAGCAGAAATACTCAAATGTATTTGAGCAAAGTGTTCTGTGCCAAAGGAGTTTCTAGGCAGATTTGTGCTCAGTTCTCAGATTAAGCTTTATTATTAAACCAAGTCTACTAGTGTTACATTTCCATGCACATTTTAACCATTTGTTTTTAACATTTTCTGTCAATTGTAAGCACTTTTATGTCTGTCTGTGGAGCTATCTGTTAAATGGATCATGCCACATTGTAGATGAGCAAAATGCCACCCTAAGATATATATTTTTGACATGAGGATTAATTTAGGCTGACTATTTTTAAGAAACAGAGGGCTCAGGAAGTTTTTCCTTTTACTTCCCCCTTAAATTCCTAACAGAATTTAGATCAAGGGCCTATTCCCAGAACAGAGCTATCACTAGAGATATTTGCAAAGAATATAAGCATGATAAGATGGGGGGAACTAAGCAGGGCCTCTGTGTCCCACCCTCTCTGAAGGGTCCAGGAAACATTTGTTTACCAAAGATTTGCTTTTCCATCTCCATGTGAATTGCCTTCCTCAGCTTTGAAGTCTCACATCACTACCCCCAAGAGCCTTCTCTTTACAGAGCTGCAGATGGTGCTTAAGGTCAGACTGTCAGCCATTTTGGTGAGTTATTTGGTTTCCCTCAGTTCAGTTCAGTTCAGTTGCTCAGTCGTGTCCGACTCTTTGCGACTCCATGAATCGCAGCCCGCCAGGCCTCCCTGTCCATCACCAACTCCCGGAGTTCACTCAGACTCACGTCCATCGAGTCGGTGATGCCATCCAGCCATCTCATCCTCTGTCGTCCCATTTTCCTCCTGCCCCCAATCCCTCCCAGCATCAGAGTCTTTTCCAGTGAGTCAGCTCTTCGCATNAACAAAAGGAATAACAAACAAATATGAAAATGGAATGTTAAAATTGGAATTAATTTACAAAGAGTAGAAAGTTAGCACTGGTTATTTTTGTATTAGAACTTTAGGGAAAATTTGCATATTATGAAATTATAATAAAAGTAATGAAAGCATTAGCAAAGTAACAACATCACAATTATGTCTCTTTATAGGAAATTTTCTAAACCTATGTTGATTCAANAATTGGAATTAATTTACAAAGAGTAGAAAGTTAGCACTGGTTATTTTTGTATTAGAACTTTAGGGAAAATTTGCATATTATGAAATTATAATAAAAGTAATGAAAGCATTAGCAAAGTAACAACATCACAATTATGTCTCTTTATAGGAAATTTTCTAAACCTATGTTGATTCAAATCTCAAGTTTATTTCACAGTAGATTTTATAGAAAGTGGTATTTAAGGACTAGCTAAAAAGGGAAAATAAAAATAAATAATCTATATTTCTGAGAAAGCAAACATTTCATATATCAAGAAATGTATGATCATGTATTATTATTATTATTATTTTCCCATCGAGTGTATTTAGGAAACATCTATTCACTAGACTCACTGGAATCTTAAGAGAAATGAGCACTCATTATGTACATACACGGGAACAATATTTAGACTGGTAAAGACAGAAATGTTGAAATCTTTTTGAAATCAAGGGAAACTGCAATAATTTGGCAATGTTTAGTGGGTAAATTGATTGCAGAAATAAACTAAATTAATAGCAAAGATCTTGAACTATTATTTTTTAAACTGCCCACTTTAGCCTAACTTGATTAAATAATATACCAAATAGGGGTTTTCAAAGAAGCTGTGAATGTAATGATTCTTCTAGCTCAAGACCTACGTGCTGCATGCTTAGCTGCTCAGTTGTGTCTGACTCTTTGTGACATGGACTGTAGCTCACCAGGCTCCTCAGTTTATGGGGATTCTCCAGGCAAGAACTCTGGAATGGGTTGCCATGCCCTCCTCCAGGGGATCTTCCCCACCCAGAGATTGAAATCATGTCTCCTGCATTGCAAAGGGAGATTTTACCATCTGAGCCACCAAGGAAAGCATATTATGTTTTAAATTTCAAGTATCTAATCAATTTGGCTATTTGCAACAAAATAT
Source organism: Raphicerus campestris (assembly GCA_006410735.1). Classification (NCBI taxonomy): domain Eukaryota; kingdom Metazoa; phylum Chordata; class Mammalia; order Artiodactyla; family Bovidae; genus Raphicerus; species Raphicerus campestris. Next base: position 100,105 of record SJYW01053744.1, read on the forward strand.
TTTGTATATAAATAGTTTGAGTCGATAGGTAAAAATAACAGTTTTGAAACACAGAGTTTAGAATCACATAGACCTGAATCAAATGACTTTTGTGCATGCTAACATATTCTAAAGTCTTGTACAAGTTAGCTAATTTATTTGGATCTCTGTTTCCTCATCTTTAAAAACATTTGGAATGAGGATTAAACAGATATATGTGCACAGCAATTAGAATAGTAGCTGGCATATACCATTAGTATTCAATAGATGCTGCAATCTATTTCATGTTAGTCCAAAGCAAACATAATCACCTTGATCCATAATCAATGTTTGGGCATACGAGGGTCTACTTTAGTTTCCTATAGACTCTAAGAAGGAAGAAAATGATAGTCCAATATAGCACTTCAGTCATAACATATCGCCTCTTTGAGAATGGCTCTGTAACAATTTACATCTCATTCCACATAATATCACTTACAAGACATCCTATGAAACAGCCTTAGACTACATTACTAATTGTATTTCTCTCTGCCTTCCTCATACTGGCCCATCCACACTGTCTTCCTTGGTTCCCTTTTACTGTATAACTATGTTCTGGCTCCTTGTTCTTGTGCATTTGGAAATGTCTTCCTCTAGATTTCCATACGGCTCAATCCCTGGAGAAGGAAATGGAAACCCACGCCAGTATTCTTGCCTGGAAAATCCCATGAATGGAGGGTCCTGGCAGGCTATAGTCCATCAGGCTGCAAAGAGTTGGACACAACTGAGCAGTTTCATTTCACTTTACTTACTGCTTTCAGACCTTTGATGACATAGGAAAGAAAGCTATGTCAAACCTAGACAGCATTTTAAAAAGTAGAGACATCATTTTGCTGACAAAGGTCTGCAAAGTTAAAGCTATTGAGCTTTCCTGGTTGCTCAGATGGTAAAGAGTCTGCCTGTAATGCAAAAAACCCAAGTTTGATCCCTGGGTCAGGAAGATCTCCTGGAGAAGGAAACGACAACCTGCTCAAGTATTCTTGCCTGGAGAATCCCATGGACAGAAGAGCCTGGAAAGCAACAGTCCATGGGGTCACAAAGAGTCAGGCACGATTGGGAGACTAACACTTCGCTTCGTGGTTTTATTAGTAGTCATGTATGGATGTGAGAGTTGGGCCATAAAGAGGGCTGAGCACTGAAGAACTGATGCTTTCAAACAGTGGTGCTGGAGAAGACTCTTGGGAGTCCTTTGGAAAACAAGGAAATCAAACCAGTCAATCCTAAAGGAAATCAACTCTGAATATTCATTGGAAGGACTGATGCTGAAGCTGAAACTCCAATATTTTGGCCACATCATAGAAAGAGCCAACTGACCAGAAAAGACCCTGATGCTGGGAAAGATTGAGGACAGGAGGAGAGGTGGGTGATACAGGATGAGATGGTTCGATGGCATCACTGACTCTATGGACATGAGTTTGAGCCAACCCTGGGAGATAATGAAGGACAGGGAAGTCTGGCCTGCTGCAGTTCCAGTTCAGTTCAGTTCAGTCGCTCAGTTGTGTCTGACTCTTCACGACCCCATGAATCGCAGGATGCCAGGCCTCCCTGTCCATCACTATCTCCCAGAGTTCACTCAGACTCACGTCCATTGAGTCGGTGATGCCATCCAGCCATCTCATCCTCTGTCGTCCCCTTCTCCTTATGCCCCCAATCCCTCCTAGCATCAGAGTCTTTTCCAATGAGTCAGCTCCACATAAGATGGCTAAAGTACTGGAGTTTCAGCTTTAGCATCAGTCCTTCCAAAGAACACCCAGGGCTGATCTCCTTTAGAATGAACTGGTTGGATCTCCTTGCAGTCCAAGGGACTCTCAAGAGTCTTCTCCAACACCACAGTTCAAAAGCATCAATTCTTCAGTGTTCCGCCTTCTTCACAGTCCAATTCTCACATCCATACATGACTACTGGAAAAACCACAGCCTTTGTTGGCAAAGTAATGTCTCTGCTTTTGAATCTGCTATCTAAGTTCATCATAACTTTTCTTCCAAGAAGTAAGCATCTTTTAATTTCATGGCTGCAGTCACCATCTGCAATGATTTTGGAGCCCAGAAAAATAAAGTCTGACACTGTTTCCACTGTTTCCCCATCTATTTCCCATGAAGTGATGGGACCGGATGGGATTCAGATCTTCGTCTTCTGAATGTTGAGCTTTAAGCCAACTTTTTCACTCTCCTCTTTCACTTTCATCAAGAGGCATTTTAGTTCCTCTTCACTTTCTGCCATAAGGGTGGTATCATCTGCATATCTGAAGCTGTTGATATTTCTCCTGGCAATCTTGATTTCAGCTTGTGCTCCTTCCAGCCCAGCGTTTCTCATGATGTACTCTGCATATAAGTTAAATAAGCAGGGTGACAATATACAGCCTTGATGTACTCCTTTTCCTATTTAGAACCAGCCTGTTGTTCCATGTCCAGTTCTAACTGTTGCTTTCTGTCCTGCATACAGATTTCTCAAGAGGCAGGTCAGGTGGTCTGGTATTCCCATCTCTTTCAGAATTTTCCACAGTTTGTTGTGATCCACATAGTCACAGTTTAAGTGCTGCAGTTTATGGGGACACAAAGAGTTGGACATGACCTAGTGACTGAACAGTAACACATATTTAAATTTGCAATTTTTCAATATGTTCTGACAATCTCTAATTTACTTCTGTATTTTATTTTTTTTTAATTGTATACAGTTTTCCCAAAGGCAGGTCATGTGGTCTGGTATCCCCATCTCTTTCAGAATTTTCCACAATTTGTTATGATCCACACAGTCACAGTTTAAGTGCTGCAGTTTATGGGGACACAAAGAGTCGGATATGACCTAGTGAATGAACAATAACACATATTTAAATTTGCAGATTTTCAGTATGTTCTCACAATCTCTAACTTCTTTCTCTATTTTATTCAATAGTATTTAGTATGTTGACTGTCTTCATTTTCTAAAGCTGCTATAATAAATTACCACAATCCTGACTGCTTGAAACAACAGAACATAATTTCACAGTTTGGGAGGTCATAAGTCCAAAATTTTGGTGTTAGCATATTTGATCCCCTCTTGAGGCTCTGAAGGGAAATTTGTACCATGCTTTCTCTCTCCTGGCCTCTGGTGACTGCTGGTAACCTCTGGCATTCCTTACCTTGGGGCTGTATAACTCCTATCTCTGCCTCTTTCACTTGGCCTTTTTTCTGTGTCTCTGTGTCTTCCCCTCTTTTTTTAAAGGGCCTGTCAGTGGATCTAACTCACTTCCCACCCACAATACATGAGATTCTTAATTATATCTGCAAAGACTCTTTTTTGGAACAAGGTCACATTTATAGGTACTGGGAATTGGGACTTGGACATGTCTTTTGGAAGGACATATATTAATCCACTAGATTAATTTAGTGTAAATGTGTTTATCTCTATTTATTTATTCATCTATTTGTTCATTCTCAGTGTCCCTCTACTAGAATGTTGTCCATGACAAAGGTTAATTTTTTGTTGTTTTTGTTTATACTTGTGCCTTGACCAATTTCTGTTCTGGCACACAACAGGAGCTTCATAGGTATGTGTTACATAAATGAAGAAGAAGATGTGTATGAGACACAGAGGTTATCAAGATAATTGAAACCAAAAATAGAAAAAAAAAAAAAACAGGAAAAGAGAACTTGAAAAAATAAGGTCAGACTGTGTGAAGAAATACAGAAAAGAGTAAAGCCTTTGAGGCCAAAAGTATATACATGTGAAAGAAAAGAAAGGAAAAAAATATCATGGTCACTTCCTTTCCTGGAGTAGTAACTACTTTGAATAATTTATTTGTTAGAAATGAGCAAGCTGATGTTAAGGCTATGGGCTAAGGAGAAATAGGATCATTTCCTTTAATTACTCAATCAACATTAACTGAGAAGCCGCTGTATGCCAGAGTTGTAGGGTGTATTCAAAGAACATAGCTGTCTGAGATGTGTCGTCACTACTATACAATGTTTGATGTGTTCCCATTCAGTGTCATTGCCTCAGAGATTTAGAGACATCCGAAAAACTAAACTTTTGCCTCCGTTTTCATTAAGATATTAAGTATTTTACAGATACTTCCAACACACTGTCAAGAATAAGAGGTGAGGTGAAGTCGCTCAGTCGTGTCCGACTCTTTGCGACCCCATGATTTGCAGCATGCCAGGCCTCCCTGTCCATCAACTCCCGGATCACAGCTAACTGTGGAAAATTCTTCAAGAGATGGGAATACCAAACCACCTGACCTGTTGCCAGAGAAATCTGTATGCAGGTCAAGAAGCAACATTTAGAACTGGACATGCAACAGTGGACTTGTTCCAAATAAGGAAAATAGTACATCAAGGCTACATATTGTCACCCTGCTTATTTAACTTTATGCAGAATACATCATGTGAAATGCCCAGGTGAATGAAGCACAAGCTGAAATCAAGATTACCTGGAGAAATATCAGTAACCTCAGATATGCAGATGAAACCACTCTTGTGTCAGAAAGTGAAGAGGAACTAAAGAGCCTCTTGATGAAAGTAAAAGAGGAGAGTGGAAAAGTTGGTTTAAAACTCATCATTCAAAAGACTAAGATCATGGCATCCAGTCCCATCACTTCACAGCAAACAGAGAAGCAATAGAAACAGTGATAGACCTTATTTTCTTGGGCTCCAAAAGTCATTACAGATGGTGACTGCAGTCATGAAATTAAAAGACACTTGCTCCTTGGAATAAAAGCTATCACCAGCCTAGACACCCTATTAAAGTCAGAGACATTACACTGCCAACAAAGGTCCGACAAAAGTCAAGAAGAAGAAGTCGCTCAGTCGTGTCCAACTCTATGTGACCCCGTGGACTGTAGCCTGCCAGGCTGCTCTGTCCATGGGATTCTCCAGGCAAGAATACTGGAGTGGGTTACCATTTCCTTCTCCAGGGGATCTTCCTGACCCAGGGATCGAATCCGGGTCTCCTGCATTGGAGACAGACACTTTAACCTCTGAGCCACCAAGGTGTAGGGAAAAAAGTCAAATCTATGGCTTTTCCAGTAGTCATGTATGGATGTGAGAGTTGAACCACAAAGAAACTTGAGAGCTGCAAACTTGATGCTGCTTAACTGTGGTGTTGGAGAAGATTCTGGGAGTCCCTGGGACTGCAAGGAGATCCAACCAGTTCATCCTAAAATAAATCAGTCATGAATATTCATTGGAAAGACTGATGCTGAAGCTGAAACTCCAATACTTTGGCAACCTGATGCAAAACCTGACTCTTTAAACAAGACCCTTATGCTGGGCAAGATTGAAGGTGGGAGGAGAAGGGGATGACAGTGGATGAGATGGTTGGATGATATCAGCAACTCAATGGACATGAGTTTGAGGAAACTCCAGCAGTTGCTGCAGTCCATTGGTTCACAAAAAGTTGGGCACAACTGAGACGACTGAACTGAACTGAACAGCACCGAGCAGCACTGAATGCTGTGGGACAAAATTTAATGCAAATCAGAGGGACAGAAATTTCTAGAGAGTATGGTTGGAAAATTCTGAAAGAGATGGGAATACCAGACCACCTGACCTGCCTCTTGAGAAATCTGTATACAGGTCAGGAAGCAACAGTTAGAACTGGACATAAAACAACAGACTGGTTCCAAGTAGGAAAAGGAGTACGTCAAGGCTGTACATTGTCACCCTGCTTATTTAACTTATATGCCGAGTACGTTTCATGAGAAACGCTGGGCTGGAAGAAACACAAGCTGGAATCAAGATTGCCAGGAGAAATATCAATAACCTCAGATATGCAGATGACACCACCCTTATGGCAGAAAGTGAAGAGGAGCTAAAGGGCCTCTTCATGAAAGTGAAAGAGGAGAGTGAAAAAGTTGGCTTAAAGCTCAACATTCAGAAAACGAAGATCATGGCATCCAGTCCCATCACTTCATGGGAAATAGATGGGAAAACAGTGGAAACAGGGTCATATTTTATTTTGGGGGGGCTCCAGAATCACTGCAGATGGTGACTGCAGCCATGAAATTAAAAGACGTTTAGCTTACTCCTTGGAAGAAAAGTTATGACCAACCTAGATAGCATATTCAAAAGCAGAGACATTACTTTGCCGACTAAGGTCCGTCTAATCAAGGCTATGATTTTCCCTGTGGTCATATATGGATGTGAGAGTTGGACTGTGAAGAAGGCTGAGTGCTGAAGAATTGATGCTTTTGAACTGTGGTGTTGGAGAAGACTCTTGAGAGTCCCTTGGACTGCAAGGAGATCCAACCAGTCCATTCTGAAGGAGATCAACTCTGGGATTTCTTTGGAAGGAATGATGCTAAAGCTGAAACTTCAGTACTTTGGCCACCTCATGCGAAGAGTTGACTCATTGGAAAAGACTCTGATGCTGGGAGGGATTGAGGGCAGGAGGAGAAGGGGACGACCGAGGATGAGATGGATGGCTGGCATCACTGACTCGATGGACGTGAGTCTGAGTGAACTCTGAGAGACTCTGAGAGATGGTGATGAACAGGGAGGCCTGGCGTCCTGCGATTCATGGGTTTGTAAAGAGTCGGACACGACTGAGTGACTGAACTGAACTGAACTGAACTGATGGTTGCTATTCTACATAGACAGATTAAGGAAAGTCTCACTGAAGATCTGATTTTGAGTAGAGACTTAAAGGAGTTTTTGTTGTTGTTGTTGTTGTTGTTGTTGTTGTTTAAGCAAGCTATAGGGATATCTGGGGAAAGGGAATCTTAATCAAATAAAGCAGCAAGAATACTATTCCTAACACAAAAGAATAATATGCTAGATGTGTCTAATAAACAGTAAAGGAGCCAGTATATAGAGTATAATGATTAAAGAGGACGGAAACATATGAGATTAGAGAAGAGACACAAGGCCTATAAAATCATGTAGAGGCTTTCAGATCATCGAGTATAGTGACATTCATTCTCAGTGAGTGATAAGGAAATGAAACATTTTGAACACAGGAGAGACATAATCTGACTTGAGTTTTTAAAGGATTTCTCTAGATGCATGTAAATAGATTGAAAGGCAACCGGAAATGTAGGGACACTTGTTAGAAAGCCATTTTGATAATCCAAGAGGGACATGGTAATGGTTTGGACAAAGGGGTTATCAATGAGGTAGTCAAACCCGCTGGCTTCTATATATCTTAAAGACAGAGCCTGCTGCTGCTGCTGCTGCTAAGTCACTTCAGTCGTGTCCGACTCTGTGCGACCCCAGAGACAGCAGCCCACCAGGCTCCTCCATCCCTGGGATTCTCCAGGCAAGAACACTGGAGTGGTTGCCATTTCCTTCTCGAATGTATGAAAGTGAAAAGTGAAAATGAAGTCGCTCAGTTGTGTCTGACTCTTAGTGATCCCATGGGCCACAGCCCACCAAGCTCCTCCATCCATGGGATTTTCCAAGCAAGAGTACTGGAGTGGGGTGCCACTGCCTTTTCCAGACAGATCTCGCAGGAGTTGTTAAATGATTGGATATGTGATGCTATAGAAACAGAGGAGTAAAGACAGATCCCAAAGTTTCTTCAGGACCAAATGAGACGGCAAAATCTCAGGAAGAGCAGATTTGGAGGGAGGAAATCAGGCATTGAGTCTTGGGTGTATTGTTAGAAAAGCCTGAGACACATTCAGGTAGAAACTCTGGAGTTTAGGGGAGACGGACAGCTGGTGGATATACATTTGGAAGTCATCAGTATGCAGATGTTATTTAAGCTGTGAGGCAGTATAAGCCCACCAAGAGAGTGAGAATTGATAGGAAAGAGAAGTTCAAGCCCTTTCCACTGCAGTGTAGAGAGGCTGAGAAGATTACGATTCAGCAACAGACACCTGAGAATGAATGGCTTTGGGGTTAGAACAATAAGGGACAGTAAGGTCCAGGAAACCAATGGGAGAAAGTTATTCAAGTAGGAGTGAGTGACCAATCTAACCAAATGCAATAAACAGATCAAGTAAGGTCTATGAAAATGACCTACCAACTGGAAAAACAGACTCTCCGGGTGGAAGAGTACAAGGACTCGTACCTAGACACTTAATCACCTAAAAGAATACCTTAATTATCTGTGTAACTGGATAGAATAATAAATTCTATTGCGCTTATTGGAATATGACCACAGGCCTATTGATAATTGTCCACTGTTAACTACCTAGGCTTAAGGCATACAAATCACAGGTTAATTTTGATTGTATCTTTCTTTTCCTTTGTTCAGACTAGTTTCAGGGAATTTGGGGAGGTGGGTTTGAGCACATAAACTTAGGATATATAAGATTTTCACAAAAACTGGCCAGGGTCTTTGGCTAAGAGGAGACTCTGCCTTGGGCCCACCAGTGTAATAAACTGCACTCCACTATCTGCTTTGTCCTTCTGAGTGAGTTTGTTTCCAGGAACGCATGGCTACAGCATTTGGTGCATTGGCCAGGAAACTCCTCACTTTGAAGAGAAAAGTCCCACTTGGGACTACTCTGAGGTCTTGTGGCTTGAATATTCTAGAGGGGGGACAATGCCTTGCCCTTCTGGAAGGATTCTGCTTCTCAATGCCTGGACCTTTCACATTAGCAGTTAGTGGATGGCAGCAGGGGAACTGAGCACTCAGGTGAGGAGGAACCCACCCATCAGGGCAGTTCGTGGTGGGGGGGGAGGGTTCAGGGTCAGAAGGGGCCTGATCACCCCCCTGGGAGGGACTAGAAGGGGCATGGACCCACAGGAGCCTAGAATAGGCAGGTGGTGGTGATTTCTTGGTACACAGATTGATGAGCATTTTAGGGCTTAGGAAGGACATTTGTGAATGCCATTTAGAAGGTGGTGTCCATGCCATCTTGGGGAAAATTATTACCAAGCAATCGTCAGGAGATTGTTAGGAGAAGAAACTTGGTCTTTGTGTGCTCATATTCTGCCCTCCTCAAGGAGATGTCCCATGTGCTGTGAAATTCTTGACTCCCTAGGAATTGTCAGGCTAGAAGCAAGGGGATACATAAGTGAGCATAAATTGGATTTTCTTGAGACAGCCTGGGATGTGGGATATTTAACCCATCTGTGTTTTCATCCATACCAGATCAAGCCCACCAAGCCAGAATGGATTTTACAAGTTAAGGGAGGATAAAAAAAAAGGGAGAAACAATCTTGGAGCACGTGGTGTTCTGGTTGAGCCATGCCAACTGGCAGGTGAAGACATACCAATCCCCCTTCTCTCTCTGGGATCTGACAGGTTAAGGCTCTTCTCATCCCAGTTAGGGAGGAGGTGGAATGGTAATGTATTTCATTGAGTGAAAATATCAGAAATACATAGGGTACAGAGAACTTCATAGACAGAACGAAATGGAAAAGTAGAAGAAGGTCCGAGAAGGTAAGCAAGATGGGAGGAAATGAATCTAAGGCAACTGTAGTGGAGTGCATGATTACAAATTCAAAGAAGGCATTTGGAGGAGACTATATGTAAGGATGTGAGAGTTGGACTGTGAAGAAGGCAGAGCGGTAAGAATTAATGCTTTACTATGGTGTGGGAGAAGACTCTTGAGTCCCTTGGACTGCAAGGAGATCTAACCAGTCCATTCTGAAGGAGATCAGCCCTGGGATTTCTTTGGAAGGAATGATGCTAAAGCTGAAACTCCAGTACTTTGGCCACCTCATGCGAAGAGTTGACTCATTGGAAAAGACTCTGATGCTGGGAGGGATTGGGGGCAGGAGGAGAAGGGGACAATAGAGGATGAGATGGCTGGATGGTATCACTGACTCGATGGACGCGAGTCTGAATGAACTCCAGGAGTTTGTGATGGACAGGGAGGCCTGGCGTGCTGCAATTCAGGGAGTCGCAAAGAGTCGGACACGACTGAGCGACTGAACTGAACTGATTGGTTGAAGATGATGCCTAACAGCCTCCACATACTCTGTAAGATCAAATGGCCCCCTATAGGAGTAGGATGGTCACCAGAGGACACCATAAACTGAAAAGCAGAGGAAGCAGCCTATACAGTAGTCACAGGAGAGCCAAGACACCTGGATCAATATTCATATATGGACTCATGACTTGGGTTAGCATAAGACCTTCTTCCTTGGGTGAGGTTCTGTATCCAGAAAGGGAAGGGAAAAATATTAATGGCACAAAAATTGAAATGATAAAAAAGAAATTCTACAGGATTTGGATGGGGGTGACCTTCCAGCTCCCCCATAATGGATGATGATACACCCGCTGCCCAGTACTCCACCAGGACTGGAGGCCGCCTTAATGCCCAATCCAGGGCCAGGCGAAATTCATGCAGCAGCTGCTACTCCTCAGGCAGCTCTTCCGGAGGTTGTAGAGCCACAGTTTTGGCAGGCTCCAATCCCAGGGATGGAGATCTCTGGTCAATGCCTCCAGGATTCCACCTCAGCAGGATCTCCTAGATTGTATCCACCTCTCCCAGTGAGTACTGATGGGAAGGGAGAAGAAAACACAGGAATTAGAGGCTGCATTCTCCCAAGGAACAGGGGGAAAGAACCCCATTACAGATGCCCTTCAGAGAACTACAACAGCCTCTGATTCAGGATGCATGTGGGCACTGCCATCAGCCCCCTGTAGCCTATTATTACCAGCCATTTTCCTCTATGGATAGACTAAACTAGCAGAGACATCGTCCACCATACTCGGGGGAGCCACACGCCATGATTAGGCTAATGGAGACTATTTTTTAAACCCACCGCCCTCCATAGGACGACATAATCCAACTACTGGTCTCCCTTTTCAGCACTGAGGAAAGACATAGGATCCTAACTGAGCCCAGAAAATGGTTAAGAGAAATGGCGCCTGAGGGTACTGCAAACCCTCAGCAGTGGGCAGAACTAGCCACCCCGGATGAGAGGCCCAACTGGGACTGTAACGCAGAGGAATGGAGGGGCCACCTGGAGAGATTTCGGGCAGCTATTTTACAAGGCCTCAAGAGGGTATGGCAAAACCCTCCGAAGTGATTCAAAGGGAAAGTGAATTGCCCTCTGAGTTCTATGAAAGACTGCGTGAAGCCTATAGAGTTTATATGCCAATAGATCCAGAGGCTACTGGGTCTCGCATGGTGATAAATGCAGCTTTGTGTCTCAGTCCTACCCGAAAAATGTCAGATGGGGAGACATCAAATGATTCATGAATTTTTATACATCCCTGAATGCCCAGTACCTTTGTTGGAATAAACTTGCTGTTTAAATTGGGGGCACAAGCGACCTTTCCCCCCATGAAAGACCCACTCTTCGAATGGGCTCAACCACCTATTTACTCTTCCTCTTGGTAACCTCTCAAGATGAATGGTGGATAAGGCAATGGCACCCCACTCCAGTACTCTTTCTTGGAAAATCCCATGGATGGAGGAGCCTGGTGAGCTGCAGTCCATGGGGTCGCTAAGAGTTGGGCAAGACTGAGTGATTTCACACTCACTTTTCATTTTCATTCATTGGAGAAGGAAATGGCAACACACTCCAGTGTTATTGCCTGGAGAATCCCAGGGACGGAGGAGCCTAGTGGACGGGGGAGCCTACTACAAAGCCATAGTCATCAAGACAGTATGGTACTGGCACAAAGACAGAAATATAGATCAATGGAACAAAATAGAAAGCCCAGAGATAAATTCACGAACCTATGGACACCTTTTCTTTGACAAAGGAGGCAAGAATATACAATAGAGAAAAGACAATCTCTTTAACAAGTGGTGCTNGTAACTAGCCTCTAATGAAAATAAATAAATTTATATTTATAAAAATAAATAAAAAGATAAGTGACTTTTCACATGTGAATAAAACAGAGACAACATATATAAATATAATTCCCAAACATCCTACAAAATACTAACGATCTTAATCTAAACTATAAAATTAATATAAATGTATATTTAATAATTTATAACTATATGTCATATTTTCTTAAACTTTTAAAATATGTCAAATGAAAGAAGAAAATGGAAATTAGGAAAAGTTGAGTGGAGAAAGTAAGTTGCACAGAGTTTTAAATTCATATATGTGTATGTATATGAAAAAGTTTAGGGAAACTTTTGAAATAAAGATTGGAAGCATCCTATACAAGGCTGTCAAGATTTAAAAATTAAAGGACAGTAAGTAAGGTTGTCACATGATCTAGTAAATTCACTGCAAAAAGAATACAAGAAGTTATTTGTCAAATGGATTAAATATTTTAAATGTGTTGTATGTGGGCATGCCTTGTGTATCTGTGTGTGGGTGTGAAATTCACAGAACTTTTGCCCAGGTACTTCAGTTAAATGCTAAAACTATGAAATGTTTTCGTTGTCAGATCGTGCTCTAGTTGTTTCAGTCATTATAATAGACTCATTTACTCCCTATCTCTGCACTTGACCTACAAAGAACTGAGCCACTTGATTTTCAGAAGCACTTTTATAAATGGTCATAGTAAGACANTTCGTTGTCAGATCGTGCTCTAGTTGTTTCAGTCATTATAATAGACTCATTTACTCCCTATCTCTGCACTTGACCTACAAAGAACTGAGCCACTTGATTTTCAGAAGCACTTTTATAAATGGTCATAGTAAGACAGTGGTGGTTTAGAGTTATCTGATGAGTTTGAGACAATCTCTAAAAAGTATTCAGGTAAATTTATACATTTAGTCATTATCATAACATTTTATAAACCATGTACATCTACCTTGTCTTATAAGATGGACCCAAAAGAGTCCACATGTAGAACAACATTAGGCAATGATGCAGAACTTTATGCAGTGAATAGCCACAGCTGAAAACTTACCCACAGTATTAGGACAGGTGGAATAGTCAAATTATACATGACTAGAAACATATTCTTAAATATATAGCTATTTTTCAATATTAACTTTGTTGAGATTTGCTTGAATACCTATCTCTACTCTAACTTGGCTTCCCAGAATACTACTTAATGAATGCATTGTATCAATAAAATATTGCAGTCAAAGTTATTTTTTAAACGCTAATAGGTTTAGCTAAAGCACATAGATTCATTTAAACTATAAAATGGTAATGCAATTGATGTGAGGAAGAAAATGGTATTTGAAAGTCAGCATTGGACTCAAATGATCTTTTTGTTGCATCAACTATCTTACAAACAATATGAAATTTAAAATGTGAAGGGAAAAATTTCATTGTTAATATAGGCAATATCCTTATTTTTTAAATCAAAACTCTGTCTTTGCCTGGTTTAAATTAAGATGTGATCATCTCTTAACAGCATTCTCTTGTTTTGCTTTTATGTTTTTAATAAACTAAGTAATTTGTCATATTCCACTTTATACCTACTGATCCAGCAATCCATCAAGATATGGTCCCGTATTAACATGGCTTGCTAATTTGCAATGTTAACACTCTGGTAAATGGCATAAACAATGAAAAATTGAATCACAAATTAAAAAATCTATGCAGCGTTCAATTCCATTGTTTACCAGTAATATGCCCTGCCATTCATATCAAATTTCAATTAATTTAATTCACTCATGTGAGAAAAATGCGAAGGAAAAAAAGTTAAATCAAGATATTTTTCTACTCTCCACCTGTTTCCCTTCCTTTAATAATAACTATAAACATTCTATAGATGCATGGCATCTTATCCAGAAACAAATGAAACAGAATGATGATGTTTGATTTCTGCCCCCTCAAAAAAGAAAGAGTGATAATGAATAAAACCTATATTGCATACATGAGCTGTTCCTATTAGAGAAGGAAATGGCAACCCACTCCAATACTCTTGCCTGGGGAAATACCATGGAGCCTGGTGGGTTACAGTCCTTAGGGTTGCAAAGAGTCAGACACACTTAGCAACTGAGCGCAGAAGCATGGGCGATTCTTACAGTTATGTCTACATACTCACCTATCTTTTCTCTGTAACTGTAGAAGAAAAATACACTTTTAATAGCATATCTTCATTTTGAAACGCTGCCACCATGAGCCATGAACGACGCCTGAATTCTTGGAATTGGGAGGAGAGGAATTTGATCCTGGGCCAGTGATGGGGCTTGATTGCTCAGAGCTTGTGTGTAATAAACTTTTATTAAAGTATCAAAGAAGTAGAGAAACCTTCTGACATAGACATCAGAAGGGAACAGAAACAGTGCCCCATTACTAGTTTTTAGAAAAAAGTTATACACCTCTTCTGTTCAGCTCAGTCACTCAGTCATGTCCAGCTCTTAGTGAACAATCGACTGCAGCATGCCAGGCCTCCCTGTCCATCACCAACTCCCGGAGTTTATTCAGAATCTCAAAATCATGTCCATTGAGTCGGTGATGCCATCCAACCATCTCATCTTCTGTTGTCCCCTTCTCCTGGTGCCTTCAATCTTTCCCAGCATTGGGGTCTTTTTCAAATGAGTCAGTTCTTCTCATCAGGTGGGCCAAGTATTGGAGTTTCATCTTCAACATCAGTCCTTCCATGAATATTCAGGACCAATTTCCTTTAATATGAACTGGTTGGATCTCCTTGCAGCCCAAGGGACTCTCAAGAGTCTTCTCCGATACTACAATTCAAAAACATAAATTCTTTGGTGTTCAGCTTTCTTTATAGTCCAACTCTCACATATATATATGACTACTGGAAAAACCAAAGCTTTTAATAGGTGGACATTTGTTGGCAAAATAATGACTCTGCTTTTTAATATGCTATCTAGGTTGGTCATAGCTTTTCTTACAAGGAGCAAGCATTTTTTAATTTCATAACTGCAATCACCATCTGCAGTGATTTTAGAGCCCACCAAAATAAAGTACCTCACTGTTTCCACTGTTTCCCTATCTATTTGCCATGAAGTGATGGGATGAGATGCCATGATCTTAGTTTTCTGAGTGTTCAGCTTTAAGCGAATTTTTTCACTCTCCTCTTTCACTTTTATCAAGAGGCTCTAGCTCTTCTTCACTTTCTGTCATAAGGGTGGTGTCATCTGCATATCAGAGGTCATTGATATTTCTACTCCAGCAATCTTGATTCCAGCTTGTGCTTCATCCAGCTTCACATTTCACATGATATAATCTGCATGTAAGTTAAATAAGCAGGGTGACAATATGCATCATTGATGTACTCCATTTCCTATTTGAAACTAGCTCCATGTCTAATTCTAACTGTTGCTTCCTGATCTGCATACAGATTTCTAAAGAGGCAAGTCAGATGGTCTGATATTCCCATCTCCTTCACAATTTTCCACAATTTATTGTGATCCACACACTCAAAGACTTTGGCATATTCAATAAAGCAGAAGTAGATGTTTTTTTGGAACTCTTTTGCTTTTTCAATGATCCAACAGATACTGGCAATTTGCTCTCTGGTTCATCTGGCTTTTCTAAATCCATTATGAACATCTGGAAGTTCACAGTTGGGCTGGAGAATTTTGATTGTTATTTTACTAGCATGTGAGATGAGTGAATTTGTGTGGTAGCTTGAGCATTCTTTGGCATTGCCCTTCTTTGGGATTGGGATGAAAACTGACCTCTTCCAGTCCTGTGGCCACTGCTGAGTTTTCCAAATTTGCTGGCATATTGAGTGCAACACTTTCACAGCATCACCTTTTAGGATTTGAAATAGCTCAACTGGAATTCCATCACCTCTAATAGGTTTGTTTGTAATGTTACTTCCTATGGCCCATTTGACTTCACATTCCAGGTTGTCTGGCTCTAGGTGAGTGATCACACCGTCATGATTATCTGGGTCATGAAGACCTTTTTTGTACAGTTCTGTGTATTCTTGCCACCTCTTCTTAATATCTTCTGCTTCTGTTAGGTCCATACCACTTCTGTCCTTTATTCTGCCCATCTTTGCATGAAATGTTCCCTTGGTATCTCTAATTTTCTTGAAAAGATCTCTCTAGTCTTTTCCATTCTATTGTTTTCCTCTATTTATTTGCACTGATCACTGAAGAAGGCTTTCTTATCTCTCCTTGCTATTCTTTGGAACTCTGCATTCAAATGGGTATATCTTTCCTTTCTTCCTTTACCTTTTGCTTCTCTTCTATTCACAGTTAATTATAAGTCCTCCTCAGATAACCATTTTGCCTTTTTGCATTTCTTTTTCTTGGGGATGCTCTTGATAACTGCCTCAGGTGCAATGTCACAAACCTCTGTCCATAGTTTTTCAGGTACTCTGTCTATCAGATCTAATCCCTTGAATCTATTTGTCACTTCCACTGTATAATCGTAAGGTATTTGATTTAAGTCATACCTGAATGGTCTAGTGGTTTTCCCTACTTTCTTCAATTTAACTCTGTATTTGGCAATAANTGGACCAATTCTTAGAAAAGTATAACTTTCCAAAACTGAACCAGGAGGAAATAGATCTTAACAGAACCATCACAAGCATGGAAATTGAAAATGTAATCAGAAATCTTCCAGCAAAAAAAAACCTAGTACCAGATGGCTTCACAGCTGAATTCTACCAAAAATTTAGAGAAGAGCTAACAGCTATCCTACTCAAACTCTTCTAGAAAATTGCAGAGGAAGGTAAATTGCCAAATTCATTCTATGAGGCCACCACCCTAACACCAAAAAGAATACCAGAGTGAAGTAAGCCAGAAAGAAAAATACCAATACAGTGTACTAACGCCTATATGTGGAATTTAGAAAGATGGTAATGATAACCCTATATGTGAGGCAGCAAAAGAGACACAGATGTATAGAACAGTCTTTTGGTCTCTGTGGGAAAAGGTGAAGGTGCAATGATCTTAGAGACTAGGACTCAAACATGTATATTATCATATGTGAAACAGATTGCCAGTCCAGGTTCGATGCACGAGAAAGGTGTTCAAGGCTGGTGCACTGGGATGACCCAGAGGGACGGGATGGGAGGGGCTTTCAGGATGGGGAGCACATGTAAACCCATGGTTAATTCATATCAATGTATGGCAAATCCACTAGAATATTGTAAAGTAACTAGCCTCTAATGAAAATAAATAAATTTATATTTATAAAAATAAATAAAAAGATAAGTGACTTTTCACATGTGAATAAAACAGAGACAACATATATAAATATAATTCCCAAACATCCTACAAAATACTAACGATCTTAATCTAAACTATAAAATTAATATAAATGTATATTTAATAATTTATAACTATATGTCATATTTTCTTAAACTTTTAAAATATGTCAAATGAAAGAAGAAAATGGAAATTAGGAAAAGTTGAGTGGAGAAAGTAAGTTGCACAGAGTTTTAAATTCATATATGTGTATGTATATGAAAAAGTTTAGGGAAACTTTTGAAATAAAGATTGGAAGCATCCTATACAAGGCTGTCAAGATTTAAAAATTAAAGGACAGTAAGTAAGGTTGTCACATGATCTAGTAAATTCACTGCAAAAAGAATACAAGAAGTTATTTGTCAAATGGATTAAATATTTTAAATGTGTTGTATGTGGGCATGCCTTGTGTATCTGTGTGTGGGTGTGAAATTCACAGAACTTTTGCCCAGGTACTTCAGTTAAATGCTAAAACTATGAAATGTTTTCGTTGTCAGATCGTGCTCTAGTTGTTTCAGTCATTATAATAGACTCATTTACTCCCTATCTCTGCACTTGACCTACAAAGAACTGAGCCACTTGATTTTCAGAAGCACTTTTATAAATGGTCATAGTAAGACAGTGGTGGTTTAGAGTTATCTGATGAGTTTGAGACAATCTCTAAAAAGTATTCAGGTAAATTTATACATTTAGTCATTATCATAACATTTTATAAACCATGTACATCTACCTTGTCTTATAAGATGGACCCAAAAGAGTCCACATGTAGAACAACATTAGGCAATGATGCAGAACTTTATGCAGTGAATAGCCACAGCTGAAAACTTACCCACAGTATTAGGACAGGTGGAATAGTCAAATTATACATGACTAGAAACATATTCTTAAATATATAGCTATTTTTCAATATTAACTTTGTTGAGATTTGCTTGAATACCTATCTCTACTCTAACTTGGCTTCCCAGAATACTACTTAATGAATGCATTGTATCAATAAAATATTGCAGTCAAAGTTATTTTTTAAACGCTAATAGGTTTAGCTAAAGCACATAGATTCATTTAAACTATAAAATGGTAATGCAATTGATGTGAGGAAGAAAATGGTATTTGAAAGTCAGCATTGGACTCAAATGATCTTTTTGTTGCATCAACTATCTTACAAACAATATGAAATTTAAAATGTGAAGGGAAAAATTTCATTGTTAATATAGGCAATATCCTTATTTTTTAAATCAAAACTCTGTCTTTGCCTGGTTTAAATTAAGATGTGATCATCTCTTAACAGCATTCTCTTGTTTTGCTTTTATGTTTTTAATAAACTAAGTAATTTGTCATATTCCACTTTATACCTACTGATCCAGCAATCCATCAAGATATGGTCCCGTATTAACATGGCTTGCTAATTTGCAATGTTAACACTCTGGTAAATGGCATAAACAATGAAAAATTGAATCACAAATTAAAAAATCTATGCAGCGTTCAATTCCATTGTTTACCAGTAATATGCCCTGCCATTCATATCAAATTTCAATTAATTTAATTCACTCATGTGAGAAAAATGCGAAGGAAAAAAAGTTAAATCAAGATATTTTTCTACTCTCCACCTGTTTCCCTTCCTTTAATAATAACTATAAACATTCTATAGATGCATGGCATCTTATCCAGAAACAAATGAAACAGAATGATGATGTTTGATTTCTGCCCCCTCAAAAAAGAAAGAGTGATAATGAATAAAACCTATATTGCATACATGAGCTGTTCCTATTAGAGAAGGAAATGGCAACCCACTCCAATACTCTTGCCTGGGGAAATACCATGGAGCCTGGTGGGTTACAGTCCTTAGGGTTGCAAAGAGTCAGACACACTTAGCAACTGAGCGCAGAAGCATGGGCGATTCTTACAGTTATGTCTACATACTCACCTATCTTTTCTCTGTAACTGTAGAAGAAAAATACACTTTTAATAGCATATCTTCATTTTGAAACGCTGCCACCATGAGCCATGAACGACGCCTGAATTCTTGGAATTGGGAGGAGAGGAATTTGATCCTGGGCCAGTGATGGGGCTTGATTGCTCAGAGCTTGTGTGTAATAAACTTTTATTAAAGTATCAAAGAAGTAGAGAAACCTTCTGACATAGACATCAGAAGGGAACAGAAACAGTGCCCCATTACTAGTTTTTAGAAAAAAGTTATACACCTCTTCTGTTCAGCTCAGTCACTCAGTCATGTCCAGCTCTTAGTGAACAATCGACTGCAGCATGCCAGGCCTCCCTGTCCATCACCAACTCCCGGAGTTTATTCAGAATCTCAAAATCATGTCCATTGAGTCGGTGATGCCATCCAACCATCTCATCTTCTGTTGTCCCCTTCTCCTGGTGCCTTCAATCTTTCCCAGCATTGGGGTCTTTTTCAAATGAGTCAGTTCTTCTCATCAGGTGGGCCAAGTATTGGAGTTTCATCTTCAACATCAGTCCTTCCATGAATATTCAGGACCAATTTCCTTTAATATGAACTGGTTGGATCTCCTTGCAGCCCAAGGGACTCTCAAGAGTCTTCTCCGATACTACAATTCAAAAACATAAATTCTTTGGTGTTCAGCTTTCTTTATAGTCCAACTCTCACATATATATATGACTACTGGAAAAACCAAAGCTTTTAATAGGTGGACATTTGTTGGCAAAATAATGACTCTGCTTTTTAATATGCTATCTAGGTTGGTCATAGCTTTTCTTACAAGGAGCAAGCATTTTTTAATTTCATAACTGCAATCACCATCTGCAGTGATTTTAGAGCCCACCAAAATAAAGTACCTCACTGTTTCCACTGTTTCCCTATCTATTTGCCATGAAGTGATGGGATGAGATGCCATGATCTTAGTTTTCTGAGTGTTCAGCTTTAAGCGAATTTTTTCACTCTCCTCTTTCACTTTTATCAAGAGGCTCTAGCTCTTCTTCACTTTCTGTCATAAGGGTGGTGTCATCTGCATATCAGAGGTCATTGATATTTCTACTCCAGCAATCTTGATTCCAGCTTGTGCTTCATCCAGCTTCACATTTCACATGATATAATCTGCATGTAAGTTAAATAAGCAGGGTGACAATATGCATCATTGATGTACTCCATTTCCTATTTGAAACTAGCTCCATGTCTAATTCTAACTGTTGCTTCCTGATCTGCATACAGATTTCTAAAGAGGCAAGTCAGATGGTCTGATATTCCCATCTCCTTCACAATTTTCCACAATTTATTGTGATCCACACACTCAAAGACTTTGGCATATTCAATAAAGCAGAAGTAGATGTTTTTTTGGAACTCTTTTGCTTTTTCAATGATCCAACAGATACTGGCAATTTGCTCTCTGGTTCATCTGGCTTTTCTAAATCCATTATGAACATCTGGAAGTTCACAGTTGGGCTGGAGAATTTTGATTGTTATTTTACTAGCATGTGAGATGAGTGAATTTGTGTGGTAGCTTGAGCATTCTTTGGCATTGCCCTTCTTTGGGATTGGGATGAAAACTGACCTCTTCCAGTCCTGTGGCCACTGCTGAGTTTTCCAAATTTGCTGGCATATTGAGTGCAACACTTTCACAGCATCACCTTTTAGGATTTGAAATAGCTCAACTGGAATTCCATCACCTCTAATAGGTTTGTTTGTAATGTTACTTCCTATGGCCCATTTGACTTCACATTCCAGGTTGTCTGGCTCTAGGTGAGTGATCACACCGTCATGATTATCTGGGTCATGAAGACCTTTTTTGTACAGTTCTGTGTATTCTTGCCACCTCTTCTTAATATCTTCTGCTTCTGTTAGGTCCATACCACTTCTGTCCTTTATTCTGCCCATCTTTGCATGAAATGTTCCCTTGGTATCTCTAATTTTCTTGAAAAGATCTCTCTAGTCTTTTCCATTCTATTGTTTTCCTCTATTTATTTGCACTGATCACTGAAGAAGGCTTTCTTATCTCTCCTTGCTATTCTTTGGAACTCTGCATTCAAATGGGTATATCTTTCCTTTCTTCCTTTACCTTTTGCTTCTCTTCTATTCACAGTTAATTATAAGTCCTCCTCAGATAACCATTTTGCCTTTTTGCATTTCTTTTTCTTGGGGATGCTCTTGATAACTGCCTCAGGTGCAATGTCACAAACCTCTGTCCATAGTTTTTCAGGTACTCTGTCTATCAGATCTAATCCCTTGAATCTATTTGTCACTTCCACTGTATAATCGTAAGGTATTTGATTTAAGTCATACCTGAATGGTCTAGTGGTTTTCCCTACTTTCTTCAATTTAACTCTGTATTTGGCAATAAAGAATTCATGATATGAGCCACAGTCAGCTCCCAGTCTTGTTTTTGCTGACTATATAGAGTTTCTCCATCTTTGACTGCAGATAATATAATCAATCTGATTTCAGTATTGACCATCTTGTGATGTCCATGTATAGAGTCTTCTCTTCTGCTATTGGAAGAGGATATTTGCTATGACCAGTGTGCTCTCTTGTAAAAACGCTATTAGCTTTTGCCCTGCTTCATTCCATATTCCAAGGCCAAATTTGCCTGTTACTCCCAGTGTTTCTTGACTTCCTACTTTTGCATTCCAGTCTCCTATAATGAAAAGGACATCTTTTTTGGGTGTTACTTCTAAAAGGTCTGTACGTCTTCAAGAACCATTCAACTTCAGCTACTTCAGCGTTACTGGTTGGGGCATAGACTTCATTACTATTGAATCATTTGTCTTGTAAAGGAACAGAGATCATTCTGTCATTTCTGAGATTGCATCCAAGTACTGCATTTCAGACTCTTTTTTAAAATTAATATTAATAGCACGCTGCTATTTAGAGAAAGGAAATATCTCAAAACTCAGAGAGTGACATCAGGCCCCTCACCCACAGCATGCATTTTGAGATATCATTGGCACAAGCTGAGTAATCCAGGGCCATAAAACAGTTGACATGAATCTTGAAGACAGGCAGATTTCCAAGTAAATACAGAGTTCATCAATATAGCTTAAGAAAAACATTTCCGTAAGAAAAATGCATTGGTTATCTCAAGGTTTGAGAAAAGTTAAGTTCAGATGGAGTCAGGTGTTGTCATGCCAACACAGAATTTTAGAAGAACTCTCCTTTGAATTTTGTATAGAGAAGGGAAGAAAAAAAAGTCTGGCACTTTTGGTTTGTTTAGTCCTGCCAATTAAGAGAGAGAGGGGGAAAAAAAAAAAACCACCTGATACTTGCAGCCTATTTCCTCTGCTTGGGGATCCCTAAAGTACCAATTGGGGACCCTGTGTTATGGACCCCTGCCTTTTACCCTCTCAATTTCATGTAAAATTTCTCGTGTACCTCTTTGATTGAATGCTAACAGATGAGATGAAATACAAGCTACATATATATTAAAACTAATACTACACAACATTTTTGGACAACCAGATGTTACAACACAGAGCTGATTGTGTTTATAAACTTTGTTCATGGTGGTTGAGGGGAGTGTATATTCACAGGAAAACTAATTTGGGGGCAAAAAGGCCATTTGTTTTGTAAATGTAGTGTTAAGCTTTCTTTTATTTCTCAAGACATTTGATTTTTCTTGACTGGGTGTTTCTTACACAAGAAAAAAAGTTGTACAAGGACCTTCATTTCAAGATTAGAAAAAAGTGTGGTGGAAGCAGTCATTATTTTTGTTTGCATGTGCTGTTTTATTTCATTTGCTGTTCTTGGGTGAACTATACAAGAGCTCAGAAAAACACATCTTTTTAATGGGTTGTCCTCAATAAAATCCATAACTAGTAAAGTCTCTTAGATATAACTTCAATTAAAAGTTGAAGACATGCTCAGTCATGTCTGACTCTTTGCAATCCCATGAAATGTAGCATGTCCAGCTTCCCTGTCTATCACCAACTCTCAGAACTTGCTCAGACTTCTGTAAATAGAGGCAGTGATGCCATCCAACCTACTCATCCTCTCTTGTTCCCTTGTCCTCCTGCCTTCAATGGTTCCCAGCATCAAGATCTTTTCCAGTGAGTCGGCTCTTCACATCAGGTAGCCAAAGTATTAGAGCTTCAGCATCAGTCCTTCCAATGAATATTCAGAATTGATCTCCTTTAGGATGGACTGGTTGGATCTTCTTGCAGTCCAAGGGACTCTTAAGTCTTCTCCAGCACCATGGTTTGAAAGCATTGATTCTTTGACCTTCAGCCGTCTTTATAGTTCAACACTCACATCTGTACATGACTACTAGAAAAGCCATAGTTTTGACTATACGGACCTTTGTCGGCAAAGTGATGTCTCTGCTTTTTAATATGCTGTCAATGTTGGTCATAGGTTTTCTTCCAAGGAGCAAGCGTCTTTACATTTCATGGCTGCTGTCACCATCTGCACTGATTTGGGAACCCAAGAAAATAAAATCTGTCACTGAAAAGTGGAAACACTTTTCCCCCTTCTATTTGCCATGAAGTGATGGGACTGAATGCCAGGATCTTCGTTTTTTGAATGTCGAATTTCAAGCCAACTTTTTCACTTTTGTCTTTCATCTTCATCAAGCTGTTCCTCTTCACTTTCTGCCATTATACTGGTATCATCTGCATATTTGAGGTTGTTGATATTTCTCCCATAAATTTTTACTCCAGCTTGTAGTCTTCCAGCCTGACATTTCACATGATGTACTCTGCATAAATATTAAATAACTAGGGAGACAGTATACAGCCTTGACATACTCCTTTCTCAATTTTGAACCAGTTCATTGTTCCATGTATGATTCTAACTGTTGCTTCTGCATACAGGTTTCTTAAGAGACAGATAAGGTGGTCTGGTGTTCCCATCTTTAAGAATTTTCCAGTTTGTTAATGATTCACAGTCAAGGGCTTTGACAGAGTCAATGAAGTAGAATTTTTTTTTAATTCTCTTGCTTTTCTTATGATCCAGTGGATGCTGACAATTTGAACTCTGATCCTGTATTTTCTAAATCCAGCTTGTAAATCTGAAAGTTCTCAGATTGCATAGTGCTGAAGTCAAACTTGAAGGATTTTGAATAAAATCTTGCTAGCACCTGTTTGAACATTCTTCGGCATTGCCTTTCTTTGGGACTGGAATGAAAACGGACTTTTTCCAGTCTTGTGGCCACTGTTGAGTTTTCCAAACGTGTTGGCTTATTGAGTGCAACAATTTAACAACATCATGTTTTAGAATTTGAAATAGCTCAACTGGAATTCCGTCACCTCCCTTAGCTTTGTTTGTAGTGTCAGTCAAGTGTATACCCCTTGGTTCTGTCTCATCACAACAAAGATTTGGAGTGACGGTAGCAATGCTTCCTAAGGCCCACTTGACATCACACTCTAGGATGTCTGGCTCTAAGTGAGTGACAACACCATTGTGGCTTTTTGGGTCATTAAGACCTTTTCTGTATAATTCTTCTGTGTATTCTAGCCACCTCTTCTGAATCTCTCCTGCTTCTGTTAAGTTCTTGTCATTTCTGTCCTTTATTGTGCCTATCTCTGCATGAAATGTTCCTTGGTATCACTTAAAAGTGAGCAAACTCTAACCATATGATATAGTGGTGGTAGTTTAGTTGCTAAGTCATATCTGACTCTTGCAACCCCATGGTGTATAGCCCACCAGGCTTCTCTGTCTATGAGATTTCCCAGGCAAAAATACTGGAGTAAGTTGCCATTTCCTTCTCCAGGGTATCTTCCCAACCCAGGGATGGAACCTGCATCTCCTGGCAGATTCTTTTACTGTTGAGCCACCAGGGAAGTTCAATATTATCTGTAGATAATCTTAATGTCAGGAGTTTTAAAAAGGGAAGAAAATGAGCTTAATTTTCATGAAAAATCATGATATTCATTCACATCTACATTACCAATCAAAGAGGAGAAGTGAAAATAATCTCTGTGTAAATACATTTTCAAGGACATATGCCTTGCTACCGCTATTAACAATTAGCCAAAACATTTGCATCTGGATTGAACGTTCTCCTTTGTTCAATCAAATTCAAATGTGCTGTGCATGTGTGAAAATCCTACGAAGAATGTTGGTGAAAAAATAAAGTTGATGATAGTCCTCACCTTAAGATTTCTTGTTGCACACGATCAAAATTTGAATCTTGGTTGATTATTTTTGTATGTGAGTGATGTTTAATACATGATGCATATGATTGGAGAAACTAATTAAATAGATTAACATTAAACTAAATATTTGGATCTGAGTAAAATACAACAAATTATCGGCCACTGCGTATTGCAATCACATTGTATCCCTTTAATCTTATGGTTCTGATACAACAGAGACTTCTTTAAGTCCAGTCTAGTATAAAAACTAACAATTACAAATTGACAATCTAGGCTACTTCAAAATTCAGAGAGTATACTACACATCACATTCGATGCTATATTTTCAATGCACGTATTAAACGGTATTTCCACCAAGTGCCTATGCTGCAACAATTTTATGAAGTTGAAAATAAATTCTGAGGCTAGAGTAAAACTGAAGGGGAGCATGCCAGTTTTTATTATAGGACATGCCATTAAAAGTTTCACAAAATATTATGCTAAGTGAAATAAGCTAGAGACAGAAGACCATGTTTTGTCTGATTACATTTATATGAAGCACTCAGAACAAGTAAATCTATAGAGACAGAAAGCAAATTAGTGGTGGTCTGCAGCTGGATGGAGGAGGGAGGGATGATTGCTAATAGGTGATTCTAAAGTTAATTGTGATGATGGTTGCACTACTGTGCAAATATAATAAAACATTGAATTGTACACCAAATCTGTAAACTGTATACCATGTGATTTATATCTCAACAAATATGTTACCAAAAAAGGACTTCATATACCTAAGCACTTAGAGAAACATCTTATGAGATGTCTATATGCTTCATTGCTAGCTGGAACTAAGGGCAGTATAATTTACAACCATTAAAGTCACTTGAAGTTGAATCTTTGCTACTATAGACATTTTTCAGCTTGAACTGCAAGCTTGCCAAGGTGACATTTTTAAAGGACAAATGAAAAGGCTTCCTTCATTCTACAGTTTAACAAAAATCAGTTCATTATTTTTTCAATATACTTCATATTCATACATATATAAAAATGTTGGTACACATATATGTGTATACATAGCTGTCTGTGTATATATTTGCATATGGTATAAGAAGAATGTCTGGGGAATCCCATGGACAGAGAAGCCTATCGAGCTACCATCCATGGGGTCACAAAAGAGTCAGACATGATCTAGTGACAGAACAATGACAAGTATGTAAAATGATCAGCAGAAGGAAAGTTAGACCTACTAAAAATTTTGTTTTCTTATTAGGAAGATAAACATGTTTAGGAAGAAAGAAAATCGAAACTACTCACCTTAGGCCTCCCACCAAGTTAGTAATACAGCAGGCAACAGAGGGATCCTGATTTTAAAAGGAGATAAGCTGATATATATATCATTCCTCACTCAAAAACCACTGAAGGGTTTCTCAGTTCATTCTTACCAAAAGTCAGTGTCTTTAAAAATGGCCTGCAAGGCTCTACAATAGGAGTTTCAGTATGCAAACAGTTTCTGTGAAGGGACAGGTAGAAAATATTTCAGACTCTGCAGGGTGCTAAGCTGGTTTTAGAAAAGGCAAAGGAATCAGAGATCAAATTGCCAACATCCCCTGGATCATTGAAAAAGCAAGAGAGTTCCAGAAAAACATCTATTCCTGCTTTATTGACTATGCCAGAGCCTTTGACTGTATGGATCACAATAAACTGTGGAAAATTCTGAAAGAGATGGGAATACTAGACCACCTGACCTGCCACTTCAGGAACCTATATGCAGGTCAGGAAGCAACAGTTAGAACTCGACATGGAACAACAGACTGGTTCCAAATAGGAAAAGGAGTACGTCAAGGATGTATATTGTCACCTTGCTTGTTTAACTTCTATGCAGAGTACATCATGAGAAACGCTGGACTGGAAGAAGCACAATCTGGAATCAAGATTGCCAGGAGAAATATCAATAACCTCAGATATGCAGATGACACCAACCTTAAGGCAGAAAGTGAAGAGGACCTAAAAAGCCTCTTGATGAAACTGGAAGGGGAGAATGAAAAAGTTGACTTACAGCTCAACATTCAGAAAATGAAGATAATGGCATCCGGTCCCATCACTTCATGGGAAATAGATGGGGAAACAATGGAAACAGTGTCAGGCTTTATTTGGGGGGGCTCCAAAATCACTGCAGATGGTGACTACAGCCATGAAATTAAAAGACACTTACTTCTTGGAAGAAAAGTTATGACCAACCTAGATAACATATTGAAAAGCAGAGACA
Source organism: Raphicerus campestris (assembly GCA_006410735.1). NCBI lineage: Eukaryota > Metazoa > Chordata > Mammalia > Artiodactyla > Bovidae > Raphicerus > Raphicerus campestris. Next base: position 127,341 of record SJYW01053744.1, read on the forward strand.
TTACTTTGCCAACTAAGGTCCATTTAGTCAAGGCTATGATTTTTCCAGTGGCCATGTATGGATGTGAGAGTTGTACTGTGAAGAAGGCTGAGTGCCAAAGACTTGATGCTTTTAAACTGTGGTGTTGGAGAAGACTCTTGAGAGTCCCTTGGACTGCAAGGAGATCCAACCAGTCCATCCTAAAGGAGATCATCCCTGGGTGTTCGTTAGAAGGACTGATGCTGAAACTCCAGCACTTTGGCCACCTCATGCAAAGAGTTGACTCATTGGAAAAGACCCTGATGCTCGGAGGGAATGGAGGCAGGAGGAGAAGGGGATGACAGAGGATGAGATGACTGCATGGCATCATCGACTTTATGGACATGAGCTTGAGTGAACTCCGGGAGTTGGTGTGGGACACGACTGAGCCACTGAACTGAACTGAACTGATCTGAAGGTGCATTTTGCAACTGCTCATTTCTGCTATTGTGGGAAGAAAGCAGCCATAGGCAGCACATAAAATAATGAGCATGACTGTTTCTCAATAAAACTTTATTTATGAAATTGAAATTTGAACTTCATACGATTTCTGCCTGGGAAGTAACATTATTTTTCTCGGATACTTTTTATCATTTAAAAACATAAAAATCATTCTAAACTCTTAGGCTGTCCAAAACCAGGCATAGTTTGCTGACTCTTGCAGTCTCTCCTGCCCTTTCTCCACTTCCTCTTCTAGCTAGTTCAGCTCCAGAGAAGCTGATCTTCTTTCATCTACCTCATGCCTTTGTAATTTTGTTCTTTCTGCCAGGAAGCAGCTTACCCCAGACAGTAGCATGGTTTACTCCCTCATCTCTTTCAAATCTTCGCTCAGTTGTGATGTACAATATCCACAAGAAGTTTGACTCTTAAGTCTTTGCTTTGCTAATCAGTAGTTCTTAAAAGCTAATGTGGGACTAATTAGCACTCTAGTGTCTTAATTTGAACACATATGAAGACTTCTTTGCCATGTGCTTGTAATTTGTAAATGAAAACCAATTACTGACTGAATAATAACAATGAGCAACCTATCACCCNCACATCTCTTAAAAGCTAATGTGGGACTAATTAGCACTCTAGTGTCTTAATTTGAACACATATGAAGACTTCTTTGCCATGTGCTTGTAATTTGTAAATGAAAACCAATTACTGACTGAATAATAACAATGAGCAACCTATCACCCCCTCCCAAATATTTTTGTTTAGAGCTAATGACATTTTTCCTTATGTCATCTTCAAATTAAAGTATGCGTGTTCTGGGCTCTATTATTTCTTTCTCATTACCAAAGAATGAAAGCTCAGATTTTCTTCACCAAAATTATAATTTTCATTCCAATTACTGTACTCAAAAGGCAAATTTTTCCATTGATTTCATGTATTTCACCACACAGACACACACACAAACGTGCACACATACTTATATACACATCATAATCACAGAACTACAGCTGAGTTACTTGCAAAAAAAATTAAGGCTTTTCACACAGGACCTTTTACTGAACAAAAGCATCATGACCCATTTAGTAAAAAGCACTGGGCTTCTCTGGTAGCTCAGAGGGTAAAGCATCTCCTTGTCGGGAAGATCCCTGGAGAAGGCAATGGCATTCCACTCCAGTACTCTTGCCTGGAGAATCCCATGGATGGAGGAGCCTGTTAGGCTACAGTCCATGGGGTCACAAAGAGTTAGACACGACTGAGAGACTTCACTTTCACTTTCACTGTTATTATACTTGAAGAAATTATTCATTCTTGGATAGGATATTCATTGAATGGAAATACCACACTTAATTTAAGCTATCATTGTGACAAATTGGATGTGGTGAAACAATGATTGATTCTAATCTCCCTTTTAGTTAAGCTACATTGAAGTGAGGGACAGACACAGGATAACAATAAACTCTGGACTCAGAGAAGACCAATAATAAAATTGCATTATAAAATACATTAAATATGCTGTCTTGTTACTTCATAGTAAAATGAAGAACCAAAATCTAAATAGACAACCATCTTTTAAAAGGATGGAAACACTCTCACATATCTTAGTTTTATTTTCAAATATTTGTTACTTTGTAACATCTCTTTGCAACATCTAAAACAAAGATATGTTTCTGAGAAAACTTTTTTTTTTTTTTGAGGGCTGGCTGTTTTTCTGAAACCTAGTGTCATAGCAATCAGTTTTATTGTGAAGGACGTATAATCTGTTCCAGAATGTGTATTCTGTTCCCCTCTGAAAGAGTCTGTCCATCTATCTGTATAGGTCATATAAACTGACCTTATATTCTAATGTATATGATTTTTAATAAAAATGTATTTATCAAAATAGCCAAAAATATCACATCTTCCTATAATACCAGGTATCCATGAAATTTTCAAAATAAATTTTCAAAAGTATCTGAACTTTATTAAGATTAATGTGAACAAAACTTTTGGACGTGATAGTTGCAAAATACAATCACTCATAAACTGTAGAGAAAGTTGTAACTAGTCAATGTAATAGTATTAGACAACCTTGTAAGCTAATTACTATGATTTTAAAAGGAAAAACATCTACTCAGTATGATTATATTCTCTTTATATATAAATTAGTGTACAGTGTCATTAATTGGGGATAATTTTACATGGAAATGAAAAAAAGCAAANAAGGCCCAGGGCCAGATATGGGCCACAGACATGTTTCATGTGGTCTATACATTTTTCCAAAAATAGTTTTACCACATTAAAAAATATGGAACATTTATACAAACATTTAGAGTCCATTGTTTATTGAAGATCTTAGACTATTACAAACATTACAGTCCTGTTTACAAGTGGCCTAATATCAAATATTTCTTGCCCAATTTAGACCCAGAATGTCATATCCAATTGGCCAGAATCATTGCCAAACTTCATTGAGCTTTATAAGCAGACCTATTTAACCCATTTATTTCACCTGACTGGCTCCTGTGGCACTGGAGTTTATAATCTCTGAAGTACATCTTAATTACAATTGTGACACAGACAGTAAAAGAAGAAAAAAAAAAAGAATGATGTATTAAGGTGAGATCTACTTAATAGAATAGTAGGGCTCTGAACAATTTTTTGAGTGTGTTGAAACCTGAATTTTGAGAAGATTGGAAGGTGCAGCAGGATCCTAGGAAGCAAGCATAGCAAGGACAAAGANTCTACTTAATAGAATAGTAGGGCTCTGAACAATTTTTTGAGTGTGTTGAAACCTGAATTTTGAGAAGATTGGAAGGTGCAGCAGGATCCTAGGAAGCAAGCATAGCAAGGACAAAGACACTGAAGCAGAACAGAGCTTCCTTACTCCATAAAAATAGAGAGAGGGAGTCAGTGTGCCTGGGATACATGCTGAGCAAAGAGGAAAAGGGAATGGAGTGACAAGAGGCAGTCAAATCATGTAGGTTGGGGTGTGTGTGTGTGTGTGTGTGTGTGTGTGTGTGTGTGTGTGTGTGTTCAGTTGCTCAGTCGTGTTTCACTTTTTGCAACCCCATGGACTATAGCCCACTAAACTCCTCTCTCCATGGAGTCTCCCAGGTAAGAATACTGAACTGGGCAGCCATCCCCTTCTCCAGAGTCTCCCCAACCCAGGGATCAAACCCACATCTCCTGCATTTGCAGGCAGATTCCTTACCAGCTGAGCTACCAGGGAAATCCAGGCAGGGTGTTGTCGATCATAGTAAAGATTTGTTGCTTATTCGAAATGCATTGGAAAAACATGCTAATCTGAATTATATTTTTCACCATCACTTAAGCTATTTTGAAAAGAAAGGAGTTGTGAAGAGACGTGATAATTTTAGTTGGGGATATTTTAGGAAACTAATACAATAGTGTGTACCAGATGGACAAAGGCCTGGCAGAAGCAGTGCAGATAATTAGAAGTTGACGAAAGACAGAATTCTGAGGCAGAATTAATAGGTTTTAGTGATGGACTGAATGGAGGCTGAGTAGCAGAAATAGAGATAAACTCAGCTGATATTTGTACTCTTTATTGAGAAAAGTGTAATGAAGGAAGAGCTAAGTTTGTACAGCAGAGAGGCAGTGTGACTTATGCCAGAGTGGATAGAAAGTAAGCAGTTAGACACATATCTTGAGCGATGAGAATCGTCAGCATAGGGATAGCATTTAATGCCTTAGAAAAGAACACCTAGACAGATCACCCCAGCACCAAGATCTGAGGAACAGTATTCACATGTAGAGTAGGTTGAGTAGGTGCTGTGACTACGGTTCTTACTCACCAAGAGATTACAGTCTAATCACACACACACACACACACACACACACACACACAGATATGAAATCATTGGATTATGATAGACTGGGGAACAGTAACAGTATAGAATGGTAAATAAGAGAGAAGGGAAAAAATATTCATCTAGGTGGGGGAAATCAAAGAAAAATGCTTGGTAGAGAAAGCTGATGTGGTATCAGAGAAAAAAGTCATGCAGGTCAACATGCAGAGGTGACAGCAACAAGAGGAAAGGATATAAGGTCAGGATAAATTTCCCCACAAAATAAAGATGCAGCACAAATGTGCTCACGTTGCAGAAACCATAGATCACCTAACTGGTGAAATCATAGGGTGAATGAAGGGTGATACTTTGAGGTTACCGTTTTCTTAAATATAAACTTTGGGAGACCCAGATTCGATCCCTGGGTTGGGAAGATCCCCTGGAGAAGGAAATGGTAACCCACTCCAGTATTCTTGCCTGGAGAATCCCATGGATGTAGAAGCCTGGTAGGCTACGTCCACGGGGTTGCAAAGAGTCGGACACGACTGAGCGACTTCACTTAAATATAAACTTTAAGTACTCAAAGAGTATTGCTTGGCCTTCATTCTCACTATACCACCACTTAGTGTGGTATTTGTTGATTCCTTTTATCTCTTTTATTTGTAGAGTAATTTCTAGCCAGGTTTATCAGTATAGTACCCATGGTAAATATAAAAGAAACAGTGAAGATTATGAACTAGAGATTTATCATAGAGATCACTTTAAAACTAGTTACATGTAGATCAAGCAAACAACTAGTTCAAAATTCAGTACTTTTAAAAATTGTTTCTGAAATAGTCCCATTATGCTAATTTCAGATGTAAAAATAATAATGTGGTTGAAATTCTAATTGAATTTGGTTTTTCAAGAGGTAGATGCTTCTTTATATTCATTTGTCCTTTGAAGATTGATGTCATAGATTGCCTTTCTACTTCCATTTCAAATTATTCATTTGTCTATTCATTAGCATCATTTTTTATTTTTTTAATTGCTTTATTTTATGGGGGAGAGTTAATGGATTACAAAAGTATATTCCACTGTGGTTTTACCTTTTATATTTAAAAGTTAAAATTATATCTATACTAATTATTTGGATAAAAAAATATTGTTTCCTACTAATCATATAACCTCCACCCAAACCTGAAACTTACTGTTGAACTTTCTTTAATTTCTAAATATTTAAAGATTGAAAATTTAAATATTTAATTTCTAAATATATTTAAATATTAAATATTTAATTTTTAAATATTTAAATATGAGTGAAAAAGTAAAACCACTTAAAAAGAAAAAAATGATGCTATCATTGTTTGAATAAAGGGATTACATTTTGTCCCAACGATAAATCGTTCCTAAAGCACTCTAAAAGGTAAGAGAAGCATTGCAGGGAGCCAGCGTGAGGAACTCCGCCCATGACAAAAGTCATGAGGAAGGAGGCATGGCATACGCAAAGGCAGGATCGAGCCTCAGGAGACTCCCCTGTTCCCGAGCATCTATCCCCAAAACCAGAGTCTACTTCATGCTCTCACCTATGCCTCTGACTTTACAGAGAGGCTATCCCCCACCATCTCTCTTGGAGAAGGAGTTAACCTACAGCTCCAGTTAATAAAAATTCCTGGGCATGACAAGAGTGTTTCAACTTACAAACTCCTCTGAAGGTTATATAGCCTACCTGAACAGGTTCATCCGGACACATGTGATTGTTCACAGCCTCCCAAGCGTGAGAGGCATGAGATGTTTTAAACTTTCCAAAGACAGATTCTTTGGGAAGTTAGAAATTATTAGTGGTTTGACTAGGAATTATATTGGTGGAGGGTTTTTCATTTATTGGGCCAATGTTTGCTGCTAAATCCCCTGCCCTTATATACGTTAATGAATATATAACTAGCATATAAGATAAATAAGTATTAACCTTTAAGATTAATCATGTTAAACCTTAGGCTAAGTAAATTCCTTTCTTAACTGTTACCCACTACACCTTCACCCTACAGGAATCCAACTTTATCTGGTACCTTCGGAGGGTGTGCCTGGTTTAAGGAAAATCAACCCTGGAAAATAAGTTTTCTGGTTGACTGACCATTATCAGAAAGAAAGGATCATAAAATGTTAGCAGGCCCCCTGGCCAGAAGATGATCTAAAACCCCTAAGACCTTTTGTATACATTTATATGAAGCATCTGATTTTTATAAAGGTCAGGACTGCTGACCCTCATGTGACTTTAAAATTTCCATTTGTCTCTATGTGTAACAAAAGATATATAAGCAAACCTAAGAATAAAGAAATTGGACCAGTTCCTAGAAAGACTGATTCCCACGTGTGGTCTTTTCTTGTTCTCTTCTTTTCTGGCTGAATTCCCATCTGGAATGTGGAGGCTCGCCATGTCCATTTACTTGCCCTGGCTTCTAAGACCCACGCGAGAGGGAGCCCAAGGTGGGGCACCCTCCGCTATTCAAGTGGGCGCCAGTGGCCTATGTAGATGGCACAAATTTCTTGCCTTGGAGTTTTATTGGTCTTCCACGTAAACCAAGTTATTCAGCATCTTTCTCTCCACTCAATTTTCCTACTACACTATTTTTTCCTAATCTCTGTTTCTAATTAAATAGTTCTATCTTAGGACAAGACTCCGTCCCTGCTTCTAATTACGCTGGATCCGCCGGGGCTGGACCCCAGCAAAGCATTGTGTAACCGGTGACACACAGATTAGGAAAGACGTGTGTTGAGAGGACAGACACCCTAGTGACTTAACATATGCTTATAAAGACCGAAATTATTTAGCTGAGTGTCAGAGTTAATTTTTTTTTGTTAGAAGTTTTGTCTGAAAGTAAGTATCATGTAACACATAGAAGCTCATTATTATAAAATATTATCTAAGGCTTCTTATTGGACAATGTTCATAGCATCAACACAGTGAATATGATCAGAGAATTTCATAAATGGCTGAAGTGAAAAAATACATGTATGTGTACTAGATCTCTGAAATACCTTTTTTTTTTTTTACATAAAGACCACATGATTAAAAGGTGTCCCAATCCAGTGTATATACTACAAATATTGAATGCTTATGGACAATCCTACTTTATTTATTTTGCTCAGCTTAAACACTTATGTCTGAGAGAAGAAAATTAAGTTCATATAAATTTTATTTTCACTTATCATAGTCATGTTATAATTGTCACTTAATAAAAGAAAAGTCACTTTCTGCAACAAAACTTTAGCTTCCAAATTCATATGGCCTATTTTCATTTATGGGTCTTATGAAAAAAGTCAAATTGGAAGTGGTCAAACAAGAGATGGCAAGGGTGAACGTCAACATTCTAGGAATCAGCAAACTAAAATGGACTGGAATGGGTGAATTTAACTCAGATGACCATTATATCTATTACTGTGGGCAGGAAACCCTCAGAAGAAATAAAGTAGCCATCATGGTCAACAAAACAGTCCAAAATGCAGTACTGGAATGCAATCTCGAAAATGACACAAGGATCTCTGTTCGTTTCCAAGGCAAACCATTCAGTATCGCAGTTTTCTAAGTCTATGCCCCAACCAGTAATGCTGAAGAAGCTGAAGTTGAATGGTTGTATGAAGACCTACAACACCTTTTAGAACTAACACCCTCCAAAAATGTCCTTTTCATTATAGGGGACTGGAATGCTAAAGTAGGAAGAAAAGAAACACCTTGAGTAACAGGCAAATTTGGCCTTGGAATGAGGAATGAAGCAGGGCAAAGACTAATAGGGTTTTGCCAAGAAAATGCACTGGTCATAGCAAACACCCTCTTCCATCAACACAAGGGAAGACTCTACACATGGACATCACCAGATGGTCGACACTGAAATCAGATTGATTATATTCTATGCAGCCAAAGATGGAGAAACTCTATACAGTCAACAAAAACAAGACCAGGAGCTGACTGTGGCTCAGATCATGAACTCCTTATTACTAAATTCAGACTCAAATTGAAGAAAGTAGGGNGTGCTGCGATTCATGGAATCTCAAAGATTCGGACATGACTGAGCAACTGAACTGAACTGAAACAATCTTAAAAAATGGCCATGTGAATTATGAAGTAACTTTTTTTCGTGTTTTGAATTTTTATTAGAAGTGTAATTTTTTACCATGTCACAGAACAGACGGATGACTTCAATTTCACGACTTATAGAATTGGTTTTACATACTTTTGACAGTCAATTCATATTTCTGACCTGATCATTTCTTTTTCCGTTGAGAAGTTGTGTGTAGTTGGGTTTTGCACTCTTTCAAAGATAAGTCATTGTAATCTGACCCTTCTGCAGGACACGTTTTTCTTGTTTCTTTTTTTTAATTGGAGGTTAATTACTTTACGATATTGCATTGGTTTCGCCACACATCAACAGGAATCCGCCACAGGTATACACGTGTTCCCCATCCTGAACCCCCCTCTCACCTCCCTCCCTGTACCATCACTCTGGGTTGTCCCGGTGCATCAGCTCCAATCATTCAGTATCATGCATCAAACCTGGACTGGGGATTCATTTCATATATGATATTATATGTGTTTCAATGCCATTCTCCCAAATCATCCCACAGTCTCCCTCACCCTCAGAGTCCAAAGGACTGTTCTATACATCTGTGTCTCTTCTGCTGTCTCACATACAAGGTTATCATTGCCATCTTTCTAAATTTCATATATATGCATTAGCTGTAGCTGTAGTTGCTCAGTAGTGTCTGACTCTTTGCAACCCCACAGACTGTAGCCTACCAGGCTCCTCTGTCCATGGCATTTTCCAGGCAATAGTACTGGAGTGGATTGCCATTTCTTTCTCCAGGGGATCTTCCCAACCCAGGCTCGAACCTGGGTCTCCTGCATTGTAGACAGACACTTTACAGTCTGAGCCACCAGGCTGTTTTTCTGTCTGGCTTACTTCACTCCATATAATCGGCTCCAGTTTTATCCACCTCATTGNGAACCTGGGTCTCCTGCATTGTAGACAGACACTTTACAGTCTGAGCCACCAGGCTGTTTTTCTGTCTGGCTTACTTCACTCCATATAATCGGCTCCAGTTTTATCCACCTCATTGAACTGATTCAAATGTATTCTTTTTAATGGCTGAGTAATACTCCATTGTGTATATGTACCACTGCTTTCCTATCCATTCATCTGCTGATGGACATCTAGGTTGCTTCCATGTCCTGGCTATTAGAAACAGTGCTGCGATGAACAATGGGGTACACATGTCTCCTTCAATTCTGGTTTTTTCCATGTGTGTGCCCAGCAGTGGGATTGCTGGGTCATAAGGCAGTTCTATTTCTAGTTTTTAAGGAATCTCCACACTGCTCTCCATAGTGGCTGTACTAGTTTGCATTCCCACCAACAGTGTAAGAGGGTTCCCTTTTCTCCACACCCTCTCCAGCATTTATTGCTTGTAGCCTTTTGGATCACAGCCATTCTGACTGACATGAAATGGTACCTCATTGTGGTTATGATTTGCATTTCTCTGATAATGAGTGATGTTGAGCATCTTCTCATGGGTTTGTTAGCTATCTGTATGTCTTCTTTAGAGAAATGTCTTTTTAGTTCTTTGGCCCATTTTTTGATTGGATCATTTATTTTTCTGGAATTGAGCTGCAGGAGCTGCTTGTATATTTTTGAGATTAGGTTTTTTGTCAGTTGCTTCATTTGCTATTATTTTCTCTCATTCAGAAAGCTGTCTTTTCATCTTGCTTAAAGTTTCCTTTCTTGTGCAGAAGCTTTTAATTTTAATTAAGTCCCATTTGTTTATTTTTACTTTTATTTCCAGTATTTTAGGAGGTGGGTCATAGAGGATCCTGCTGTGATTTATGTCGGAGAGTGTTTTGCCTATGTTCTCCTCTAGGAACTTTATAATTTCTGGTCTTACATTTAGAACTTTAACCATTTTGAGTTTATTTTTGTGTATGGTGTTAGAAAATGTTCTAGTTCCATTCATTTACAAGTGGTTGACCAGTTTTCCCAGCACCACCTGTTAAAAAGATTGTTTTTTTTCTCCATTGCATATTGTTGTCTCCTTTGTCAAAGATAAGGTGTCCATAGGTGCGTGGATTTATCTCTGGGCTTTCCATTTTGTTCCATTGATCTATATTTCTGTCTTTGTGGCAGCACCATACTGTCTTGATGACTGTGGCTTTGTAGTAGAGCCTAAAGTCAGGCAGGTTGATCCCTCCAGTTCCATTCTTCTTTCTCAAGATTGCTTTGGCTATTTGAGGTTTTTTTTGTATTTCCATAGAAACTGTCAAACTATTTGTTCTAGCTCTGTGAAAAATACCGTTGGTAGCTTGATAGGGATTGGATTGAATCTGTAGATTGCTTTGGGTAGTATACTCATTTTCACTTTATTGATTCTTCCAATTCATGAACATGGTATATTTCTCCATCTATGTGTGTCCTCTTTGATTTCCTTCACCAGTGTTTTATAATTTTCTATATATAGGTCTTTTGTTCCTTTAGGTAGAAATATTTCTAAGCATTTTATTCTTTTCATTGCAATGGTTAATGGAATTGTTTCCTTAATTTCTCTTTCTATTTTCTCATTACTAGTGTATAGGAATGCAAGGGATTTTTGTGTGTTGATTTTATATCCTGCAACTTTACTATATTCATTGATTAGCTCTAGTAATTTTCTGGTGGCGTCTTTAGGGTTTTCTATGTAGAGGATCATGTCATCTGCAAACAGTGAGAGTTTTACTTCTTCTTTTCCAATTTAGATTCCTTTTATTTATTTTTCTCCTCTCATTGCTGCGGCCAAAACTTCCAAAACTATATTGAATAGTATTGGTGAGTGTGGGCACCCTTGTCTTGCTCCTGACTTTAGGGGAAATGCTTTTGATTTTTCACCATTGAGTATAATGTTTGCTGTGGTTTTGTCATATATAGCTTTTATTGTGTTGAAGCATGTTCCTTCTATTCCTGCTTTCTGGAGAGGTTTTTTTTTTTTTTTTTGGTCATAAATGGATGTTGAATTTTGTCAAAGGCTTTCTCTGCATCTATTGAGATAATCATATGGCTTTTATTTTTCA
>SJYW01053744.1:141750-152719 GCA_006410735.1 Raphicerus campestris
TGGGTTTGTCATATACAGCTTTTATTATGTTGAGGTACATTCCTTCTATTCCTGCTTTCTGGAGAGCTTTTATCATAAATGGATGTTGAATTTTGTCAAAGGCCTTCTCTGCATCGATTGAGATAATCATATGACTTTTATTTTTCAATTTGTTAATGTGGTGAATTACATTAATTGATTTGCGGATATTGAAGAATCCTTGCATCCCTGGGATAAAGCCCACTTGGTCATGGTGTATGATCTTTTTAATGTGTTGTTGGATTCTGATTGCTAGAATTTTGTTAAGGATTTTTGTATCTATGTTCATCAGTGATATTGGCCTGTAGTTTTCTTTTCTTGTGGCATCTTTATCAGGATTTGGTACTAGGGTGACAGTGGCCTCATAGAATGAGTTTGGAAGTTTACCTTCCTCTGTAATTTTCTGGAAGAGTTTGAGAAGGATAGGTGTTATCTCTTCTCAAAATTTTTGGTAGAATTCAGCCGTGAAGCTGTCTGGACCTGGGCTTTTGTTTACTGGAAGATTTCTGATTACAGTTTCAATTTCCATGCTTGTGATGAGTCTGTTAAGATTTTCTATTTCTTCCTGGTTCAGTTTTCGAAAGTTGTTCTTTTCTAAGAATGTGTCCATTTCTTCCATGTTGTCCATTTCTTCCATGTTGTCCATTTTATTGGCATATAATTGCTGATAGTAGTCTCTTATGATCTTTTGTATTTCTGTGTGGTCTGTTGTGATCTCTCCATTTTCATTTCTAATTTTATTGATTTGATTTTTTCCTCTTTGTTTCTTGATGAGTCTGGCTAATGGTTTGTTGATTTTATTTATCCTTTGAAAGAACCAGCTTTTTGCTTTGTTGATTTTTGCTATGGTCACTTTTGTTTCTTTTGCATTTATTTCTGCCCTAATTTTTAAGATTTCTTTCCTTCTACTCACTCTGGGGTTCTCCATTTCTTCCTTTTCTAGTTGCTTTAGGTGTAGAGTTAGGTTATTCAGTTGACTGTTTTCTTGTTTCTTGAGGTATGCCTGTATTGCTATGAACTTTCCCATTAGCACTGCTTTTAGAGTGTCCCACAGGTTTTGGGTTGTTTTGCTTTCATTTTCATTCGTTTTTATTCATATTTTGATTTCTTCTGTGATTTGTTGGTTATTCAGCAGCGTGTTGTTCAGCTTCCATGTCTCCTGTAATTAAGATCTAATCTTACTGCATTGTGGTCAGAAAATATGCTTGGAATGATTTCAATTGTTTTGAATTTACCAAGGATAGATTTATGGCCCAGGATGTGATCTATCCTGGAGAATGTTCTGTGTGCGCTTGAGAAAAAAGGTGTAATTCATTGTTTTGGGGTGAAATGTCCTACAGATATCAATTAGGTCTAAGTGGTCTATTGTATCATTTAAAGTTTGTGTTTCCTTGTTAATTGTCTGTTTAGTTGATCTATCCATAGGTGTGAGTAGGGTATTAAAGTCTCCCACTATTATTGTGTTATTGTTAAGTTCCTCTTTCATACTTATTAGCATTTGTCTTACATATTGCAGCACATATATACTTATAATTACTATATCTTCTTCTTGGATTGATCCTTTGGTCATTATGTAGTGTCCTTCTTTGTCTTTTTTTACAGCCTTTATTTTAAAGGCTGTCTATTTTATCTGATATGAGTATTGCTACTCCTGCTTTTTTTTTGTCTCTATTTGCATGGAATATATTTTTCCAGCCCTTCACTTTCAGCATATATGTGTCCCCTTTTTTGAGGTGGGTTTCTTATAGACAACATATATAGGGGTCTTGTTTCTGTATCCATTCAGCCAGTCTTTGTCTTTTGGTTGGGGCATTCAACACATTTACATTTAAGGTAATTATTGATAAGCCCATGATCCCATTGCCATTTACTTTATTGTTTTGGGTTCGAGTTTATACACCCTTTTTGTGTTTCCTGTCTAGAGAATATCCTTTAGCATTTGTTGGAGAGCTGGTTTGGTGGTGCTGAATTCTCTCAGCTTTTGCTTATCTGTAAAGCTTTTTTATTTCTCCTTCATATTTGAATGAGATCCTTGCTGGGTACAGTAATCTGGACTGTAGGTTATTTTCTTTCATCACTTTAAGTATGTCTTGCCATTCCCTCCTGGCCTGGAGAGTTTCTATTGAAAGATCTGCAGTAATTCTTATGGGGATCCCCTTGTGTGTTATTTGTTGCTTTTCCCTTGCTGCTTTTAATATTTGTTCTTTGTGTTTGATCTTTGTTACTTTGATTAATATGTGTCTTGGGGTATTTTGCCTTGGGTTTATCCTGTTTGGGACTCTCCGGGTTTCTTGGACTTGGGGGATGATTTCCTTCCCCATTTTAGGGAAGTTTTAAACTATTATCTCCTCAAGTATTTTCTCATGGTCTTTCCTTTTATCTTCTTCTTCTGGGACTCCTATGATTTGAATGTTGGGCATTTAACCCTGTCCTGGAGGTCTCTGAGATTGTCCTCATTCATTTAAATTCGTTTTTCTTTTTTCCTCTTTGATTCATTTATTTCTACCATTCTATCTTCTACTTAACTAATCCTATCTTCTGCCTCTGTTGTTAAACTCTTTGTTGCCTCCAGAGTGTTTTTGATCTTATTTATTGCATTATTCATTACATACTGACTCTTTTTTATTTCTTCTAGTTCCTTGTTAAACCTTTCTTGCATCTTCTCAATCCTTGTCTCCAGGCTATTTATCTGTGATTGTATTTTGATTTCAAGGTTTTGGATCATTTTCACTATCATTATTTGGAATTTTTTGTCAGGTGGATTCCCTATCTCTTCCTCTTTTGTTTGTTGGGCATTTATCTTGTTCTTTTACCTGCTGGGTATTTTTTTGTCTCTTCATCTTGTTTATATTGCTGAGTTTTGGGTGTCCTTTCTGTATTCTCGCAGTTTGTGGATTTCTGTTTATTGTGGAGTTTCCTCACTGAGAGTGGGGTTGTACAGGTGGCTTGTCAAGATTTCTTGGTTAGGGAAGCTCGTGTTGGTGTCTGGTAGGTGGAAAATTTCTTCTCTCTTAGTGCAGTGAAGTGTCCAGATGTCAGTGGTTTTGGAGTAACTTTGGGCACCTTGTATACTGGAGCTCAAGGCTGTGTTCCTGTGTTGCTGGAGAATTTGCGTGGTATGCCTTGCTCTGTAACTTGTTGGCCCTTGGGTGGTGCTTGGTTTCCGTGCAGGTACGGAGGCATTTGATGAGCTCCTATCAGTTAATGTTCCCTGGAGTCAGGAGTTCTCTGGTGTTCTCAGGGTTTGGACTTAAGCCTCCTGCTTCTGGTTTTCAGTCTTATTTTCACAGTAGTCTCCAGACTTCTCCTTCCATACCGCACTGTTGATAAAACATCTAGATTAAAGATGAAAAGTTTCTCCACAGTGAGGGACACCCAGAGAGGTTCACAAGTTTACATGGAGAAGAGAAGAGGGAGGGAGTTAGAGGTGACCCAAATGAGATGCGGTGGAATCAATAAAGGAATGATTAATGGCTAACTTGCTCTCTCCTCTATTGAAGTAACTTTTGGAAAAGAGAAACTACTAAGAAGAATTGCAGTTCAATTGGCCAATAGCTGAATTATATAATGTCTTCCTCAAAAAAATGGGCCATCAAAGAAAAACTGAAAGTTGCTCAGTTGTGTCTGACTCTTTGCAAACCCATGGACTACACAATCCATGAAATTCTCCAGGCCAGAATACTGGAGTGGGTAGCTGTTCCCTTTTCAAGGGGATCTTCCCAACCCAGGGATCAAACCTAGGTCTCCCTCATTGCAGGTGGATTTTTCACCAGCTGAGCCACAAGGGAAGCCCAAGAATACTGGAGTGGGAAGCCTATCCCTTCTCCAGAGGACTTTTTTGATCCAGGAGTTGAACTGAGGTCTCCTGAATTGCGGGCAGTTTTTTTTACCAACTGAGCTATCAGGGAAGCCCAACAAAGAAAAATTTAATCCTATTTAACAATTTGTAATGGTAATAAAATATTTTATATAACATTTTTCAATGCTTAGAAATACACATTTTAGACAATATTTGATGACTCTAACCATAATCATCTTTGCATTTTAATTCTATGTCCTTACTCCTTACAGCTTATTCAAAACCTAAAGGAATAACATTTTTTATAGCAAGGTTAACATTTAGTAGTTCTAAGGATAGTGGTTATGCTTACAAATGCATTACTGAAATTCTATTTTAAAAGTATTTCCTATCATAGTTTCAAAAGAAAAAAAAAAACAGTTTGGTTATAAATGTCAGAATGGGAAAAAGAACACTCTACATTGTATTCATACCACAATGGTGAAACTTTATATTGATAGGTTGACAGACACTTCAGTCATGTCCAACTCTGTGCAAATCCATAAATGGCAGCCTACCAAACTCCCCCATCCCTGGGATTCTCCAAGAAAAAACACTGGAGTGGGTTTCCGTTTCCTTCTCCAATGCATGAAAGTGAAAAGTGAAAGGGAAGTCACCCAGTTGTGTCCGACTCTTAGCCACCCCATGGACTGCAGCATACGAGGGATTTTCCAGGCATGAATTGATAGATTGAGGGAAAGTTTTTTTTTTTTTTTAATCATATTGAAATGTGGAAGGTAAGACTCAATGCAGCGGAAGACTAACTACAGGATAATAATGTTTTGCAAAAAAAAAAAGTAAATAAAATAATGTTTTGCATTTTTCTAAGCCTCTGCTTAATATTTGCTTCAGTTCCTTGCTGATTGAAAATAGTGTCTTCCCAAGGCAGTCAGACTTGAAAATACTAAATTCCATTTCTTATCATATTGTTAAATTTTTCTGAGTGAATCCCAAGTCTTTCACTTTCATCAAGAGGCTTTTTAGTTCTTCTTCACTTTCTGCCATGAGGGTGGTGTCATCTGCATATGTGAGGTTATTGATATTTCTCCTGGCTTTCTTAATTCCAGCTTGTGCTTCTTCCAGCCCAGTGTTTCTCATGATGTACTCTGCATGTAAGTTACATAAGCAGGGTGACAATATACAGCCTTGACANCCCTTGTGTGTTATTTGTTGTTTTTCCCTTGCTGCTTTTAATATTTGTTCTTTGTGTTTGGCCTTTGTTAATTTGATTAATATATGTCTTGGGGTGTTTCGCCTTGGGTTTATCCTGTTTGGCACTCTCTGGGTTTCTTGGACTTGGGTGATTATTTCCTTCCCCATTTTAGGGAAGTTTTAAACTATTATCTCCTCAAGTATTTTCTCATGGTCTTTCCTTTTATCTTCTTCTTCTGGGACTCCTATGATTTGAATGTTGGGCATTTAACCCTGTCCTGGAGGTCTCTGAGATTGTCCTCATTCATTTAAATTCGTTTTTCTTTTTTCCTCTTTGATTCATTTATTTCTACCATTCTATCTTCTACTTAACTAATCCTATCTTCTGCCTCTGTTGTTAAACTCTTTGTTGCCTCCAGAGTGTTTTTGATCTTATTTATTGCATTATTCATTACATACTGACTCTTTTTTATTTCTTCTAGTTCCTTGTTAAACCTTTCTTGCATCTTCTCAATCCTTGTCTCCAGGCTATTTATCTGTGATTGTATTTTGATTTCAAGGTTTTGGATCATTTTCACTATCATTATTTGGAATTTTTTGTCAGGTGGATTCCCTATCTCTTCCTCTTTTGTTTGTTGGGCATTTATCTTGTTCTTTTACCTGCTGGGTATTTTTTTGTCTCTTCATCTTGTTTATATTGCTGAGTTTTGGGTGTCCTTTCTGTATTCTCGCAGTTTGTGGATTTCTGTTTATTGTGGAGTTTCCTCACTGAGAGTGGGGTTGTACAGGTGGCTTGTCAAGATTTCTTGGTTAGGGAAGCTCGTGTTGGTGTCTGGTAGGTGGAAAATTTCTTCTCTCTTAGTGCAGTGAAGTGTCCAGATGTCAGTGGTTTTGGAGTAACTTTGGGCACCTTGTATACTGGAGCTCAAGGCTGTGTTCCTGTGTTGCTGGAGAATTTGCGTGGTATGCCTTGCTCTGTAACTTGTTGGCCCTTGGGTGGTGCTTGGTTTCCGTGCAGGTACGGAGGCATTTGATGAGCTCCTATCAGTTAATGTTCCCTGGAGTCAGGAGTTCTCTGGTGTTCTCAGGGTTTGGACTTAAGCCTCCTGCTTCTGGTTTTCAGTCTTATTTTCACAGTAGTCTCCAGACTTCTCCTTCCATACCGCACTGTTGATAAAACATCTAGATTAAAGATGAAAAGTTTCTCCACAGTGAGGGACACCCAGAGAGGTTCACAAGTTTACATGGAGAAGAGAAGAGGGAGGGAGTTAGAGGTGACCCAAATGAGATGCGGTGGAATCAATAAAGGAATGATTAATGGCTAACTTGCTCTCTCCTCTATTGAAGTAACTTTTGGAAAAGAGAAACTACTAAGAAGAATTGCAGTTCAATTGGCCAATAGCTGAATTATATAATGTCTTCCTCAAAAAAATGGGCCATCAAAGAAAAACTGAAAGTTGCTCAGTTGTGTCTGACTCTTTGCAAACCCATGGACTACACAATCCATGAAATTCTCCAGGCCAGAATCCTGGAGTGGGTAGCTGTTCCCTTTTCAAGGGGATCTTCCCAACCCAGGGATCAAACCTAGGTCTCCCTCATTGCAGGTGGATTTTTCACCAGCTGAGCCACAAGGGAAGCCCAAGAATACTGGAGTGGGAAGCCTATCCCTTCTCCAGAGGACTTTTTTGATCCAGGAGTTGAACTGAGGTCTCCTGAATTGCGGGCAGTTTTTTTTACCAACTGAGCTATCAGGGAAGCCCAACAAAGAAAAATTTAATCCTATTTAACAATTTGTAATGGTAATAAAATATTTTATATAACATTTTTCAATGCTTAGAAATACACATTTTAGACAATATTTGATGACTCTAACCATAATCATCTTTGCATTTTAATTCTATGTCCTTACTCCTTACAGCTTATTCAAAACCTAAAGGAATAACATTTTTTATAGCAAGGTTAACATTTAGTAGTTCTAAGGATAGTGGTTATGCTTACAAATGCATTACTGAAATTCTATTTTAAAAGTATTTCCTATCATAGTTTCAAAAGAAAAAAAAAAACAGTTTGGTTATAAATGTCAGAATGGGAAAAAGAACACTCTACATTGTATTCATACCACAATGGTGAAACTTTATATTGATAGGTTGACAGACACTTCAGTCATGTCCAACTCTGTGCAAATCCATAAATGGCAGCCTACCAAACTCCCCCATCCCTGGGATTCTCCAAGAAAAAACACTGGAGTGGGTTTCCGTTTCCTTCTCCAATGCATGAAAGTGAAAAGTGAAAGGGAAGTCACCCAGTTGTGTCCGACTCTTAGCCACCCCATGGACTGCAGCATACGAGGGATTTTCCAGGCATGAATTGATAGATTGAGGGAAAGTTTTTTTTTTTTTTTAATCATATTGAAATGTGGAAGGTAAGACTCAATGCAGCGGAAGACTAACTACAGGATAATAATGTTTTGCAAAAAAAAAAAGTAAATAAAATAATGTTTTGCATTTTTCTAAGCCTCTGCTTAATATTTGCTTCAGTTCCTTGCTGATTGAAAATAGTGTCTTCCCAAGGCAGTCAGACTTGAAAATACTAAATTCCATTTCTTATCATATTGTTAAATTTTTCTGAGTGAATCCCAAGTCTTTCACTTTCATCAAGAGGCTTTTTAGTTCTTCTTCACTTTCTGCCATGAGGGTGGTGTCATCTGCATATGTGAGGTTATTGATATTTCTCCTGGCTTTCTTAATTCCAGCTTGTGCTTCTTCCAGCCCAGTGTTTCTCATGATGTACTCTGCATGTAAGTTACATAAGCAGGGTGACAATATACAGCCTTGACATACTCCTTTGCCATCAATGATTCAATTTGTATCAAAGCTTAGTGTAAACACTCAAGGAGTACATCAAGGAAAAACTAGAGAACTAAATTGTAATATATGTCCTTTCATGCTTATGCATACATTGTGAGAAAATCTATACTTTGTATCTGGTGTCTTTTCAAAGACACATCTTGGACTGTATGATGCTGACAAGGTTAAGCTACAGACAAGACTTTATTATTAAATAATTTTTACTCATTTGACTTGTCAAAGAACTCTGCTTCCGAGTAATCACAATTATATTTTCTCTTCTTCAGTTCATATTATTCACACACAAAAACACTTTGCAAACTATCAAATCGTCTTGATAAATTAATCCAATTGGTGATTTTCTATGTATATTGTAAAGGTTACTATCTCAAAGAAGTTAAACTTTTAAAATCTGGTGATACAATATTCTATCTAAATATTATACTTCAGCTATTCCATATCTTAATTTATCTTTGCCTTTATAGCTCTTCTTTAGGCTGCCATTCCTCACTTTTCTCCTAAAATGTTATACTAAAATTACCTGGCTTCCAAATTTTTGTGGAAAGCAGTTTGTTATGACCAACAACAAAAAATAGTTAAAATTGTAATTTATCATATGAAATCACACACTTTTAAAAAATATTTTTAAATTTTGCAATACCATTCTAATAACTGGGGTGATCTTGAGTCATTATACAGCAGGAGCTGAGAAAGAAAGAAAAGAAGGTGACCAGTTAAGCTCAGCAGATACAACGATAGCCAGGCTAGCATGTGGGTTAGGTAGTTGAGAGCAAGTAATGCTACTCCCTGAAAAATTCTTGTGCTAGTTTTCTGCTTCAAGTTTTTATTTCTGACTTAGTCTCTACCTACATCCAACAGCAGTTCAGTTCAAATAGCCACCTTTTCTTACAGTATTGTGAATTATTTGGTCTCAGTAATTTACTGTCCTTCTGTTAAAGCAAAGATAAAATTTTTATTCTCTATTTAAAGGTGTTAGATTTAACAAGTTAACAGTGATGAAAAGTGCTTAACATTGCTATTATGTATACATATATATGAAATGAAGTGAATAAATACATCTATAAAAAATGCAGCAGCTATGACATTACTGCCTCACAAACATGTTATATTTCCAAGCTGCTCATGGAGATTTAGGCAATGGATCCCATTAACTGGGTGTCACACAGCTAAATCGTAGTGAACAACTTGGAAAGTTTAAATGATGTTAACTATAGAATTAATTCATTATTTGAATCTATTTAAAGAGACAAGTCACTAAACAATAATAAGGCTCTTTTGATTTTCTCCAATTTGAAAAGTTTTATTATCATATATTAATCAGCAAGTATTTGAAGAGTTCCTAGGCCTTTACACGGTAGCATAAACTTAGCAAGAGAAATAATTGTTCTTAAATATTAATGCAAATAAAGTATTTGGATTAGTACATATTTGATAAAAATTATACTGTGTGCTACTACCAATTTTGCTCAATTATCCTTATAATTTTTACATTTGCAGAAATTATTTTTCTAAGACTGCAAGGACATTTACAGTGCACGTATGCATGGTAAGTCACTTCAGTCATGCTCAACTCTTTGCAACCTTATGGACTGTAACCTGCCAAGCTCCTATATCCATGGGACTCTCCAGGCTAGAATACTGGAGTGGGTTGCTACGCCCTCCTCCAAAGGATCTACCCACCCAGAGATTGAACTTACATCTCTTATGTCTCCTGCATTGGCAGGCAGGTTCTTTAACACTAGTGCCACCTGGGACTCCCATTTACAGTAGGAGCATCTAAATACAACTGGAATTGTGCAGTGGTAATAAGAAAAAAACTTTAAAATGCTTCAGTATATAACTTTTAAATGGAATAAGGGAAGATACATGGCTGTAATCTTGTAAGAAGGCTCAACATCGTAAAGCTGATTATTCTCCTTATATTAATCCCAAAACAATAGTAACACTTTTCTATAACTAGATAAGTTGATTTTTAAAATTCACTTGACCCAATGATCTCACTTCTGGAAATACATATTAATGATGTCTGTGCAATGTTATTTATTACATCACTGCTTACCATTTTAAGATTGTAGTTAAATCCTTGTATCCACCTAATAGGGACTGTATATAACAAATAGGATAGATACTATGGAACTATTTATATCTACATAAAGAAACTTTGAAACACACATAAGAAAACAAAGTGATTGCTTAGACAGACAACGATAAGTGAGATAAATGGGGACTGTTAATGGAAGTAAGGTTTCTAGGTGTGTATCTTATTACCTGGTTTTGATTTTTTGAACCATTCAAATACACTATCTATTTAAACACCAAGAAACTGAATTTTAAGACATTAAATGCCTGAAAAAAGGGAAAGGTTGCACAATATATAATCTACTAAATGCTGCAAATGGTAGTCCTGAAAATATAGTAGAAATGTTTCAAAAACATATTTGATTTAACCATAATTTGAATTAATCTGTTGAGTTCAGTCATCATTTATTTTTGCTACTTATAACCTGATTCTGGTTTTCAGAGAAATTACAGAGAAAGACCTCTTCTTTTCACCTAAACATCCTACCATACCATAGTGCACATTGCAATTGGTTTTGATGACTATCAAAGATAGTACAAAACGATGGAAAAATTTTTAGCATGTAAATATAAGCAGATCTTTACTGAGTGACAGTAAGAGACATAGCAATAGACTAAATGATAGAGTTTTGTATGAAAATGTAACTCTGGCTCCTATTCGCAAGGTGCTAACCGTCTCAATTTGCTCAAAAGACATATTGCCTTTCTTCTATGGCGAAAAAAAAGCAACAACTGCCTTTTTCTTTTCCTATAGTTATTACAGGCGGAAAGTGTAGCAGAATTCAGAAGGGAGAGAATAAAGAATTTAGCAACCATAGCTCCACTCAGATTAAGGTTTCTCAATTTGGAGGAATTGTATTCAAAATATTAAAATGATTAATCTAGCTCAGTATATGGCCTGCAGTTGAAGACACCTGGCTCACAGCTTGCTATAAGTTTGATACATGAGATTCTTCAGCATTTACTGCCACAGAGTTTGAAGGGAACAGAGCGAAAAGAAGACACAGCAATAAAC
>SJYW01053745.1:0-11566 GCA_006410735.1 Raphicerus campestris
TTCTTGAAAACTATGGAAATTTCAGTCATCTATATTGTCAAATGCGTGGCAGGAAATTTGTGTCATTGCCAAACTTTCTGTGGTAGCTAAAGTTTTTGATAATGGGCAGCACTGCACTCTATTTTTTTTGGAGAATATAAAATTTTAATCACTCTTAATAATTAACAAAGGAAGCTATTAAGTACTTAGTCATACATGGAAATGAAAGTCCCTGGACTTGCATGACATTTGCTGTAAGAAGTGAAGAAAGAATTTTCATATTTTGACCTGTTTATGTTTCATCAGGAAGACTCTAGTGGGCTACAAAGAAACTTGCTGGCCCAAATGACCATAACAGCTTTATTTCTGAGCTTTTCCTGGTCTGTATTTTTGAACTTGTAACTTTCTTTCAAGTCTTTTTGTAATGATCTGATTTCTGCATTAAAATGATAACTCTATGGTGGAAATATAATAAATAAATATAACCTTTCCAGGGAGTATTTGGCTGAAATTCAAAGTCTTAAAAATATATATCCCCACTGACCTGACAATTCTACTCCAAAAGAGATACTTATGATATGACCAAAGATATGTGTACAAAGATGTTTATTTTAGCATCTTCTAAAAATATTTTTGTATTAGAAAATTTTATACTAGAAACTTGTTCACAGCTCTAATTTTATTTATTTATTTTCATAACACTAATTTTAAAAAGTAGGGCACTATGAAGTATGTATGGTATAATCATTTTTATCTAAAGATTTATATTTTAGAAAATGGACAGAGGTATATATAATGTGATGGTAACTGATTATCTTTTTTGGGTTATTACAAACTCTTTTCAAATGTACACAATAAACATGTATTAATTCTGTAATAAGAAAAAAACTATTTAAACATATTTAAAATTAAAATACATCCCTTTGGCAGCAGTGGTTGTAAGAATATGAATGAGGGAGATTGCATGAGAGCTTGTTGCAGTGAATCAGGCAAAAGACAATGTAAAGAATACTGCAGATAGAGAAGGAAAAGCTTACTGGAGACATATTCAGTAATCCTCTGAGTACTATAAATACACCACACCTCCCAGTCAGTAATATCATTGATCTTTTAAAAGAGCCAACATGATTCGGTGTCCTCATGTGCTGTGTGCTAGTCACTTCAGTTGTGTCCGACTCTTTGCAACCCCATGGACCGTAGCCCACCAGGTTCCTCTGTTCATGGGATTTTCCCAGCAGGAACACTGGAATGGGTTGCATTTCGTTCTCCAAGGGATCTTCCCTGTATCCTTATAGTACCATCTAATATGCGTTTAAAGAAACTCAGAGCCATCTCTGATGATAGGGTTTTGGTTTTCTGACTTATTCAGCTGAGCTGATGGAAAGCCAGTTGACTAAGAAAGAGGATTAAGAGGAAGACTGGATTGTGGAAGGAGAAAATCAATCGAGTTTTGGATGTGTGGAGTCTGAGGGATTTGGGGGACATGTACTAAGCTGTGGTACACAAGTCTGAAGCTCATTTCTGGAGACACAGAATTAGGGATCATCAGTAAATGAATGTGGTGTTGGAGAAGACTCTTGAGAGTCCCTTGGACTGCAAGGAGATCCAACTAGTCCATTCTGAAGGAGATCAGCCCTGGGATTTCTTTGGAAAGAATGATGCTAAAGCTGAATCTCCAGTACTTTGGCCACCTCATGCGAAGAGTTGACTCATTGGAAAAGACTCTGATGCTGGGAGGGATTGGGGGCAGGAGGAGAAGGGGATGACCGAGGATGAGATGGCTGGATGGCATCACTGACACGATGAACGTGAGTCTGAGTGAAGTCCAGGAGATGGTGATGAACAAGGAGGCCTGGCATGCTGTGATTCATGGGGTCGCAAAGAGTCGGACACGACTGAGTGACTGAACTGAACTGAACTGAGTGAATGAATGCTTGTTGAAACCAGATGGCTGGTAAGGTTACCTGGAGAACAGTGAGAAAAGGGCTGAGCAGGAGGAAACCTTGTGGAACCGTATCAATTCAGGACAGGAGAAGGAAGAGGAGATCCCTGAGAAGACTGAGGAGTGGTGAACTGGGCCAGCCTCTAATAGAGTGGCTCAAAGCCTGTTACAGGCTCAAAGCCTGGCAGGAATGACCACCTGGACAGGTTCAAGGTTGCTTTTGTTCTCGCTTACTCCCTAATGTGCAAGCAAACACTGAATGAATAGATGCTGGAGTTTCTTCTGCTCCTCGTGGAGTTGTGTGACCAGAGTTCAGGGCTCAGAGCTGTCTCTCTGAAGTCTGATCTGCCCCTCACTGCTCTTCAGGCTGGGGAGGGGCCCAACAGCCCTGAAGGATCCAGGTATTACTACTTAAGGCAATTGTTCGCTGTTCACAGGCACTTCCTCGTCTGTTCTGCCTTCTTACTGCCTCTTAGTCCCTTCTTACTGCCATGCAGGCTTGGCTGTGGCATTCCAAAAGTGGCCAGAGGGGTTCGGAGGGAAAAGGCAGTTAAGGGAGGGGAGAATTTCAAGGAAAGAATTATCAACAATATCAGATGTCAGCAAGGTGAAGTAATATACTACATTTCACAATTTAGGGCTATTTGCGACCATATACATAGGGTACTGCCAAGCTCAGATTCCCATGAAAATAATTTTCAGTCTCATGAAATATAATCCAAATATTTATTTTAGATGTAGTATTTTGTTAGGGCAGCCTGAGATGACTAAGACATCCACCCTGCCAGACTCCCTCCTTTGTGATGATTTTCTCTTCGTGCCCTATTGTCCCTTCTAACAGTTGGGCCTTTTTAAAGGAACTAAAAGGTCCATCACGCAGGTTGTAGCATATTCCATTTGTAGGCTGTGTTCAACATCTCTTCCATGAGGCTGTCGTGTCCCATGCACATCCAGGAATGCAGCTGGGTGCCAATTTCATAGTCCCTAAACCTTCCTACCAGGTGAGACGACTATGGGATGTTGGTCTTCTCGGGGTGTACAGTGGACTTCTAGGTGACTCACATCTATCAGGTCATCCTTGACTCATGGAATGCTCTTGCCCTTAAGTGGCAGAGTAAAAGAAATACATTCAGATAGAAAGTGTGGATCTGCAGCAATAAATTAAAAGTACAGGATTTTATAAAGCAGGGCATTTGTCAGAAATGGCACCTCACTCCAGTACTCTTGCCTGGAAAATCCCATGGACAGAGGAGCCTGGTAGGCTGCAGTCCATGGGGTCGTGAAGAGTCGGACACGAATGAGCGACTTCACTTTGACTTTTCACTTTCATGCATTGGAGAAGGAAATGGCAACCCACTCCAGTATTCTTGCCTAGAGAATCCCAGGGATGGGGGAGCCTGGTGGGCTGCCATCTACGGGGTCGCACAGAGTCGGACACGACTGAAGCAACATAGCAGCAGCATAATACTTAGACTCTCCTGCAAGGGATGAGCCAACTCCAATCTTACATTTCTTGGGCCAGCTTCATTTGGGGCCCTGAACTGAAGCAGTATAAATATCAATATCTTTTTACATCTGTCATTGTTTATTATTTGGTTTTCCATTTGCCCTGCTCTGGAGCAGGAGGAGGAAGAGAAGACAGAGGGAACTAGTGAGCTCTTTAGAGGAATAGTGTCAAATATTAAATCCATAAACAAAATAGATTGAACTGGAAAGAATGAGTCAGAGATGCAGGAAGCATGAAAGCAGGGAGTGTCACACTGGGAAAATGTCCCCTTAAAGTGCTGACTGAATGCTCCTGCTCTGTTTGCGGTTGGCCCTGTGTGTCTGATCAGCACAGCCAGTTCCGGCACTGCGTGCCCCTCANACGATGAACGTGAGTCTGAGTGAAGTCCGGGAGATGGTGATGAACAAGGAGGCCTGGCATGCTGTGATTCATGGGGTCGCAAAGAGTCGGACACGACTGAGTGACTGAACTGAACTGAACTGAGTGAATGAATGCTTGTTGAAACCAGATGGCTGGTAAGGTTACCTGGAGAACAGTGAGAAAAGGGCTGAGCAGGAGGAAACCTTGTGGAACCGTATCAATTCAGGACAGGAGAAGGAAGAGGAGATCCCTGAGAAGACTGAGGAGTGGTGAACTGGGCCAGCCTCTAATAGAGTGGCTCAAAGCCTGTTACAGGCTCAAAGCCTGGCAGGAATGACCACCTGGACAGGTTCAAGGTTGCTTTTGTTCTCGCTTACTCCCTAATGTGCAAGCAAACACTGAATGAATAGATGCTGGAGTTTCTTCTGCTCCTCGTGGAGTTGTGTGACCAGAGTTCAGGGCTCAGAGCTGTCTCTCTGAAGTCTGATCTGCCCCTCACTGCTCTTCAGGCTGGGGAGGGGCCCAACAGCCCTGAAGGATCCAGGTATTACTACTTAAGGCAATTGTTCGCTGTTCACAGGCACTTCCTCGTCTGTTCTGCCTTCTTACTGCCTCTTAGTCCCTTCTTACTGCCATGCAGGCTTGGCTGTGGCATTCCAAAAGTGGCCAGAGGGGTTCGGAGGGAAAAGGCAGTTAAGGGAGGGGAGAATTTCAAGGAAAGAATTATCAACAATATCAGATGTCAGCAAGGTGAAGTAATATACTACATTTCACAATTTAGGGCTATTTGCGACCATATACATAGGGTACTGCCAAGCTCAGATTCCCATGAAAATAATTTTCAGTCTCATGAAATATAATCCAAATATTTATTTTAGATGTAGTATTTTGTTAGGGCAGCCTGAGATGACTAAGACATCCACCCTGCCAGACTCCCTCCTTTGTGATGATTTTCTCTTCGTGCCCTATTGTCCCTTCTAACAGTTGGGCCTTTTTAAAGGAACTAAAAGGTCCATCACGCAGGTTGTAGCATATTCCATTTGTAGGCTGTGTTCAACATCTCTTCCATGAGGCTGTCGTGTCCCATGCACATCCAGGAATGCAGCTGGGTGCCAATTTCATAGTCCCTAAACCTTCCTACCAGGTGAGACAACTATGGGATGTTGGTCTTCTCGGGGTGTACAGTGGACTTCTAGGTGACTCACATCTATCAGGTCATCCCTGACTCATGGAATGCTCTTGCCCTTAAGTGGCAGAGTAAAAGAAATACATTCAGATAGAAAGTGTGGATCTGCAGCAATAAATTAAAAGTACAGGATTTTATAAAGCAGGGCATTTGTCAGAAATGGCACCTCACTCCAGTACTCTTGCCTGGAAAATCCCATGGACAGAGGAGCCTGGTAGGCTGCAGTCCATGGGGTCGTGAAGAGTCGGACACGAATGAGCGACTTCACTTTGACTTTTCACTTTCATGCATTGGAGAAGGAAATGGCAACCCACTCCAGTATTCTTGCCTAGAGAATCCCAGGGATGGGGGAGCCTGGTGGGCTGCCATCTACGGGGTCGCACAGAGTCGGACACGACTGAAGCAACATAGCAGCAGCATAATACTTAGACT
This sequence comes from Raphicerus campestris, assembly GCA_006410735.1. Lineage (NCBI taxonomy): Eukaryota > Metazoa > Chordata > Mammalia > Artiodactyla > Bovidae > Raphicerus > Raphicerus campestris. The sequence goes on from SJYW01053745.1 coordinate 5,407, forward strand.
CTCCTGCAAGGGATGAGCCAACTCCAATCTTACATTTCTTGGGCCAGCTTCATTTGGGGCCCTGAACTGAAGCAGTATAAATATCAATATCTTTTTACATCTGTCATTGTTTATTATTTGGTTTTCCATTTGCCCTGCTCTGGAGCAGGAGGAGGAAGAGAAGACAGAGGGAACTAGTGAGCTCTTTAGAGGAATAGTGTCAAATATTAAATCCATAAACAAAATAGATTGAACTGGAAAGAATGAGTCAGAGATGCAGGAAGCATGAAAGCAGGGAGTGTCACACTGGGAAAATGTCCCCTTAAAGTGCTGACTGAATGCTCCTGCTCTGTTTGCGGTTGGCCCTGTGTGTCTGATCAGCACAGCCAGTTCCGGCACTGCGTGCCCCTCAGTGCCCTGCTGAGTGCATTTCCATTGTTTCCTCATACTGAGCCCTGAGATTCATTTATATAATGCAGGCTGATGACCCATGATGAGATTGTCCTTTCCTCTGTTGATAATGACCCTGTCACACCAGGTTCCTGTTTCACTGGAGTGTGAAGATTAGGCTGATTGATTGAGACCAAGCTGGAGTGAAATAAGGATTTCACTAGAGAGTCCCTTGGTGTTGGTGCATAATAGTACGTCAGATGGTGCTTACAACTGGGAGTTACCCTGAATGCCTGGCTTTCTTTGGGAAGTTTTAAACAGGCAGCCCTGGGTCTGATGTCTTTTATTTGGTCTACCTATGGTTTGGATGCTAGGTGCCAACATTTAAAAATAGGGATATACCATATCCAATCTTCCCGTTTCTTTTTAAAACTGGAAGACCTGGAAGTCTGGCCCAACAACTGCTCCCAGAAATGATGGGCTGATGCCTCCTGGGTCACTGTCATTTGGTGGGGACATGGTTCTCCAGGTGGCCACAGTCCTGGGTGCTGCCCTCATTTATGTTGGCCACCAGTGGCACCTGCGTTTCTGTGCCATGATCTATAGGAAGGAGGTGTAGGGGAGGAAAAGCTTTTCTCTTCTACCCTCCTAGGTTCATGGCTTTGCTCGAGAATCAAGTTGATAAGACATAGATTAACAAGAGGAGAAAACCAGTTTTAATTACATAGGTACACATGGAAGTTTTGCAAAGAAACAAGACTCAAGAAAGTGTCCAGAGGACTGAGGCTAGACAAAGGAAAAGGGGTTTGGGGGCTTCTGGGTAGGAGATGAAAGTTATGACAAAGTGAGAGGAGGAAATATAATTGTCTCATTATGTAGATAAGAGTTTCTTAGGTAATAAAAGTTGTCTTTCTTCCTGGTACAGAGACACCTTTATAAGTGGAAAGTTCCTTCATAAAAAGAAATTTCCTTTACAAAAGGGGAAATTCATACTCTAATTTGAAGCAGTTGAGAAGATGAAGAGCTTTTCTTGCTTTTGCTGGTTTTCCAGCAATTGCCTTTAACGTAAAATAATCAGTATGCCAAAGAGGCATATTTTTGAATGGCATATTATGGTACTCTTCAGAAAGAAACTAGCATTTATTGAATTCTAGGCGTGAACCACTGTGTCTTGTAACTTGCACATATGATCTCACTTGATTTCCTAACAATTCAGTAAGATCTGAACTCCAGTGCAACAGGAACCATGCCTGTTATGGGTTCAGGACATGTTATCTCACAATATGGCACCTTGGCATATTGAATATTTTAAGCTGAAAGAATTTGAGAACACAGCAGAAACAGGAAGATCACTCTGCCCTTCTCCCTGTCCTGTCCCCCAAAACAGGTCATAAAACCTTCATAAGAGAAGTATCCTCCCTGTAAAGATTTCCCCTGCTACTGAAAGTAGCGTATTCCTGTGAAATCTTTTGTAAGCCCAAGTGGCATAAGGTGAAGAAGCAATTACCTCAGGACACATCTTGCTAATGGATGCACAAAGTCAATCAAGATAAAGCACAGATACTCACAGACATGGTTCAAAGCTAGGGTGCTCAGATGCTGAAATGCTGAGTGTAGTTCCCAGGGAAGGAGCCTGGCCTAGCCACTCTGCTCCGGGTGTGTGCTTGCTTCAAAACAAACGCTAAGTGCCATTTTCATTTTTGGGGGGGAGGTCTTTTTCTTTCTTTTCTTTTTTTTTCATGAAGATCCTTTTCAGGTTTCTCTCAGTTATCAGAAGCAGGAAAATGTGGATCTTCTGTAAAATTGACGTGGCATAAAGCGAGCTTTCGAAAAGCAGGGCATATCTGTACCTGAAGGAAATGTGCACCCTTATTTCTGAAGACAAAGGGATCCTGAGAATTCCAACAAGCAGATCTTGCTTGATTTCCTTCCTATTCCTTAACATTCCCTATTCCTCCCTGACTGTCCCCTCTCCATCAAACCTAAAACTAACATCTCAGGTCTTACTGTTTCTTTGGGTCTTCATTTCCTTGTGAAGCCACCCATGTAACACAAAACGTGTGTGTGTGCTCAGCTGCTTCAGCCATGTCTGACTCTGTGTGACCCTGTGGACCGCACTCTGCCAGGCTCCTCTGTCCATGGGATTCTCTAGGCAAAAATACTTGTGTGGGTAGCCACGCCCTCCTCCAGGGAATCTTCCTGATCTAGGGATCGAGCCTGCATCTCCTATGTCTACCTGCACTGGCAGGGGGGTTCTTTACCAGTAACTCCACCTGGGAAGCCCCAGCATAAAACTTATCTTTCATTAATTTGTATGCTTTTCTCCTGTTAATCTGTCTATATCAGTTTAACCTTCAGACCCAGCTAGGCACCCTAAGAGGGTCAAGAAAATCTTTTTCCTCAATGCTGTGAGAGTACCCTGTACTCAGTATAGTCAAAGCTACATGGTAGGAGTTTTGAATGGATGAATGTACCCATGAACACATAAATATATGAATGTAGCATTTTTAATTCTACTTTTGTAGATGAGACAACCAAGGCTCTGAACAGTTAAATAACTTAATCAGACTCATAGAACCAGTAGACGTTGTAGTTGGAACTTAAATATGAGGCTGTGTGACTCCAGAGGTCCACTGTGAAGGACAAGCCCGTGGGTCACTCAGAGCCATGTGCATGGTAGGTACATTGTAAGTACTTACTGAACTGGTTGACGACGTATAGACATATTTTCATGAGTACAAAAAGAAGATTGCAAGCATGGCTCTTGGCTTCTTCTTCTTTTTTTTTTTTTGCTCTTAGCTTCTGAAATTTGTTTAAAACCTCCTGGTGTCTGAGTGGGGGTGCCTTGGACTTTGGGATTTTATCATGAAGTCTCTGGAGTAGAGGGCAACCATCGACATGTGACAAGAAGGCCAGGGGGTTTCTGTCTGCAGTTGACTGCTGTCCCATAAATGTGCTAAAATCCCAAAGTTAATTCTCTTTGCACATCTAAGGAACTTCCTCCAGGGCTTAAACTGCGTCCTGATGGTGCTGGGTTACTATCCTGGAGCCCAGAGCTATGCTCAGGGATAAATGTAATTCAGTGTTTTTAGTGAGGCTTATGAAGAAGACTTGAAGCAGACATAGGAAACATGTCCGTCAAAATGAAGCCCTTTTCAGTGAGCAGGGATTGGCCTGGCTGAGGGAAATGGGGGGGTGGGGGAAGAGGGTATCTTTGTGGCTAAGTTTCCAACTCTTTGTTGATTATTCCTATATTGATCTATAATTTTGATAGCTCTCAAAGAAGTCTTATAATTCTAAGAACTGTTAGATATTTCTTACAGACCTTTGTGTACTATGACTCTGAAACCAGCAATGGAAACTGAACATATTGTATTTTTGCCCATCAACCAGTCTTTCAGTTTTTTACATTAGTGGTTATGTATTCTTTCACTTATCAAGGCTTCAACTTTTGAGTTTTATTTTTTTTAATCATTCATTTATTCATATTTGTTTTTGGCTGTGCTGGGTCTCTGTTGCTGCGTGGGCTTTTCTCTAGGTACGGCGAGCAGGGGTTATTCTCTCTCTAGTTTCACTGCACTGGGTTCTCATTGTGGTGGCTTCTCTTGTTGCAAAGCAGGGATGCTAGAGCGCAGGCTCAGTAGTTGTGGTGTGTGGATTTAGCTGCTCCGCAGCATGTGGGATCTTCCCGGATCAGGGATCAAACCTGTGTCTCCTGCACTGGTAGGTGAATTCTTTACCCCTGAGCCGGCAGGGAAGAGCCCCTGGAGTTTTCTATTGTTACCAGATAAAACTTGGGTCAGCTTACCCACGATGCAGTGAAGACAGTTTACTTCACTGGGTGGTGAAGCAAGTATAACGTTCATTGCAGGGCCCAGCAGGGAGTACAGGTGACTCATGCTCAAAAGACCCAAACTCCCCAATAGCTTTCAGAGACGGATTTTTACAGGCAGCATTTGGGCTGAGGGCTTCAAGGTGCACGACTTTATTTGGATTGGTTGGTGGTGAGGTAATGGGGTGATGTTTCAGGAATCTTAATCATCAAGCTTCTGGTTTCAACCATTCTGGGCTCTATGTGTTTATGGTCAGCAGGTACTTACCATCCTCCATCTGAGTGGCGTCTTAGTTCTGCAGAATTCAGAGATATCCATCAGATTGTTATACATATCCCTTGAGGAGGAATTAGGACTAACACATCCATGTTTTCTTCTGCAAGGCTGAAAACGTTAGTCTATGTGGAGGTTACCAATTGGTGGTCCAAACCCCAAATCTAGTCCATAGATATGTTTTGTAGGGTCACACAGTGTTTTTTCCATTAAAGGAAATTAGTTAAGGTTTAAAAATCAGGGATTTACACGCACACACACACACACACACACACACACACACACTTACAGATATACACACACACAAATCTTTCAATGTTTCAAGAAAAATAAGTTGGCAGTAAGGCGCCCAGTTTCCTACCTGGCAATCTTTGTCATTAACCAACAGAGTAGCTGTGCTGCTATTCCAAACGAGCCTTGCCCCCAGCCAGCATTCTAGATAAATGTAGCCATATGAGTGAGCCCAGGCAAAACCATCAGAAAAACTACCCAGCAAGCCCATAAAATAATGAAAAGTAATATAGTGTTGTTGGTTTAAGCAACTACCTCGTGGGGTGATTTGTTATGGAGTATAGTTGACAGATACAATACTGATACAATTGGCACAGTCCCCATAGGCCTGTTTCAGTCATGTTACTCATTTATGTTAATTCCCTGGGCCTGTAGGCAAGTGAGTTTCTAGCCTGAGCTTTACCCTGAAGAGCATTCAACAAACTTGAAAGCCTTTTATACATCCATTATCCCAGCAACCAACCCCACAAGGTCAGCTGGTATTATGTCTTCATTTTGCAGATGAGGACTAGTGAGCTAAAGGACAGAGCAGGATGAGAACACATCACTTTTCACTTATGCTTTAATGTTTTCTCCCTTCCATCTGGGCAACTGGCTGCTATTCTCTCCAGGCCAATAGACCTGGCTGCCACCAAAGCCAGACTCTAAGTTAATAGGGTACCATGTTTTCAAGAAGGGGAGCCCTCTATCTTGTTTTTATTTATTGTGAATATTTCCTGTAAAGTGCTTAATTTACTAACCAGTATATGTTGTTCAGTCATTAAGTCGAGTCTGACTCTTTGCGACCCCATGGACTGTAGCACTCCAGGCTTCCCTGTCCTTCACTATCTTCCAGAGTTTGCTCAGATTCATGTCCATTGAGTTGATGATACTATCAAACTGTCTCATCCTCTGCTGCCCCCTTCTCCTGTTGCCTTCAATCTTTCCCAGCATTGGGATCTTTTCCTATGAGTCTGCTCTTTGCATCAAGTGGCCAAACTATTGGAGCTTCAGCTTTAGCATCAGTCATTCCAGTGAATGTTCAGGGTTGATTTTCTTTAGTATTAACTGGTTGTATCTCCTCGCAGTCCAAGGGACTCTCAAGAGTCTTCTCCAGCACCACAATCGGAAAGCATCAATTCTTTGGTCCTCAACCTTCTTTATGGTCCAGCTCTCACATCTATACATGACTACTGGAGAAACCATAGCTTTGACCCCTTCATGGATCACAGCTTTGTCGTGGCTTGCATAACTCAATGAAGCTATGAGCCATGCTATGCAAGGCCACCCAAGATGGACAGGTCATAGTGAAAAGCTCTGACAAAACATGGTCCACTGGAGGAGGGAATGGCAAACCACTGCAGTATTCTTGCCTTGAGAACCTTGTAACAGTAAGAAAAGGCGGGAAAAAAAAA